>JBAIZL010000001.1:194656840-195161840 GCA_036971475.1 Prosapia bicincta
AAAATACGGAAAAACATCCGTGATAGTTGGAAAACTACGAAAGGTTCAGGAAAAAATACTTAGAAGTATTAATAATAAACAATGACTTCGGCAGGAACAATGGCGAAAGCTCGAGTGAAAAGGACTAGGTCAGTTGTGTACTGGCAATGGAGTGGAAGAACAAGTTGGTGACTTAAGTGACGTTTTCACTTTCTTTCCGAATGCAGTAAGAGTGTTGAACTTTGAGGAATTGTGTGAAGTCATATTGAAGTGAATGTCGATTTTATATCTCACTTTATTCTAGTAATTTTTGATGAGTGCTTAATTTTAATTTTCAACAATAAACAAGTTTTACAGTTGAATTTATGTCTTTATTTGTTCAAATGTCGAGAGCTAATAAAAATATTGTGATTATTTTATTATTTTTTAAAATTTCATTTTACACGGCCGTTTTATTTTTTTGATCAGAATCCGAGTTACTCCCAAAGAAATATGTTGATCGATTTCAAAAGGGCAACCTTTTTGAAATGTTAATGTCAAGTTTCCTAATACTGTATACATTTGTGTTACATTTATATTGAATATGTCAAAATCTGTGTTGGTAATAGGTTCCGAACTTAGAACGATTTATTTTGCTATAATAATGAGCTCATGTAATGTTAACGAGATTACATTAAATATTGAATAAGAAACTCATAAAGTAGGCGTATAGAAGCGGCTGACGTGATAGGCAGAGGCACATTGAACAACTTGGCAACGATGTAACGGTCCCGAGGAACCTGGAACATTCGACCCCCACTGTTAGTTTTCAATATATATTTTTTTTAAATTCAATTGAAATCTTTAAGTTTAACAGGGTTTTGCAACAGGATATGTGGATACAGTGGAAATTGAAATAAAATTTAAACTAAATTATTTAAAGATCAAATTTGACGGATTTAGAATAAACATTAGCTAAAGAAGACAGTGAAAACAACCAGAAAAGATAGTTGGCGTGTTTAATCTCTCTTTAAAAGAAAATAAAGCTGAATAACTTTCCGCTTTGACGTAGCTTCAAAGTGTAACAAATCACGAATACGCAAACTAAGAAGTACTTAATCGGGTATAAGAGCATCATAATGTGTTTACGTTTAAACCCATCTGGAATACTTAATTACGCTATATTCAAAAAGCGTAATAATTCGAGAGAAGGAAGAATTTGCCAAAAGTGTAGTCTAAATGCATGAATAATGATAGAGTTACTGTAACAGTGTGGAAACGACGCAATGCAATATTTATTGAAATACTTTTCAATTACACATTTTAATATCTTTTAGGTTAGAGAATTATATCCTAATAAAAATAAGTTTTTGCTACCAAAACCAAAAGTAAGGACATATATGAATAAAGGTATCATGGATATTGCTAGTGGAATAGTTCAGCACAAGTGTAAATGGTAGTCTCATGATTTGGTGAGAATAGTAAAGAAATATTAGAATTTAGAAGTGGTAGGTAAAAGATGGATATATACCTCTCAGTGATCTAAAAATCTGCAGTACTGTATTACATTATATCCTTTAGGGAGAAACACGGAAATGTTAGGACCGATTCCGAATCTCGATTCCAGAAATCTTCGATTCTAATAGTATCGAGGAATCGTCGATACTGAATACTCCACTGACTAAAGTGCCGATTCCGATTCTTGTTTTTCAACCGTTAAAATAAGTGTAATTTATAGGAAATGTAATTAATTATCAACTTGGTCTTATTCAAGTATTAGTTGTTATGAATGAATTAAACGATTAAAGCAAAAGTCTGTTTGAAATTACGAAAACGTTATTATTATTTATGACGCAACAACAAAGACGATCGGGAGCATTTCTGGCATCACTGCTCGTCTCGCTCTGCCGTCTCACTCTCACTGAGTGGGCTCTTTCTCTCTCTCTCTGTCTATCTGTCTGTTTGTCTCTTTCTGTCTGTCTGTCTATCTGTCTGTCTCTCTCTCTCTCTCTCTCTCTCTCTCTCTCTGGCCGCCACTACTTCATACATGTCGAAATAAAAAACCAAGGTAAGATAGTTACAATTTCACCGAAGTTCAAATTACTGAAGTTATATTGTAATTTAAGCCGAAGTTCACATTTGTAATTTTAAATAAATAATTACTTTTATCCGATATGTTTGTCACACTTTCAGAAATTCCTATTCATAAATCACCATTAAAACGAAACTTTTAAAAAGGCTTCACCAAGATGTTAGATAAATTCATTATTTAAAGAATGTCATGTTATTTTATATAACTTATAAGAATCGAGAATAGAAAGAAAAATTTGAGAATCGAAATCGAAAGTTTTAGGTATCGACCCATCCGTAGTTAGGAGTGTTCAACTTTAAAAAATTTAATTTCTCACAGTGCAGCGTATTATAAGAAACTATATTGGCGTGAATAGATAAAACGCATAACTATCGTTTAAAACGGAATGCCTAACAATATCTCACTCTACATCTGTATAGCTTTTATACGAGAACGATGCTCTATCCTCGCTCTACCGATTTATTCCCGAATATTTCCGAAAACCAAATATAGATAATTTACATTGCTAACAGATCTGCTTCTTTCGTCTTTACTTAGAGGTCAATTGGAGGTTATATTTAAATCATTTTCAAACGCAATTTCATATGCAGAAATGATGTATATTTGATTAAACTATGTGATGACGTATGATTTCATGCAACAGCTGTTTCTATTATTCGTAAGTTACGTTACTTCCCGTATTATACATTCACAGTTAAGTTAAATTCACGTATTTGAGCTGCCATAGGAACCTGTAAGCTCGCATAATTAAATGTCGGTTTTACCTTTCTGTCGGTTTTAATATCAATTTAGGTAAATATTTATTTATTATCTGTTTAACTTTAATACTTATTTAATTTAAGCTTTTTTTGTAATTTAAAATATTATGTCTTAAAATTCATATGTTTCACAAGTTTAGATTTTATAAATTGTCCCTCTATGGAAGTATACAGTTTCAATTAGGTCTCCAGTTTTTGCCTTCTACTGTTTTTCTTTCTATGAACTTCATAATGAAATACCATACACTTG
The DNA here is from genome assembly GCA_036971475.1 of Prosapia bicincta. Taxonomy (NCBI): domain Eukaryota; kingdom Metazoa; phylum Arthropoda; class Insecta; order Hemiptera; family Cercopidae; genus Prosapia; species Prosapia bicincta. Next base: position 194,659,899 of record JBAIZL010000001.1, read on the forward strand.
TCTTCCTTCTTTAAAAATGAAATGATGTAAGCATACACGGTATATTAATATTTCTAAATTTTATAACGTCGAAGAAAAAAATCTTATTTCTAACTTATTTTAAATAAAGAATTCCCCTTATATATTATATACTTCTATGGTTTACTAAAATCTGGTAAAATTGTTATAATACCGGAAAGTTAAATGAACTTTCCAACAAATCTTATCGTTTCTACCAAACCGTAGATAGTGTTGAAGCAAATTTAAAAATTCCTGTCTACTAATGTATGATTGCAGTACAACTAAGCTAACTGTAAGATGTAATATAATTCAACTAGTGTTTTGCGTGTATTACAAGAAAGATTATTATAAATAATCTGTACAAATCAATCAATCAAATAATAAAACAATTATGAAATCTATGGAGATTGACTGGTTGAGATAACTCAAGGCTCAAGGATGTGTCGTACACAAATCTTCAGAGAAACAGAATATGACAAAAATGACCGCTTTAATGTATCATAAAAACCGTTAAAACTTAATACATCGTCTAATCAGGGGTTTTGACGGCTTAGTTTCAAGATGCTGAGAAGTAGAGGCTGACAACATATCTTTAAAAGAACGAATGAAAGGATGGCGAGTAGAGTACGAGAGGCAAAGAGTAGTATACACAGACCTAAAAAAATACAAACTGTGTCCCCAAAACTCTCTGAAACCTAAGGCCCATTAAACCCAAATATTAGTATTACGTTTTAAGGTATAAAAACCAAAATACTAAATAGTTTTTAAAAGCTAACAAATAGAAATTCATCAATAGCTAACTGCTAAGTAATTAAAACTACAAACTCTAATATTTTATCTATTCTTTCTGGATGTTTCCAATCACTACTTTTTACTGGTACCCACCAAGGAGCTGCTGCAACCATGAATCAACCTAATTCTGAGCTTAGTAATAGTTCCAAAACAAATGGATCACCAAAGATTTTCGCTTCTGTAATATATCCTGTAGAATCAACAAATTTCATAAATTCATCATGACTAACTTCATACATATCCATTAAAAAAACTATTAAGTTTTACTTCTCTCTCTGGTCCTTCCACATCTGTATGTAACGTGGGTGTATAGTTCCCATTGTAAGTACTCCAACTTGTATGAGAACCATTCTACTATTTCTCTGATAAAATTGTTTTCCATTTAAAAGCTAATTATATGAATACTTTTTGCAATAGGTTAATGGGGTAAAACCTGGGGCCCATTAGACGGGAGGGGATCTATATTATTGGAAGAAATGGGATTAATCTTTATGGTGCCCTCCAAAACCTGCTGAGCAATTAAAATATACAGATGAAAATCTTGCGTGAAATGGGACTTTTACAATTATAAATAAAATTGTTTTTTTATTTCAATGCCGATACATTAAATACTTTCGTAAGCATTGGGAGTTTATCACCGTTTCTATTCTCACATCGCTCTTTGCCGGTGTTATCTAATTAGGAAGGGAAATTAGTTTCAGGTTAGATCCATAAATAATCCAATTCAATGATTCATTTAATGCCAACATTGAGCATTGTGTAACTGATATGGGACTAGTTGTCTAAAGGTAACTTGTCACGTCTACATAGAGCAAATTGTTCCATAGATGGCCACTAGATCAAGGACGTCCGCCTACCTCACTGCTACCAAGAATATATAATTTTACTACTCATTACAAACCCCTGATCTCGATTTATACCATTAAATATAAGCAATTTGTACATAGCTTTTGTTGATAAATCGAGAGTTTCTGTTTCACTTATAAAAGAAAAGTCAAATCCTATTTCCTACGAGAACTACTTCTGTTCCCCATTATTGTATTTGGCACAAACAAAAATCCAATTCTACATTGGAATAAAAGAGAGTATCATATTTTATTTCTTGTATTTTTACATTCGATAGTTTTAGTAAATTTTATTTCGTCAACATAAAAATCAAATAATCTACAACTTAAAACTAGATAACAAAATACAAATATATAGATTTAAAAACATATTAAGGTGCACACAAATTTGTAAAATATAAATGTGCCTAGTCTAGATGAAATCTACTTAATGAAATGTAAAAATTTTTAAATTTTCACTTTCTCTTCTCTATGCCGTATAATACTATATTTAGATTTGTTAATAAAAAATAATTAATTTTGAAAATTATGATAAAATGCTACTACACAAGTTGTATAAAACAAGGCTTTTAGAGTAAATTCGTACTTTAATAAAAAATAATAATTTGTTAGTAACGTTTTATTAAATAGTTGCAATTAATATAAATAAAGTAACATTACCTATGGGTTAAAACCGCTGTTCTTCTACATAGCCTATAACATAAAATCAGCTGTTTTATGATAACAAGTTATTATCTATTTTAAGTCAAATGGGGTGATATAACTACATTACATAAATTAAACTTTTGTAGAAGTTTTTTATCCCATTTAAAAATAAAATTTAATTATTAAAAATAATGAATTAATATATGATAAACTGTATAAACATCAAGTAGTGTCAATAAAAATGATTTGAACTTGAGTGAATGAATAAAATATATTTTATTAACGATTGAAATTTGTACAATATATATATATATATATATATATATATATATATATATATATATATATATATAATTTAAAATATTTCAAAAACAAGAATACTCTTAATTAATATATTTATTCAAAGCTTTTCGCCGATAAAATAGTACCAGCATGTTTAGGAAAATAATTATCTAATATTCAGCATTAGATAATTATTTTCCCTTACATGCTGGTACTATTTTATCGGCGAAAAGCTTTGAATAAATATATTCATTGAAAGTATTCTTGTTTTTGAAATATTTTAAATTTATTAACTATATTACAAGAAAACATATCACCATATTTAATATATAAACGTTAAAATAAAGAAAACTAACAAATTTAAGAGTAGGCAAAAGCCACAAAAGAAATAATAAAGAATTAAAAGTAAATATTATAGAAAATATTTGTGGCTTATGCGTGGGAATAGAATTACAGACTTCATGGTCGGAAAGCAATTTACGTCTTTGCAGGTTTAAAAGCTATTTTTTCGTAGACATCGTAACCCACTTTATGGCCGTAGAAGATGACGCGCAGTTGTGCCGCCAATTTCTGAGTTTGGCGGGAAAGGGTCGCAGGTTCAAGGAGGAACACTTTCGCAACCTCCAGGTCAAGCAGACGTCAATCTTTGCGCAACCGAGAGACACGTTCAATATGCAGCCACTTCCCATGATTACGTTTTTTCCTCGTTGGAAACTAGTTTGTTTTATTGCTAGAACAATTAATTTACCCTAATTAAATAAATTTATTTACTCTAATTGCAACTAGCTCATTGCATTTGCGCTAGTGAAGTGAAGAACTCAATTCTCACCACTCTTTGTGACATTATAAATACAAAGGAGGCCTACTTCAACATAAAGTAGAGTAGCATATCCAGCTTATGGTTTCATACGAACGTTTCGTTGCTACAGTAGTTTGCACTTCCGATTAAAAAGCTTTATTGAATTTTAAAAAAGTAAAATAAACTCATCACATCTTTATTTATTTACACTTGAATATACTAAGTACAATTGTATTGTAAATTTTTGTTTAAATAGTTATAAATGTTTATGTTATCAAAACTGGACGATACAAAATTCCACTCATTTATTAATTCACTTTTCAAAAAAGACAGTGGTTTGCCCGTGACTCTTACCATTGTACATGTAATTAACAATTGCAAAACACACCTATTACGAAACAACATAACAGTAAGTAGTGGTTTTTGCCATTTAATTTAATAAATAGTTATTATTCAGAAACCTCAAAATGTTCAAACAAAAAAAAATACAATTAATAAGAAAAACTACTTTACTTGCCTTTTTCTCAACGACTTGAAAAATCTTCATAAATTCAAATGTTCAAAATAATTTAAATATACTGTAATCAAACCCTTAAACGATGAATTTTTAAAAATATTTTGTTAATAACAACTTATTCATACAATAGTACACTAACATTAAAAGAAATATTCTTTAAAAATTAAAAATATTTTAAAACAGATCTTATCCAAGATTTTTAAAATATCTTATTTTCCTTCAGGCGTAAAACTGCCAAAATTTTATATGATGTTACGGAAAAGACTTCCAAAACAAAATGTTTTCAGAAGAAACACATAACACTGTCAAGTTTTCAGAAGAAACACTGTCATTATTCATTTTTTTTAAATTAGAAAGAAAAGTATTTCTGACTTAAAACATATTATAACTCTCTAAAGGTCTGTAAAATGTTCTCGAGATAAAAAAATATATATATACTTTGCCAATAACTTCACAATATTGGGTTTATACTCATGGAAATCAATCAAATAGCTTTAATATTTTAAGACCTAGCACAAATATTTTTCAATAGAAAACAAAATTACTTTATAAAATACGTTGTAATTGCGATAGCTCTGGAACACTTTTGGGTTTGTTAACAGTAATAATTACTTCATAATATTACAGTTCTATTGTTAAAAAAGGGAATATGAGCAAAATCAAATTATTAACGTAATTATTTTAACTAATAATGAAAGAATAATAACGATTCGGACCGAATTACTATAAAATAATACTAGAAATTGCTTTTATGTATTTCGAGATTTGTAATTTAAAAACATTCTCAGCAGAAAGAAAAGAAATATTGAGGTAAGTGTTCTCAAACATTTTAGAAGCATTCAAAAATAATTATAAAATTAAAATTATAATTTAGGTAAGGTATATTTTAAATCTAAATATTAGAATTTTTAAAATAATTAAAATAAGACAGTAAAAACACTCATTTTATTAAAGAAAACTAAGAAGCATAGAATAATTTACAAAACACAGTTAAATTTAACAACTTTGATTGGGTGGTTTTAAAATTTCCAAAACAGAAAAGCAAATACTTTCAAAACTTGCAGTTTTTGTGTTATACATCTTGAGGTTTTTAATAAATTACTACTTTTGATATCATTTGGCACAAAAAAACACTATTTATTGATATTTTTCAGCTGACGCGTTTCGCACTAGGTCAGTGCATTGTTCAATGCTGTGAGTCACAGACAAGACTGTAGCTCAGGTGTGGTGTATTGGTGTTCTGTGGTGTATTATTGTTCATAGAGTAGTTGTTGATTATGTGCTCAAATATAGTATTTTAATGTGAGTGTTTTGTCGTTTGGAATGTTTTGTGGATAGTTTTTGTGGTGTTTGTATATCTCTTAGTTTTCTGTTGTGTTTAGTTTAATGGTTTGTCAAAAAAAGCTTTGGTTAGAACTTCATAAAAAAGGAACAAACTATACACAATAAAAATTACGAGATATACAAACACCACAAAAACCATCCCCAACACATTCTAAACGACTAATACACTCACAATCAAATACTATATTTGAACACATAAATTACAACAACTCTATGAACAATAATACACCACATAACACCAATCACCACAGACTCACACCAACACAACACACATGAGCAACAGTCTGGTCCGTGACTCATAGCGTCAAACCTATAATCATAGAGAGACAGGTTTGAAGAACGCACTAACCTAGTGCGAAACGTGTCCACTGAAAAATATCAGTGGTATAAGTAGTGTTTTTTTCCCAATGATAACAAAAGTAGCAAGTGGGCCTAATATGTACGACAAAAGCTTATTTCAACAATAAGGAAGCTATTTTATTGTTATCCTGTGTAAGTCACAGAAGAATTAATTATCTCTATATTTAATTTATGAATAATACAGGCAAAGAATCCAATGCTCATTTCATGCAACATATATAAAGGAAGTGTAAGTTAGAAAATCAATAATCTTCCTGGCTTTACTCTTCCATCAAAATTAACTCGGTTTTACAAAACAAAGATAAGTTCATACGTTTTTATAAACTATCGGTTCTTTGTAGAGATAAGAGGTTTAGAGGATATTTTGATTAACTCTGATCATTTCTTATTGAGTGACAATATTTTTTTCAAATGTGTGTGTGTGTGTGTGTGTGTGTGTGTGTGTGTGTGTGTGTGTGTGTGTGTGTGTGTGTGTGTGTGTGTGTGTGACAGTGGTGAACCGAAGAGGGGGCAATGGGTCTGGGGTCCATTAAAAAAAATAATAAAATTGCACCCGCCATTCTTCATTGGAAAAGTTATAGTACAGTATATAAATTCAACTACCAAGATTGACCAAGAAGTAAGTGTGGTTTTATTTGAGCCTGAAGTATTAGGATCATTAGTTAATCAGCAAATTAAAATGTTATAATATTTAAATGCATCAATAATTAAAGCTTCGTGAATATCCCTTGAAAATAGAGAGTTATTGAGTTTGCGTAAAACAAAAGTATGCATTGAAGAAACTTAACATGGGAGTGTATTACATCCGAGTTGATGCCCCCCCCCCCTATTGTTGATACCCTTGCTCCCCTTAACGAAAATCTGAGTAAGCCGCTGGTACGGGATGTTGGTAAAAGAAGTGCCACTTGGCTAAGACATTAACGAACTGGCATTAAACAAACAGACGGAGTTGTTCCATGGGTTGATAAGATTTATGTGACCATGATGATCGTCACACCAGATGAAGAATTCTATTTACCCTTGGGGTAAAAAAAAATAGGATTTTCGACTATAATATTTTTGTTTAAAAGTTTTTTTTTCGAAAACTACTGCATTCGGTTCTTATTTGGCTGGTTTGTTAGACTTATTTATTAATGACGGATGATTTATTTGTTCATTATTTTATTGTACATTAAGCAACATTTTTCTCTAAAAACGATGACGTTTCATGAATTCTTTGAAGGTTAAGGAATGCTAAAATATTCGAGAAATGAACTTAGGGCCTACATATTTCAGAACGGCCTTCCGTCTTCGTCTCAAGGACGATATTTTTCGGCCTTACGCTTAGGTTTCATTATAGGCCTCGTCTGAGTTCTTTATTTTTAGATATTTTCCCATTTCGTGGAAAAATTGAACTATCTGTATAATCCACCGTTTGATGCAGTATTTTATTGTTGTCTTGTAGGCCTTGTTAGTGGGGAATTGTTAATTGTAGATTTCTGTAAATGTTCCTTGTAATTTTCCTTGTAATTCTTCTACTAAGACCATTTTATAGCAATATATTTATTCTTTTATGTTTTACCAAATAATGATTTTCCAAGGCCTTTGAAAGACTCAATAAGATAAACATTTAATTTAAAAGAAGTATTAAAATCTATGTACATCTTAATGGCAGTATTTTTTTTTGCTATATATTTTCCCTAAACTTTTGGTGTTTCACCAAAAAAGAACTCATCGCTCTTGCTATGCTGCTGTCAACATAAAAAATAAATTTTCCACTGCATAACGTGTTTATGTCTCTGATATATTTATTTATTATTAAAGAAATATTTTTGTGTAGTGTTTGTATTTCCTATGGAAATATTAAAACGGGGATAAGTAACAAAGGCTTGTATGTGTTCTACTACCTATAAAACCAGAGAATATTAGGAAATCCTTGCACAATAGCTCTAAGTTTGAAGCAGTTGGTAATTAGGAACAACTTTTTTTTTGCTGAAAAACAATATCTCATAATTTTGTAGTGAAATCGAAAAAATATAGAATTTTAAATACAGCCACATAAGCAAGAAAACATTGTACTCGCATTTTTTTTTCTGTAGCACATTCAACATTTTTTACATGACCATAATTTAATATACTACATCTTACTGCGTTATACAGAATATTATTTAAGAAAAATCCAAATAATACTAAAAAATATTCTATGTATAATTACGAGTATTTGAAGAACTATGTAAAAACTATGAAGATACTTCATGAAGAAACCGTCGTTTCACTGACGAAGCCTAACCTGCTATCCTACTCAGAAATGACAGTTTCGAAACACGTCAGCAAGTATCTTGATAGTTTTCACTTAATTGTTTAAATAATTACTTATGATTTAATCAGTGAAATCAAGATAATTACAAACTAACTTTAAAAGTTGTTAATTACTAAAATTTGGAATATTTTAATAATAATATAATTTGTTTCAAACTTATCCCATTACAGCTATTCCCTTTTTTTGGAAACAAGTGACTGGAATATCGTACTATCAAATTAAAAAACTTGAATTTTGCAAAAGGTAAAATTAATCTTTTGTATAAATAGTGCATTTCACTCATTCAATGAACGCATCAAAGATTATATATTTGATTCATTTCCTTGTTTTAAATTTCTTTTAATTAAAAATTTTTGACTGTGTTTAAAATATTTTTTACACATATACTTTCTTCTTTTTGTCTGAAGGAATATTACACTGTACAATAAAAACGTTCTGCTCGATTGCTATGATTATTTCTGTTTTTATTGACACAAGATTTATATATAATTACGCAAGATTTTTTATATTATAATTACAAGTGTTAGCAAAAATAACTCGAAGCTCTGCGAAAAAGTTGTTTACTACTTTTATGTTTCATTAGCTTGGACAATTAACATTGACCTTGCTCAAGGACATGGAGTCGAACATAATCACCTTGATGACGTTATATCATTAATAATGTTGATTCGCCGGAATAACATGAATCTGCCTTCTTCCCGTTCACGGATTTAATCCATCCGGGTGTTCGACCTTGAACATGGACAGCTTGATTTTTTTACTGCAAAAAAAACAATCAACGGTGATCATCCCCTAAAATTTACTTTGACTTGAATTGTGTCTCGTTATTTAGTTCTACACCTGCTTAGAACTTGATCAATAGGATGTCTTGTTCAATTTATCAGCTTATTCTAAAAATATTGACAAAATTACAAAAATGTAACTCTATTTTGTTATAAATTATTTGATAACTTAATTTTTTTAGTGTAAATAAAAAATACAAGCTTAGAATAAATAAATACACAATTTTTTTAATAAAAAAAATAGATTTCTGTCACAAGTAGTTGAGCATATGTTTTCAATTTATGTTTTACTATCTACAAGTGGAACGCAATTATGTTTTAAATTTCATGATGAAAAAAAATTATCACTATTCAATTCATTCTATTAGTTCACACTCTCCTTATATATATATAGACTACATCTTGTTCAAATTTTCATAATAAATTGTTACTAAAATACTATTTATTCATCCACTCAAGCGCAAATACATATTTTGGAACTTGTAGCGGATGACACTTGATGTTATTACAGTATTAAATGATGTTATATTATTTCAAATATTAATTAAATTAAATTAATTAATTTTAATTTCATATCAGAAGAACATTTTCACATTATGGGCAAGATATGCAGTATAACTATGTCTTCCCATTTGGATTAAAATAAGTGGTGACAAATGATTTCGTAAAACAGCTGATTTTATGTTATAAGATGTGTGGTGCAACAGCTGTCTTAACACATAGGTGATATTACTTCGTTTTTTATATTAATTGTAATTAGTTAATTAAAAGTAACTAAAATATTTTTTTTTATCCAGGTAGGAATTGTCTTCAAACATATTTTGTTTATATTATTTGTTTTTTTAAATAATAGTGTTAATGAAAATAGTATGAGAAATACCTTGAAAATTATACGGAGAGCACTTTCCTTGAAATGCCAGAAATTCATATTTTAGTGTTTTATCATTGGTATAGACGAATAACTTCAAAACTATAAATTAACCTTTGACATTTAAATTAAATAGTTCTTTAAACTTTAAATTCTGTACTCTAAATAAGAAATCAGTGTTGAAATGTAATTTCTTATTTACAATCGTACCGGGAGGTAGGTTTACACAATGTCACACAACTTCCACAGCCGACTAAGCACTATCAACATCTGTCCAATACAATTACAAGAAAGGGAAAACTAACAAATCAGCATTTGTTACACTACAAACAATAACGCTTGACTGGTGCATTGTAGAGACGTAACAAAAAATAATAATAAATTTAACAGTTCTCACTGAAGGTCAATAGTACTGCAGTGCAGTATGGGCGTAGAAATCCTGAGGTAGACTTTTGGCAGTTAATAAGTATTATAAATTTTAACTGAATTTGATTCAAACTTTTATTATAACAGAAAACCGGATAATTCTAACATTTAAAAACCTTACTTTGATTTTGTACATTTTTTTAAATAATACTTTCGTACTTATATATATATATACTATTGTGTGTATGCTTGTGTGTGTGTGTGCGGGCAAGCATGACTGTGTACCCGTGCGCGAGCGTGTGTGTGTGTGTGTGTGTGTGTGTGTGTGTGTGTGTGTGTGTGTGTGTTTGTGTGCGGTGTGAAAAGAGAGAGGAAAATATTAGAGAAGGCGGAAGGAGAGAACGTAAATTTATCAATAATTCTAGTTTCCTTATGGAAAATCAGTTTAGAATTTAACTTATGAATACTATTCACAAAAATTCAAATCTATATCCCTAACAATAAAGTTAAGGAAAATAAATCGAAATATAAATAAAATTGAGCAAGTCAGAACTAAAAGGCTAATGGGAATTCCATAAGACAAATAAGTACAATTTGAGTAACGTGCGGCACGAGAGAATTTTATGGATCTAGAACGTGTTTCATGAACAAGTTAAATTTGTGTACAAGAAGAGAAAGGTATGTAGAAGTGGATATCGTGGAATAAAACAGAAAAAAATTTCGCAAGGCAAAACAGGATTTTGTCGACGGAACTGTTTAGATGAAGAAACGACAGGATGACGTGTACAAGGTTAACACAAAGTTATATAGAACAGGTTAGTGTTGAAGAAGACAGAATCAGGTTTCGAATGACAAATTATCTCAAAACAAAACACATCAATAATATCAGAAGTATCCAAATGAAAAAACTTGTTCAAAAATATTTTCTAATATTGGACAACTTTAACCTACCTCTAGAACTTTATTATAATTATAAAACAGGGGAATTTTTGTTGCACAAAAATAATAGTGTTGAATAGAACAAATTACAATTTTCAAACAACATACGGGTTATATTTAGAGAGTTAAATATATTATCGTTATTGTATTATCTCAATATAATGGAGACAGGGAAAAGAGAAATAAAGGGAAAAGTTACTTGTATAAGAGGAAAATACTGATACAACAAGCCTGAGTAGGAGAAGAACCAGAGAAGCTCGACAAGAGAAGAGAAATAAAGGGAAAAGTTACTTGTATAAGAGGAAAATACTGATACAACAAGCCTGAGTAGGAGAAGAACCAGAGAAGCTCGACAAGAGAAGAGAAATAAAGGGAAAAGTTACTTGTATAAGAGGAAAATACTGATACAACAAGCCTGAGTAGGAGAAGAACCAGAGAAGCTCGACAAGAGAAGAGAAATAAAGGGAAAAGTTACTTGTATAAGAGGAAAATACTGATACAACAAGCCTGAGTAGGAGAAGAACCAGAGAAGCTCGACAAGAGAAGAGAAATAAAGGGAAAAGTTTCTTGTATAAGAGGAAAATACTGATACAACAAGCCTGAGTAGGAGAAGAACCAGAGAAGCTCGACAAGAGAAGAGAAATAAAGGGAAAAGTTACTTGTATAAGAGGAAAATACTGATACAACAAGCCTGAGTAGGAGAAGAACCAGAGAAGCTCGACAAGAGAAGAGAAATAAAGGGAAAAGTTACTTGTATAAGAGGAAAATACTGATACAACAAGCCTGAGTAGGAGAAGAACCAGAGAAGCTCGACAAGAGAAGAGAAATAAAGGGAAAAGTTACTTGTATAAGAGGAAAATACTGATACAACAAGCCTGAGTAGGAGAAGAACCAGAGAAGCTCGACAAGAGAAGAGAAATAAAGGGAAAAGTTACTTGTATAAGAGGAAAATACTGATACAACAAGCCTGAGTAGGAGAAGAACCAGAGAAGCTCGACAAGAGAAGAGAAATAAAGGGAAAAGTTACTTGTATAAGAGGAAAATACTGATACAACAAGCCTGAGTAGGAGAAGAACCAGAGAAGCTCGACAAGAGAAGAGAAATAAAGGGAAAAGTTGCTTGTATAAGAGGAAAATACTGATACAACAAGCCTGAGTAGGAGAAGAACCAGAGAAGCTCGACAAGAGAAGAGAAATAAAGGGAAAAGTTACTTGTATAAGAGGAAAATACTGATACAACAAGCCTGAGTAGGAGAAGAACCAGAGAAGCTCGACAAGAGAAGAGAAATAAAGGGAAAAGTTACTTGTATAAGAGGAAAATACTGATACAACAAGCCTGAGTAGGAGAAGAACCAGAGAAGCTCGACAAGAGAAGAGAAACAAAGGGAAAAGTTACTTGTATAAGAGGAAAATACTGATACAACAAGCCTGAGTAGGAGAAGAACCAGAGAAGCTCGACAAGAGAAGAGAAATAAAGGGAAAAGTTACTTGTATAAGAGGAAAATACTGATACAACAAGCCTGAGTAGGAGAAGAACCAGAGAAGCTCGACAAGAGAAGAGAAATAAAGGGAAAAGTTACTTGTATAAGAGGAAAATACTGATACAACAAGCCTGAGTAGGAGAAGAACCAGAGAAGCTCGACAAGAGAAGAGAAATAAAGGGAAAAGTTACTTGTATAAGAGGAAAATACTGATACAACAAGCCTGAGTAGGAGAAGAACCAGAGAAGCTCGACAAGAGAAGAGAAATAAAGGGAAAAGTTACTTGTATAAGAGGAAAATACTGATACAACAAGCCTGAGTAGGAGAAGAACCAGAGAAGCTCGACAAGAGAAGAGAAATAAAGGGAAAAGTTACTTGTATAAGAGGAAAATACTGATACAACAAGCCTGAGTAGGAGAAGAACCAGAGAAGCTCGACAAGAGAAGAGAAATAAAGGGAAAAGTTACTTGTATAAGAGGAAAATACTGATACAACAAGCCTGAGTAGGAGAAGAACCAGAGAAGCTCGACAAGAGAAGAGAAATAAAGGGAAAAGTTACTTGTATAAGAGGAAAATACTGATACAACAAGCCTGAGTAGGAGAAGAACCAGAGAAGCTCGACAAGAGAAGAGAAATAAAGGGAAAAGTTTCTTGTATAAGAGGAAAATACTGATACAACAAGCCTGAGTAGGAGAAGAACCAGAGAAGCTCGACAAGAGAAGAGAAATAAAGGGAAAAGTTACTTGTATAAGAGGAAAATACTGATACAACAAGCCTGAGTAGGAGAAGAACCAGAGAAGCTCGACAAGAGAAGAGAAATAAAGGGAAAAGTTACTTGTATAAGAGGAAAATACTGATACAACAAGCCTGAGTAGGAGAAGAACCAGAGAAGCTCGACAAGAGAAGAGAAATAAAGGGAAAAGTTACTTGTATAAGAGGAAAATACTGATACAACAAGCCTGAGTAGGAGAAGAACCAGAGAAGCTCGACAAGAGAAGAGAAATAAAGGGAAAAGTTACTTGTATAAGAGGAAAATACTGATACAACAAGGCTGAGTAGGAGAAGAACCAGAGAAGCTCGACAAGAGAAGAGAAATAAAGGGAAAAGTTACTTGTATAAGAGGAAAATACTGATACAACAAGCCTGAGTAGGAGAAGAACCAGAGAAGCTCGACAAGAGAAGAGAAATAAAGGGAAAAGTTACTTGTATAAGAGGAAAATACTGATACAACAAGCCTGAGTAGGAGAAGAACCAGAGAAGCTCGACAAGAGAAGAGAAATAAAGGGAAAAGTTACTTGTATAAGAGGAAAATACTGATACAACAAGCCTGAGTAGGAGAAGAACCAGAGAAGCTCGACAAGAGAAGAGAAATAAAGGGAAAAGTTACTTGTATAAGAGGAAAATACTGATACAACAAGCCTGAGTAGGAGAAGAACCAGAGAAGCTCGACAAGAGAAGAGAAATAAAGGGAAAAGTTACTTGTATAAGAGGAAAATACTGATACAACAAGCCTGAGTAGGAGAAGAACCAGAGAAGCTCGACAAGAGAAGAGAAATAAAGGGAAAAGTTTCTTGTATAAGAGGAAAATACTGATACAACAAGCCTGAGTAGGAGAAGAACCAGAGAAGCTCGACAAGAGAAGAGAAATAAAGGGAAAAGTTACTTGTATAAGAGGAAAATACTGATACAACAAGCCTGAGTAGGAGAAGAACCAGAGAAGCTCGACAAGAGAAGAGAAATAAAGGGAAAAGTTACTTGTATAAGAGGAAAATACTGATACAACAAGCCTGAGTAGGAGAAGAACCAGAGAAGCTCGACAAGAGAAGAGAAATAAAGGGAAAAGTTACTTGTATAAGAGGAAAATACTGATACAACAAGCCTGAGTAGGAGAAGAACCAGAGAAGCTCGACAAGAGAAGAGAAATAAAGGGAAAAGTTACTTGTATAAGAGGAAAATACTGATACAACAAGCCTGAGTAGGAGAAGAACCAGAGAAGCTCGACAAGAGAAGAGAAATAAAGGGAAAAGTTACTTGTATAAGAGGAAAATACTGATACAACAAGCCTGAGTAGGAGAAGAACCAGAGAAGCTCGACAAGAGAAGAGAAATAAAGGGAAAAGTTACTTGTATAAGAGGAAAATACTGATACAACAAGCCTGAGTAGGAGAAGAACCAGAGAAGCTCGACAAGAGAAGAGAAATAAAGGGAAAAGTTACTTGTATAAGAGGAAAATACTGATACAACAAGCCTGAGTAGGAGAAGAACCAGAGAAGCTCGACAAGAGAAGAGAAATAAAGGGAAAAGTTACTGATAGTTCTTCAAATTTGAATAATTTAAAGCTACGCTATTATAATTTTATAAAAACTCTTGTAAACATCCTTTATTAAAATTTTTTAAATGCTTCTTTTAAATATAATGGTAAGTCTATTTGTTTGCAAACGAGTTCCCTGGACAGCAGTCAACATTTGCGAGCTGCAATACACGACACCTAGCGGAATGCCAGAGACCTAATTCTCCATTTCATGAGTTTACAAACCACCTTTAAGTATAAAATGTAATCAACATGGATAAAATCCTTGGAATAATGTCGGTTATCAGCAACAGTACACATGGATAAACTGATAAGGATAGTTGTGAAACCGGATAATCGCTAACGTTTTGGGTATAAAACAAAGACCTAAGACAATCACACCTTTTTTTACAACTGTAATCTATTTCGTACGGCCCCAAAACTTAAAATGTTTAAAGTAATCTTTTATTGAAATCATCCAACGTCTTAGAGAAATATTAATTTATTATAATATTTGTAATAAAAAATTTCAGCATATTTCCTATTTAAGGAGATACTTTAGAGCTGAGGTTACACGCTATGCCTCCCCCCTTATAACACTGACTAAGGTCGTGCCAAACCTTTTATTTATATTTGGTCAATAATTACAACCTGAGTATGTAACTAAAGCTAGTAAACATCACATATATTGTTTTATTTTTAATATAAATATTCATATAATATAACGTATAAATATATTTCACCCTACAACTGGTAATGCTGCAATCCTTCAATGATAGACTTGATTCGAGCCTTGCACGTAATATATCTTAAAAAATTGTTAAATTGAAAAGCGTGGAAAAAATAATATATAAAACACTTTCACAAACACGTATAAATAACACTATCATAGTTATAGGACAATAAAGTACTTAGCAAGTTTCGATATTGCTGATATTACCAATCAGTAAAGACCTTCAATGACTAAAAAAAATAAAATACAAATTCTTTTTTGTGAAAGTGTTATTTAACAATGTATATAAAACAAAGAAATGCATTTCATCCAAGGATTGTATGTATGTATATATATATATATATATATATATATATATATATATATATATATATATATATATATATATATATATCACGTTGTCAATCATTTTTCCGTTGCACTGACTTTAAAGTACAACCTGAACACAAAAATAATACAAATATAAAAATCTACCTGAAATATAAATACACCAATAACAAAATAGAAAAAATAACAAATATATACAACAAAGAATACTACACTCCAACATACAACCAAATAACAAAATAATAAAATATCTTAATAACATAAACCACAAAACAAATACAGAAAAACATACCCTATCAGGAATTTACAAAATTACATGTAACGACTGCAATGCATTTTACATAGGATAAACAACTAGATCATTTACTAAGATTTGAAGAACATTACAGAGCATTTAAAAATAAAAATCCAAAAGCATCAAATGTTGCAGGCACACCTAATATCACATAAACATGAAATAACAAACTACGAAAACAACCTAACCATATGAAATAAACAATAACCCAATATAAATAAAAATAGCCCATTTATAAAAACATACACAACAATGTAATGAACCTACAAACAACATATGCAGACGACGTACTTTTCAAAAACATTATACACGCGGCTCAAGAAGAAACATGTATGACGTCCACAAATACCAACATCACGAACCGAACATCCATACCAGAAAAACAGAGAAAATTAATTCAGTGATTCGGCAATGGTCAAGTAACCAAAGGTGTCTCATCACATAAGGTAAAAATATTGCACTTAGTGCTGGAAAAAATTATTTACAAGTAATAATAATAATAATAATATATATATATATATATATATATATATATATATATATATATATATATATATATATAACTAAGTTTCCAACAACAAATGGTAAGAAGGACTATATAATAGATAACGAGTTTTACCTATGATCTAGAGATGTTATCCTTGAGCACAGAGACCATACCTCAAGGGTGTATCGAGGCTGAACATTCTACAAAAACAATGACATAGTTCAGTACGCACATATCACATCAGTCTACCCGCTGGTACACCTAATTGAGAGCACACCCCTCTAGTATATAGGCAGTTTCAGTGCAATTATACATGGCCCCCGAATACCTTGTATCCTTTAGGTGGTGACCCCCTCAGTTTAAGAACCTCTCCTTTAGAGAACGTTGCAATTATTTTCTCTACATAAATTCTTACATGCGGTTATTTTAATAGCTATATAAATATATTTTAATATCCCATTCCCTACAGACGTACATATTCTTGCTGGATTTTGTATAAGAAGGAGGCTTCATTACGTTTTTACAAAACTCCTAATATAAAGACAGGTGTTAAAAAATACCTGAGATATTTAACTCGTATTTCTTCAAAAAGATAGTCGAAGCATTAGAAACATGGTTTGTAGAATAATGTAGTAACATTTTGTACTGAACATTTACCCAGCAGCTGTGTACTGAAAATGTTGCATTAGAAGACAGAAGTAATAAAAACCCTGAAGCTGCGAAAGCTTGAAGTACTTGCGCACACTATCCGTAGCGGAGCGATTTGGGTTGTAAGAGCTTATAATACAGAGAAAACGTATGCGGAAAACACGACCGGGAAGAAGACATAGCTGATGAATCTAAAACATTGCTTCGAGCATTAGTGAATATGGTCGTAGTCGCCTTGCTAAGGTGATAGGTAATATCCACCACTCGAAGAAGATATTAAAATTAATTTTAACACTTTATAACTTTTTAACACAGTTATTATGACGGCATTCGATTAAAGGGAATTAAAAGCATTATTTCATATATATATACATTCATATATATATATATATATATATATATATATATATATATATATGTATATATATTTGAGTTAGAACAATTTATTAAGAAGAATAATTTGTTTTATTTAGTTTAAAGCTTTTCGCTAACTATACTACTAGCGTTATCAAAAACTATCAAATACTAACGACACCACATTAAGACTGAATCTGCGCTTAATGCATATGCAGTAGAACCTCTGTAATTCGTCACTCTTGAATTCGTCCCTTCTGTAATTCGTCACAGTAACAAGAAACACCCTCTGCACTGTCATAAGAAAAGAATTCTTTAGTACAAAACTAAATGAACGACGTTTTCAACGTAAACGTAAATAAATTAAAAATACCGTATTTTTTCTTGGTAGTGTTATTGTTCTTACAAGGCACTGTAATATGTTTTTTTAATGTCCATTATGAAAATAAAGTATTTGTAATTAAAATCTATATTGCAGGCTACTAGTGTTTTGATAGTTTTTTTACGAAATAAATAATGTAAGTAAAGCATTAATTTTATTACATAACTATTTACGTACTTATGGGCCGAATTTATCCACAATTATGTTAATTTCATGACTTCTTTTTTTCGTATTTTTCTCGAATTCGGCATCTCCTCGGACTCGAACTTGACGAATTAGAGAGGTTTTACTGTATGTAAAACTTTAGTTTTATAGTATATATATAATTAGTTATAGTATATATAAAAAGTTTATTAGTTTTATATATATATAATAGTGAACTTCAGAGAGAATATACTTTGGGAAATGACTCTCTCATACTCTAGTAAAGGATAAAGAACTCTAATGGCTTGTGGTAATGAGCATCTCTACACTTATATATGTTCCATATAGATATGCTCCGTACATTAAATTACAATTAAAACTGGATTCATAGCAATATACGGAGCTAAAAGATGGAAAACATTAAACGTTTCCCTACAAATTTAGTTTTAATCAGTAACTAAAGCAGCTTGTCTGTAATGAGTATGACTTATTGAAATTAAAGGCTTGTAGGACTGAAAGTAGTTTGTAGGAGATATATAAGAAATCATTTAGTCATGACATCTGTCGGAATAAATTTAAACTATTCAAGATACGAGTTTTATCTATGTAAAAAAAGATAAAGAATAATAGCTACTTCAACTTTATTACACCGATGTAAATTTTGCTTGCGCTCGGGATTTTTTAGTTTCGTGTAGTTCCCTCAAGAAAGTCAGTTTATCTTAAGCAGAATTTACAAAAGTGGAAGAATATTTTAAGTTCAAATACGGGTTTTAAATTATTAATTCACATCATTTTTATAGTTGGTTAAATAAATTAAAGAAACTCATTTCCTACAATCGTAGTACACGTTCCATGGATTTTTAAAAGAAATAGTTTCTCTCAAGGTTTTAAAAACTTCATGTACAAGTAAATACAAAAAAAACACACACTAAAAAAAGATTTGAGAAAACCTTATAAGAAAATTTGAAAATTAATAATTTTGTATTTAGTTTACTTTTCTTCTTTCGATTATAAATTTTAAAAACTGTTGCAATATGTAATGCATGTGCTCATTTACTGAAACGTTTTCAGCGTTTGTCTCTTTTTAAAATTTTAAGTGCCTTTAAATATAATCAAAATATTCCTTTGTTTAAAACTGTTTATGTACTTGTAGTGCCACCTACTCCCGAGAGTTGAAAATCCCCACTGCTATTTTAATTTCGTTTATATTAGATCTAAAGACTCGATTGAACAATATCTGTACCACGTCCTTGAATTTCAACCAAAAATAGTTCTGCATCAAACACTTCTCTGATCCTGGATTTTTCCTTGAACTAAACTCATTAATAAAGAATTTTTACTTTTCATTATTTGTTCCAGATTTTCCAATTGTCTTTATCTTTTAGTTTTTATAATTCCCATTTATATTCATTTTGTTGGATATTTTTTCTGATCATTATTATTTCCACATTGTCTTATAGCCCTGAATCTCCAAATACTTTAATGTTTTTAATGTTTCTCTTAGTAATGTCTACGTTTCAACACCGTTAATTAACATAGTATCACAACTGCATTCTTAGAATAATACCTTGGAGCACAAAAACTATTTTCTTTTAATCAACACTTACCAAAATTAATAGAACCGTTTCATAGGTGTATAACAATCAATTATTTCGCACTTTTATTTTCGCTCTTTAAAAATTTATCATTAAACATCACAGCACTCATAGATAAGAAACCATTGACTACGATAAATCTACACAGAATAAAATTTCTTTTTCATAAATGGCAATTATAACCACCAATGATTCAGTTATAACTCGGCCTAAAATTTTGCATTCTCCTACAAAATTAGAATGACATTATTGTTTCGCCATTTGCAAAGTATTTGTTTCGTGGATATAACTAGAACGTGACATAGATCCTTGGGCTTAGTCTGGCTCTCTTCACGCGTGGTTTTCCAAGTGGAAAGATCTATGTACCTTGCCTCAGCCCGTTCTCATACGACATTTTACATTTGTCTTGATTCCGTTAGCCAAAAGGCTAACCACGAGTAAACATAGGTAAATTACTACTTTTTAATTAAATTAAATAACAGTCGGTTAATCCGTCAGTCAAAGAAACCTGATTTATTAAAAATTTGGCAAAGTTTCTACAATTATAATAGACAGAATTAACATCTACGTCATTTCTGTTTGTTATACTTGTAGGCCCGAATAAGGACGACAATTTAGTCGTGGTAACGTTGCCAAATTTTTTAATAAATCAGGTTTCTTTGACTCACCCATCAGCCGAGTTTTTATTTAACAAAATTTTGTGAGTCTACACCTCATCAAAATTAAATAAATGCTGAATTGGCGCTTGTATTTGGAAATAATGTTGTATATACCGCTATGTATAATAAAAAACAATTTAAAATACTAGATTTGTATTATATATTTCTTGTCTCTCCAAAATTGAATTTGTAATTTCAGTCTATTATCACTTGTAAAATTATCTAAACCAATTATACAAATGTGAGCTGACGCTACATAACTACAAAAAATGTAAAAAATAAAAAGTAATTTAAATTAAATACGAAAAGGAAGAAGACATTTAGATAAAGGAAACCACAAATGTCCCTTAATAGTTGAAAATTATCTAATCTTAGTTAATTGTGTATAATGATTATGTTTTATTGTTAAAGAAAGGACCAGTTTATTGACATCTGTTTTTCACAGGTGTTAAAACCTCATTATCACAGGAAAAGACAACCTAAGCGTTAAACAAGGTGATTAACTTAGTTAAAACGCAGTAAATTGTTTTTTTTTGCCTTTAGAACAGTTTTATGGTTTTGCACAGTTAGGTATTAAATACTTATACAGTATATTCAAGTTTTGGATTTTAGGTTTTAAACTGATCTTCAAAAAATAGTGGAAAATGAAGGTGTCGCTAATACTACACCCAAATTAATTAATTCTAACTTCTTATAATACAAAATTTGTAATTGTATTTTTATAATTAACATTATTTTTTTTTGTATTGAAAATTATTAATTTAATTCAATTAGAATTGGTTGAAAAATTAAAGAATGAAAACCTAATTTTCCTCAGTTTTTGAACGTTTTTAACCGAATTAATGTTACAGGAATTCTACTATAAAATATTTCTTACATTATACATCACGGCAAACCCAATGTAATAGAAGATTACATTGATCCTTGATGGGTAAAATATTTGAAATCACTTTCTTATTCAGTATAAGAAAGTAATTTAGGTGATTAATAATCCTTAAAAATTAAGTGAGCACTTAAAATCTTGTACAAAGTAAGAAAAGGGATCAAGGTACTATGTCTGATAAGCCATACCTGGTCTTGGACTGGTTTATTTGTATTAATTTGTTTTGCAACTCCACCTACTCTTTACTCTTGTTTTTTTTCAGAAATTGACCTTAGCATTCAATGACCAGTAATTTTTGTCCTACTTTTTACGCTCCCTTTCACTAAATTATAACCAAATTTTGACTACTTTAAACAAGAAATTAATAGTTATGTTTATTTTCTCAACAATTAAATTAAATATTTACTGATAACTAAAACCTTGTAATTTGTTCTAATTGTTGCTCTATCGTGAGTTTGTGAAATTGGCAATGCCAAAAACTATTGTATAGGTATATGTACACAAATGCTTGATTGTAAAAATTAACAAAATTTAGAAGTACGACAAACTTTTGTTTATTTACGTGACAAAGTGTAGCTGATTTACGATCAATTCTTCGATTGTGTTTTTATTAATGTATTATGTTTTTACAATGTATTTGTTCAAGAGGAAGGAGGAACTGAAATAAGACATTCTACAGTACTACAGTATACTAATATTTCTTGATATTTCGTACAGATAAGTGTTAACCATAGCCACTTAGTCAGAACTTTTCTTGTAACAATTACTTAATATTTGAGCCTGCATTTGTTGCACTGCACTCTACAACACTGTACTGTAAAACAAGACGTCTATACGTACTTGCACGGCGTTTCTATTCGCGCTTTGGACAATGCATGTTTTATTTGTAATAATCACGAATGAATATTGAAGTATAATTAGGAATTTATTGGGAAAATGCTTTTTATAAAGCTCTTCTATTTATAAATATATTTGGTTTTTCTGTTTTGCTTGAATAAGTTTGAGAATGCCTAAAGAGCTAAAATAACGAATTTATATATAAACAAATCCCTTCATAATAATACATTTTTAATACATGCCTAAATAATAACAATAAATGTTTATATATTTACTTATTTAAATCAACTCATCATACTTAATATAATAGGAACAATAATATTACAAGGGATTAAATGCTTAAGGTTTCTTTTGAAATTAGATTCAGCAGAAAACCTTTAAGGGAAATTTCTTTAAATTTAATTATTGTAATTTAAATTTCTTTCTCTAACGAAACGAAGTAGTTTACAGCCCTGATTGCCCACTTGAGTTCTTATTTTAATTTGAATTTTTTTAAGGATAGATATCAGTAAAGTGTGTTTGTTACCTTTTGTTCTATAGGAAAACGTAACATGTTCAATCGGGATTTTACCTAGCACATATTGAATACAAAACTTTATCACTTTATTGGTTTGAATCAGGCGATAAGTGACGCTATAAATGTTTTGGATTATGCTGTTCTTCCTTTAATTAAAGTGCCACATCTGTTTCGAGCTAACTAGAACCCAATTAAGCCCAGACCATTTGTTCCATCAAAGTTAGAAATTTATAAATTATGTTGGCTTTGAATCACCTACTTCTTTTTAATCTTTACAGAATATAGAAAAAATCATTTCTGTATCCCTTATATGTCGTGAAGTGGAGCCATTAACAACAATTTTATAACGACAACATGGAATTAATTTTTAGTTTTAAAATTAGAGAACCTAAAATTGTTTTTTGCGATTTTAACACTTATTTAAAAATATATTATTGAATTTTATCTTAAAATTTGTTTAAATTTTATACCACTTATAATATAAATAATTATTTGAGAAACATCTTACAATTTATAATTAAAATATTTATTTTGACTTGCATTAGTAAGAACATTAATTAACAGACATTCAACTTTGATGTTACACTCGCAATAAATTGAATTTTTCCTCAAGCAAATGTACAAAAGTTAATTTCTCTAAGTATCTTGTAAATTAATTCCCAATTAATATAAAAAGATTATTAATTACTACTCAGAATGTTCTATGAATATTTAGTTATTATATCTTGAGTGACTGAAAATTGATCATGTTTTCAACACATTATTTAATACGTTGTTACAATAATTAATATTATCAATCTAAAAAAAATGATAATTCAGTAAGTTTCCCAGTAGTCGACCAGAGCGAAGCACCTGTCCACCACAATTGTATATGAATTTTACTATTGTTTAGTAAAAGCTAATGTTGGTGTATGAAATTAAAGTGAAAAAGAGGATTAAAGAAGAATGGGCAATAAAAAAACTATTTACATTTAAAACAATATTTTATTAATGTTTCAATTTGCTTTTTTTGTAGATTTACTTTATGTATTCTACATCTAATACAAAGTGTCACAACCGGCTAACCTAACCGCCTGTCCTAACCTAACCTAACCTAAGCTAAGCTAACCTATATACCCTAACCTTACCTAACCTTACCATAACCTAACCTAACCTAACCTATATAACCTAACCTAACCTAACCTAACCAAACCTAACCTAAACTAACCTAACCAACCTAACCTAACCTAACCTAACCATAACCTAATCTAACCTATATAACCTAGCCTAACCCAAAATAACCTAACCTAACCTAACCTAACCCAACCAAACCTAACCTAACCTAACCTAACCTACCCTAACCTAACCATAGCCTAACCTAACCTAACCTAACCAAGTTAGATCTGGTTGAGCTCATTTAAATCAAAACATGTACTTCATTCAAAACTGTTTCTTGTGTCTAATTTCTCACACAAAATGTTTACTTCATAAAAGTTTGAAGCAGAAATGTTTGAAATGGGAACAACCATGTTGTTTATTCGACTCTTAAAAGTTATATTTAAAGTAAAATAAATTATACCAATTTTGAAAACCACAATGTCTTGACTAGTTTCAACATAAGCTATGTTGAAAGAATACCATATATAATCAATAGCTTACCAATATAAAAAAATTCCTTCTTTAAATATTTTTTAAAGTTTAAAATTGTTCATCATTAGTTTTTGTAGCCTAATTACAGAAGACATTTAAAAAACAACAACAAATTTAAAAATGAACTTGCTCTTTAGTCAAAACGTTTACTATCAATCGATTAATTAATTTTCCAAATGGTCTAATTTACTGTTAAAAAACAAATTATTGTTTATGTGTTTTATAAAACTGTCAGTAAATTGAAATTTTTAGTTGAAAAATAAAAGTGAAATGAGTTTCCATTTCAACATAATATTTTATAAATGAAATATAAAATTAAAGTGAATAGGAATATATCATATTTTTAGACATATTTTATGTAAAATACACATATTATATATATATATATATATATATATATATATATATATATATACGAGATATATAATAGAGAGAGAGAAAGAGAGAGAGAGAGAGAAAGAGAGAAAGAGAAAAAGGAGGAGAGAGAGGGAGGGAGTGAGGGTGAGAGGGACTTAAAATTGTAATTATATTTTTAAAATAACAATTTGTGTTTTCCTATATTTCAATATTGAATATTGATTTTTTCTGAGCCATATTTTATACCCAAACGTTTAGAAAATGTTTCCCAACTCTGTCTTGTATTCCATTTCTAAACAGAAAGGCTGACGGTCTGGATATTCCAAACAAGTCTGACACTTATGCTTGTTGAGAATAGGAACAATTCTATATTACGTTCCGGCGGCTGATAGGGGCGTCATCGAAACCCCATTGTTGGTGTGTGTTCTGCAAGGCTGGAGTTCCGGAAACGAGACACCTCGCCTGGCAACAGCAGCCTCTCAGTTGCCTCAGCACGTACGTTCTCTTTGCATGCAATTAAGCTTGCGCAATGGCGAAAACAATGATGAAGTAAACAACAAAGACTTCTTTGAAGTGTCATTCAAGTGTCATACAGCGCTTAATAACCGGGTATTTCATTAAATCTGTGAAACGTTGTTACAGAAACAGTTTTGAGATTTAAGAAGACTTTATGCATTAAATTTTAATATTTGTTAGCATAATTTGGTATTTTATTCATATATTTTCTGATTTAATCTACTTTAATTATGAACGTATTGTATTTTCTCAAAAGTCCCTTGACTGTCAGAATAGCAACTTAGTTTATGTTAAGCTATAAGTTACCCAATTTGTAAATTACAGTTTAGGTAATCGTTAAATAACTGTACTAACCTTCGTCAAAACATTATCTTTTCTCGGCAACAACTGAAGCTGTAAAGATAAACAATTATAGTGTACTTTAATGCAAACTTTCGGGCTTGTCTGATCTTTATTATCGTTACAAGTACAAACATACAGATAAAAATTTCAACAAATACCTACGGCTCTACGAAAGCCAGACAGTTAGTTGGCGTATATTGGCCCAACAGATTAGCTCAATTATATATTGTTAATATAACTATATTTAAAATATTGGAGAAAACCCCTTCCTATGAAAGTTCTGCAATTGATTTGTTAAAAGATTTGAAGTTAAAGTAAAGTCAAATACATCAGTAATATTGCACTGTGTAGAAACTATGTTATTTTACTTAATTTATTTTAATAAATATACAATCAGAAATAAATTACTTGCTTTCCTTCTCCTACCACCTACTAATAGCCAGTTATCACTAATTACATCGTTAGCAATAATTCAAAGGTTTCTCCTTATTAGTGCAATTATTTATCCACCAAAATATTATTGAATTATTACAGAATTTGGCTTATCTAACTGCTTACAATAATTATTTTAGCCAATATTAAAGAATAAGCTAACCATTTTCCAAAGAGTTTTGGAAAATTAGAATACATTTAATACCTAAATGTTTTTTGGAGGATTTTGTTGTCCATAATTTTCGGCGAAGGTTTTATGTTTAAATTTAGTAAAACTTTGACTTATAAATTTATAATTAAAGTAAATTTTAAAAAAATGTTTACAATTTAAAAATATTAAATAACGATGTAATAATTTGAAGGAAATATACTAAACACTTTCTGAAACATAACGTTTTCGTTGGCACTAAGAGATCTTAATCAGTCTAACACTTTAAGGAACTTAGAGTCGTCTCCCTGGGTTCGATTGAAAACGTTACGTTTCAGTGGGTTTTTCACAAATTTACATAAACTATAAGTTCGTTCAGTTATTGTGTTAAGTTCAATTGTACAAGTTTTTAACAAGAAAATTCATGAGAAAAGTAATTTACCGCCACAAATACTTTCGGGTGCGCTAAACGATCGCCTAATCATCACAGATGAAGATCGCCTAAGGACCACAGATGGATATCGCCTAGCGATCACAGATGAAGATCGCCTAAGGATCACAAATAAAGATCGCCTAAGGATCACAGATGAAGATCACCTAAGTATCACAGATGAAGATCAACTAAGGATCACAGATGAATATTGCCTAGCGATCACAGGTGAAGATCGCCTAAGAATCACAGATGAAGATCACCCAAGGATCATAGATGAATATCGTCTAGTGATCACAGATAAAGATCGCTTAGTGATCAAAGAAGAAGATCACCTAATTATTACAAATTATGATCATCATCTAATGATCACAGAGGAAGGATCGCATATGAAGATCGCCTAGTGATCACAGACGAAAATAGTCTTGTAGGCTAAAATGTCGTTTCAGTAAGTTTTTATTTATAATTTTACTTTAGTTGCAAACTCTGTAAGTAATAGTTTTACTGTTTAAATATAACGGTTTTTAATCTTTGCACCAATGAATTGAAGATTGATCACGAAATTATAAAAGTAGATTAGATTTGTGTGACTTGTCTGCCTTTCACGAATCACGAATTACAATATAGGCTTTTTATTTGTATTGTGTAATGTTTTTGTTTTGTTCGTTACACAGCGTTGATAATTTTCACGATAAACTTTCGTACACCGTACACAATTATTTATTTTTTAACGAAAATAATATCTTTGGATAATCGCAAAAAATGCCAAGATAAAATTATTATTGTTCGGTTTTAGAGCGAAAATTAATATTTTCGCGGGTTCAAAATATAGCGCGATAAAATAATGATATTTTGAGGTAACACTCGTGTTTGATGGGAAACTCATAGGTATCCTTACAAATCTTACTGGACTCAGAGAGCAGGAATTAATTTCGGGAGCAGCGAACAACCTCGAAACCCATTATTGCCAAGAGGGAAGTGCTCGAAGGCTGCATACCATCTCCCCTTTTTAACATATGTTTGCGAGCTGTACTTAAAGAGGACATAGATTACAGGCAGAAATAAACTAAAATTTCACCGACAAGATAGATATGACGATGATGGGTTGCGATTTTACACTACACATATTATTTACCGTAGTTTGTATCTGTAAATGTTTCCAAACACAAATATCATTTATATGTCGTAAATAAATGCCAGTTTATTGATAAATAAGCATTGTAGAAGATCACAGGGGTATTCTACTTGGAATATTTAGATGCCATGGTAAATTATAAATATCTAACAAGAAAAATGGAATGTACTTACTACTTTACTTTAGCCAATGCCAGATATTGGCATTTCTGCCACTCTCCTCCTAGCCTCCCAGTACTGACAATGCTGGCTTCCATATCTTGCAATGCTGTGCAATTCTGAAGATGTGGAGAATCCATCTTTTGACGGTCGTACAGAGGGCAAATATCTGAGGCTACTAATCCTGTTTTATATAGGCGGGCTTGCAAATAGTCATGGCCCGTAAACATTCTGAATCTGGCAACGCTTCCACTCTAAGTAGGCTATGTGGTATTAGCACTGTGTGCGCCACCAGCGTTCAACTTTCCAGCGTTCATTTCTTTTTGGCTTTCCTTTGTTTTTTCAATGATAGTGGATTCAATCAGGCTTCTTGCTGTCAATAGAGATATAGGATTGTCAGGCTGTGGCAAGGTGTTACCTTACTTCACTAGCTGGTCTGCGCGTTCATTTCCTTCAATGCCGACATGGCTAGGGAGCCATTGCAGCACAATGTACCACCCTCCTTCAATCATCCCGGCCAGGCCATTTCGTCCATTCGTTATTTGCACTCAGTCGGTAGAGGTTTTACTAGTTAGAGACAAATGGAATTTAGATTCCAATTATTTAGAAAAACTTTAGAAAAATCTGATTTTATCCTGAATATCCCAATAAGGATAATTATGCGTTGTTTTCTTTGTTAAATAAACGAAAATTACCATTATGAAACTAAAAGGAATCAGAGGCCTTTTAAGGTAGTTGAGAGATACGATTATCTTGCCTGGAAATGGTAACAAATATAACGAGGTCAACAATCTGCAAAAATAGTGGTTTCAGTTAAAAAAGACAAAACAACTTGTGACCGCAAAACGGGAAAGACATGGATAGAAAAAAAATTTCAAAAATATAACCGAATGAAAATATTTCAGAGCGCCTACATTCTGTAAACATTTAAATTTCTGGAATAAAAAATTATATTGCGAATTTTAAGTTATTTTGACAAATAATGCTAAACGTAAAGCAATATTTAATATTAAAAGATTTACTTCAAAAATAATTAATACAATACTTAATGGATTAAATGAATGACGTAAGTAACCAATAGTAACACCTACTTTTAAAACATAGTTCATCTAGTAGCAACAACCAACAAAAATGTTCTGCTATTTTATTATCACACATGGCCTAAGAACGTTTAAAATTACTTTGAAATTTTGGATTTATTTCTGTAAAATACGGATGTGTTGTTATACAGTTTTTAAACCACTTTTAGTTGTGCGTTTATTTTTAATATATAGACCTATCCATTAATACATTTGATTTATGCTAATATAATGAGATTTAAATACAAAGTACAAGATTAGAGTATACCACCTTTTGAAAATCCACACAAATGAATATTTAAAACTATTTAAGCTATTTTTTTGTTTTTTAAGGTTTTTAAAATGGATGCCGGATTAGAAATGATTGTTCTTTTTACTAAACATTATAATAACAACAATACATCTAAGAGAATAATTAAATGTCATTCTGTAAAAATTTTGAATAACAATAACCATAATGGCTGAATGTATTGTTGGTGAAATGAGGCTCGACATCGATCGACTGTCTCCGGAAACAGCCGAACATGAAGGTGGCATTGGACTCTGGTTCATCTCACCTATCAAAGTTTTGATTGTACCGTGGTACTAGCGCGTTGTTCTGTGCTTTAGTGTTTCAAGGATTACAAAACTTCAGCAGAACTTTGGGTAAGTGTAGAAGTTAACTGGAATCAGATAACATCAACAGAGTTTGTGACTTACCGTGTACAAATTAAGTTGAAAAATAACTTATAACTGGGTTTATAAATTATTAAAAATATGAATTAGATGTAGTAAATCGCACAGATTCCAAGTGTTCAAAAAAACTTAGCAAAACGTTTATTTAGATTTGATTTTGGGGGAAATGGTTTTTAATTTCGATGCTGATAATTCCTACCAAATGTTAGTGAACAGAAAATAATTTTGTAGAATAGTACTTGAAGTCTTAGGGACCCCTACTGTGTTAATATTCAAAATTATTATGTATTTAAAAACAAGGAAAATTCATAATTTAAAAATAAATTAATTTCAAAAATATTCTTTTAACGTTTGCAGTCTTATTTTGTATTATATTTTTCGTGTTTAATTCACTTGAAAATAAATTATAATATTATTATTTTCCAAATGAATATCATTGAAAATTTAAAAAAAAAGGTTTAAGGTGAAAATATATATAGGCACATAGGTATATATATATATACATATATATATATATATATATATATATATATATATATATATATATACACACATAATATATACACAAACACAAATAATACAAACTATCATAGCTAAATTTCAAGTAACTTTTATTATAAGAATAATCATGTTTTTCAAAGATGTTTTTGCTCGTATTGCCACAACAGAAAAACTAAAATATTTTCGCTCTCATAACGTATTAACTGTAATAAAATAAATGCCAAACTGTCGGTGTATATTCATACAGTAGAATTATATAATAGCCTATGAGATAGGCACAACTTGTTTAAGAGGATGGAGATATTCCGAAACCTTTCAAGTGACTTGTTGTTATTTGTCCACTGTAATTGGAAAAGTTCTGCAACGGGTTAAAATGTGGATACATTTATTTATAACTGGTTTATTTATAACGAGTAAATAGATATAGCTACTCATCAAAGTTGAAATATATTTTTATATTGAATATAAAAATGTTAATGTGAGAAAACAATTCTCATATAAAAGTTTGGTTTAAAATTATTTATCATGACAAAAAAACATCACACTGAGAATTTTTGAAACATTTCGATTCTTCCGCTGTGTGCACTATTCTACTTGGCCCTCTTACCTGGCGAAGCTTGAGGGTGTAACCGGTACACATCCCTTTATGGGTCTAGCAGAGGGTAGGCCTACGTCAGATATGCTACCCTGCGTATGTAATGCCTTGGCACCCTTCCTATACCTTCTATAAGTAGGCTGTATGTCCCTACCTTAGTCCTAAAGATATTAAATTATACTTCCTGTCTAGTCATACTATATCTGAAAGGCCTGTAAGACTAAACATGAATAAAATAAAAAGTAAACAAACGGCCAAGCTAAATATTTGGTACGCCATCCTCCTTGTGCCGTAAATTTAATTTCATCCATTTTAAAATATATTTTAAAGATAATCACAGTATGTATATTTATTTGGTTACATCTAATAGAATTTTTCGATACAAGTCCGGGAAGTAGATGCTTACCGACGAAAGTTAGGTCACGAGACATAGCAAGTGAGAAAGGCAAAAGCCTTTCTGGAGTAGTTGACCTACGTTTTTTTTTATCATAGTAGGAAAACCTAATATGAAAAACTAAATAGAAAAATTAGAAATAAACTATATTTTACATAGGGAAATGAAAATCCATCTCATAAATATCTTTTTCTATTTTTAACATGAGTTTTTTTAATAAACTCAAATCTTGCTACTATTAATAAACTTTATATTCAAATTCCATATTGTATTCTTCTTTTAATTCAATTTTTCTATTAAACTATTTTAAACCTATCGTTAGAATCACAACTTTGAGATTATAAAATTATAAGCAATGCCACTTACATTCAGCTGGAATCCGGTAGAAAGCTATTAAATTACGCCCGTATTGAAATGTTATTGTTTATAAAATCTATATCAACTAAATCCATTCGTGGAAAGTTGTAATTGAAATAGTATGATTAAAATACTAATTACACTTCTAAACATGTTTTGTTCAAGATAAAAACAAATATTGTCAAAAACGAATCACCCTATTTACAGCATTAAATAGAAACGGAAATTAATTTATCTTTATGTACATTTCCTTTGGTATATTCAGCTAGTATTGCAGATTTTTTTTTTTAACGATAAGGTGTACCAATATACATAGGCTGATCTATTTAGGTTAATTTTTCTATCAAATTTAAGGGGTACCAACATTCCCATCAGTTTCCCATATTTATTTTTTTAACGGTAAGGTGCACCAACATGCATAGCCTGATCTATTTAGGTTAATTTTTCTATCAACTTTAAGGGGTACCAACATTCACATCTTGCAAATAGTTGGTAGGTTATTATTTTGTAACGGTAAACCCTAACTACCAACCCACCTTCAGTTAAATAGGTTAGCTTATCTATCACATAACTATACACGAACTATATTGGTTTAGCAACAATTCACAGCTTCCAGCTAGATAGGTTAAAGTTTGAACGGTAAGGGTTTACCAAGATACAGTACTTGCAGCTAAATAGGTTAAATTGTCTTTAACCTAGCTAAATAAGAACTATGTTGATTAACCAATATACATAGATTGCGGCTACCTAAACCAATGTCTTTTTTCAAAGTCTATGTATTACCTACATACATAAATGTTACGATTTACGAAATGTTTCTTGCTTATTTTTAATTCTTTTTAATCATTACCATTTGTATATAGATTAAATCTTTTGAAATTAAATTAACTAATCAATATTCGACTTATGAATTAAAAAATAAATTATAGGCCAGAATTGATCCTCACCATAACGTTTGTCAATACAATGAACTGTTTTTATTTCTTGCAAACAGAGCACAACCCACCTGGAAACATATTCCTATTGTTGTTTTAAAAGCTGGATAATTTCGCTGTTAGTGACACTAAAAATCTACGTTTCGGATAAACAATTGTTACGGGAGATAAACTTCAGATTGCAGCGTTTTAAATGCTCCTTGCACAAATCATTTCCGGTTTGTTTTGTTGTGCGCCGTTGTTGGTTAGAATTTACTACGTCATTGAACTCTGCCCAGTGGACATGACAGTTGCCGCATGACTGCACACGCCTTGGCTATTATCACAAACACCCATCTTGCCCAGACGTGTTCTGTTGAGCGTCAGTACATGCGAAACGCTTGAATTTTTACTCCGTCAAAATATTGAAAATATTTTATAATTGATTGAAACCAGCTATAAAGTATACGTTAGCATAATTCCGTCCAACTACACTTGTATTTTTCGTTCAGTTTAATTTAGAAAAACTAGTAGGCTATCGAATTTGTACTATATCGCATTTAAAACGGAAGTACAAGTTGACTACTTAAAAGAAAATCTTTCATTTTTATTATTTGACTCCATGTTTACTTGATGTACTAGTTTTTCACTAAAACACTTGATCATATGTTAGTATGCTATACTTGTCTAAAGTAGCACTTACTTTTTTGACTATTCGGGCGTTTCAGGAGAAAATTTCCCATGGCCAACTCAGACCGTAACTGACCTCTTGGTTG
This sequence comes from Prosapia bicincta, assembly GCA_036971475.1. Classification (NCBI taxonomy): domain Eukaryota; kingdom Metazoa; phylum Arthropoda; class Insecta; order Hemiptera; family Cercopidae; genus Prosapia; species Prosapia bicincta. Next base: position 194,692,805 of record JBAIZL010000001.1, read on the forward strand.
TTTCAGGTTAGGGTGGGGTGGGGTAGGAGAGGGATATTAAATGTATTTTTAGAGAGTATAATGGATATTAAGAGTATTCGACATTACAACCCCATAATACTCTAAAAATACACCTAAAATCCCTATTATACTCCAACCCTATGCTAACCTAAAACAACCAAAAGGTGTTTACGGACTAAGTTGACAATACGACACATCTTCGTCAATAATAAAAAAAGTCAGTACTTCTATAAGCAATTATAACATACTAATATATATATATATATATATATATATATATATAAACGAGCGTTGTTGTTTTTATCAGTAGGAATAAATTTGTTGTGCTCCCTCGAGCCTTAAATAATACATGTTCCAATAATCCAATTACTTAAGACTCAAGAAAATGCTTCAATAAAACAATTAGAGGTTTCTGTAGAAGGCCATCTTCTCACACATATGTTATATCAACCTTTATATCTTCTCACCTAAATATATATTGTTACAAAAAGCGTTGAGAATGGCTGTCCGGAGGCCCATTTGGGAGTAAATTGCTGAATATAATATAAGGAGTAGGTTCAAGCATTCTTACAACTATACCTGGAAAATTGTACCTGGAGTGTTTTTCTTAAATAAAATGAAATCAGAAGTTTTGTACAGCTTACAGACTATAATAATTCCTAACACGCATGCCTAACATATAATACAGATTTACTCACATTAACCTAAGAAAAACCACTTTCTACCCCTAAAACAATTTGGGGTATAGTAAATTTTACACGTAATAGAAAAATGTAAAAGCTTAGGAATTGATTTTGTTTTTAGAATTATAATTTTATTAAAAGGTTTTCAATGGTCTTTCACAATAACTGTAAATGTTCTACTTATTTTAGAGAGTGTATATTATTTAAATTAATTTTGTTCATTCATGTTTTGCAATCATTTAAGTTCTAACCCATAGTTTGAAATTTTAAAAGGAATTTATGCCATTTTTTTAAAACTCAATAACTACTTGACTTTAGATAAGTGAATGTATGAAAGACGTAATGAGACGAAGACGTTTTTTATCTACCTTTTGATCTTAGGCGATCTTCCTCAGTGACTCGAAGACAAAACTTACGTGCAGTAAGTCTGAATAGTCTCGCACATGGATAACCTGCAAATTCCCGTGCAGTATCAAGATACAAATAAAATAACAAATTTTGTTATAATTAAGAAGTACTAGCTGGTGGTACATGTCTAGGTTCTATTCGCAGAGAGAGTAAAATGGTTGAAACTAACCTCGAGAAAGCTATTTATACGGTGTGCGTGTAGTTTGTGGTTGAAATAATTTTAAAAGATTATCGGTCAGAAACTTCATTTTAACAAACCAGGAATTTCAGCTATTGTTTCTCACTTTTTGAGTTTTTGAAAATTGAAGTTTTATGCACTAAAAAAAGACATAAAATAAAATCACGGTTATGTTTTTCATAATAATAAAGATTTATTATTCTAAATAGTTTGAAAAACATTGACATTTACGACTTGATAATTTCTGAATTGAAACAAATATAGTTCTCTTTTGCATGAGAATTTAAAAGCAAGGGACATAACAAAAATATATGATATGACGTATTTGTTTACCGATGACAATTTTTTAGCCTTTTAAGACTGTACTGTAAAGAAAGCTCAAAACATCATGGCAACATCTTCTTGTACAACATTTACTTTGAGTTCTGAAACGCCCCGACACTTTATAAATAAGAACCTTTCAAACATATTTTGGGTCGCGCAAACTTCTGTTAAATACAGCTTACATTTCAACGTTCGAAAATACTTTTGTCGTAGAAAATATTTTTTTTGTCGTGACTCTAGAATTGAAGGGCGTTCACGACTCTTGAACTTTGTATTTAACAATAGTCACGAACCGTTAATACTTTAGCGTGAGCCGTTCGTGACTACTTGTGCTGCCATTCGATCAAAACTCTCCTACTCCTGAAGCCGCCAAGCTTCGCAGCTGGCTTTCTCTCAGATGACAGATATTTAGTACTAAGTACTATAATCCACCTTTTGTTTGCCACAATCAACGATAATTTAGCATAAGAACGTATTGCATTTAACTTTAGTACTCCATATTTTTCTTCTTTTTAAAAAAAGTTACGTTAAAAATGAGACACACGTAAGGGCGTGAGGGCGATTGCACACACACACACACACACACACACACACACACACACACACACACACACACACACACACACACACACACACACACACACACACACACACACACACACACACACACACACACACACACACACACACACACACACACACAAATATACGAGTATATATATATATATATATATATATATATATATATAAAGAACATAAGTCAAAATACAAATGCAAGAATTATATTTGAATTTACAATTCAAAGCTTTTCGTTGGCTAACAGTACCAACATCATCAGGAATATTAAACAATTAAAATTAACATATGTGCAAATTAGATCAAATAAATAGTTATGCCAAATCAATTACAATGTTGTTAAATTTTTTTTTTTTATTTTATTTTTTATTTTTTTTATTTTGCTGCCCTAACATTACAAACACTGAATATAGTGCCAATGTTAAGCCAGCAAAATAAAAAAAAAAAAAAAAAAAAAAAAAAAAAAAAAAAAAAAATTAACAACATTGTAATTGATTTGGCATAACTATTTATTTGATCTAATTTGCACATATGTTAATTGTAATTGTTTAATATTCCTGATGATGTTGGTACTGTTAGCCAACGAAAAGCTTTGAATTGTAAATTCAAATATAATTCTTGTATTTGTATTTTGACTTTTGTTCTTTATTAATACACAAGAAAACATATTGCGATATTTATTTATATATATATATATATATATATATATATATATATATATATATATATATATCTTATATATATATAATTATATTTATATAGAATTTGACGATATTGTAATTTTTGTTTAAATTTAGTGCTTAATTTTTTTAGTCGATTGATGATTAATCGATTTCTCTACATTTACTCGTCATAATGATAAACGCTCTTCTCTCTTGCCCCTTTCTCTTTCCTTAAAATAGTACAAAACTTGAAACTATTGCGCAATTAAAGCACAATATTTGAATTTCTCATATTTTTTTATTAACTAACCGTGGCAATGATTAAATTCTTAAATCTCAGCTATTAACAAATAAAAATATACACAATACTCACAAATTAATAATTTATTTACTCATACGCGTTTCAATGACCAAGTCATCATCATCAATGAGTGTTACTACTACAAACTCTAACTTACATCTATTTGTAAGTTTGAGTTTGTAGTAGTAACACTCACTGATGATGATTACTTGGTCATTGAAACGCGTATGAGTAAATAAATGATTAATTTGTGAGTTTTTTGTATGTTTTTATTTGTTTTTAACATAACCTCACAAGCTAAGCTCAATGAATATTTGTTCAGCTATTAATCATTAGTTTTACCTCGATAATATCTACACAAGAAGAAACAATTGTCGCCGTTGTTTATTATTTTGAAGTATTCTATAGTAACAAACTATTCTATAGTTATTAGTCGTATAGTTGCACCGAAAAGTCACAAAAAGTATTTGAAAACATAATACCTTTATTAAAAACAATTAAATACTTTCTTTTTTAAGGACAAAAGCTTCAAGAAACTACATACATGCCTTGAAATAGACTGAAATACATGAGCCTAGAAAAGAACATAAGTATGACATGTATTATTATTATTATTATTAAATTCCTCCTATTGGTTCGCACTTTCCTGATATATATCTTGTACAAATTTTCAATCGTTAATAAAATACGTTCTTATTCATTCAATCACGTTCAAATACATATTGTTAACCTATAGTGGATGACAATTGATGGTAATACAGATTATTCAAATAGTTATTCAATAATTAATTATACAATTTGTTGGATCCAGCAGGATTCGAACTGAGAATCTTCATGTTCGAAGTCTAACTCGCCATTGGGCACTGCGACAACTTTCCAATGCTTTGAAATATATTTCTCAAAGATCAATTTTCCCCTCCTTCCCCCCATCTGGTAGTCGTCGAAACCTCCATTTTGCAACCTTAAACTTTTGCCAATATTACCACACATTGTCAAAAATAGTGCTCTAGGGTAACTAATATAAAAAGTTTCTGTGTTAACCTCAGTAGGAATTTATTTTAATTTTTTTTTTATTACTTGTTTTACTCAAAACGATTTAACAGTAAACTAACAGTATCCATAAACAAATCTCGATAATGGACTCCCTCCAACAAAGGATGAAATAAAGGACTTTAAAAACTGTTTTATACTCTACATTTCTTTGTACAATTGTAGTGCAAGAAAATTAAATTAAAAACTTGCTTTAAAACCTTGTTATATCTTGTAAGCCTTTAATCGAAATCTTAGTTTGAAGTATACTTTAATTGCGTTTTAAACTACGAAGAAATGTAATTAACATTTCTTGACAACTTTTATTTAATTTTAAGACATAACACCTGTGTAATGCATTAACTTCCAATCCAATAGGAATATCAACTACAGAATTTTTTTCTGGCTGTTACAGAAACTTATCTTCTCTTTCAATTTAAAAATTGGTGGTATTTGATCAAAATTAACTGTTTCGGCTCCGTTCAATACATTCTCGAGTTTATCGATTCCACAGATAAGCTTCAGTGTTCGACTTCAGAGTAGATGAACTTCGAGGATAACAACAAATGACTAGCAATCTACTAAAAACCGATCGATTCTGCGCGCTTGACTTGGCAATACCTGAGTAATGAGCGACGTTCTTGACGCCTGGTTTTTATGCTTTATTTTATGCACTGCTTGAACCATTTATAAGAAAAAAGAACCAGAAATAATGGTTTTTAATTTAGATCGATGGCTTGGGAAATCCAGGAAATGCATTACGATTTCCTTAACAATTTTAATTGGGCCTATAACTACTAAGTGTGAGTATAATGGAGGTTACTTTCCCACGTAATTCTAACGTCCAAAGTTAAATTGAGCTGAATTTTTGCAACTCTCTCTGCAAGTTTTATGCACATTATGCTTTAACTTTTATACTTTCTAAAATAAAATGACTGTCATGAACATTTATCGTCTAACCTAGTATTTTGTGGGTTGCTTTAGGATAACTAAGCTGTGTTATGTGGGCAAATTCAGTTAAATTTGATTCAGTTGGATCTCAATAACATTCATTAAGAAAAATTAGGAATTTTTTTTTAAATTTCAAATTATTGAAATTATTTTAATGATTTGTTGTTAGTTAAGATACTTAAACAAACTTCCTAATTTCGCAGTTTTATAAGACAATGCAGTAGCCTACTAACAATTTGCACTCCTGGAATGTATGCAATTGTTTTTCCTATTTTAAATTAAAAGTCCAGGTTATTACAAACAATTTTTAAGTGAAAAATTGTTTTACATAAAAAATGAAAAAAAATACAAAACAGTCGAGAATAAACGTTAAAAAATGTTGTAAATAAAAACAACAAAGCAGTGCATTTTACTAACAATGCCTACTTACTTTATAATTACCTACAGAATCCTAGGATTTCCTAGCATTACATTGATAGACTATTAAATTATAAAACTAAATTCCTTGTCTTAAAACAAATTTTGTTTATTAGACTTGGGCCTACATTTTAAGTAAATAAACTAATTCCATAGAAAGGTTTTTTGTTACATACATTTTTATTAGAAATTAATTTACCTAAAAATATGTTACAATAATTGATAAAAAAATAATTAAGTTAGAAAAAGAAATATATATATATTAGGTTCTACTTTACATAATGCATATTTAGAATTAGGATATTTGGATAATCAGTCTATATTATAAGCTATACATTTTTTTAACAATTCGATTTAAATAATCAATTGCGATTTTTTGTAGATTACTACCTAAATATCTAGGAATGTTTGAAGTTAGTCATTAATGTAAAAATATCTTTTTCTAACATTAGAAAGAGTAATTATTTCAGAATAATGATGACTTCAACTCTGTCTTGAATCGGGAGATCTTATAGTTATGACAGAGTCATCATCGTTGAGTGTAGCTACATAAATTCTAAAATATAAATAAAACCGTTTCAGTCTATGTAGGTATATACATCGATGATTATGATTTTGTGATTGAAACGCGTATTAGAAATTAAATTGATTGTAAGTTGGTGTTCTTTATTAGTTAATTACTAACTAATATAACGTTATGCACATTTTAATACCTTCTTCTACCTTTCCTAACATCAAAAACAGAAGACGTGTTTCGGATTAAATCCATTATCAAAACTTTAAGCTGTACTTTTACATTCTACTGAATATATTTAAAAATTTTGACAGTGTAATAATACAGTTTAAAGTTTTGATAATGAAGATAATCCGAAACGCTTCAACGGAGAACAATATTTTGATGCTAGGAAAAGCAGAAAGAGGTTTCAAATGTATACATATATTTTTAACGATACCAAAGATGATTATATTAAGCTTCTATTTGCAAAAAATAATAAAAGCAAAATACTAATATCATTTCATAATTAAAACTAGCATGAACTCAAAATTGATACATTTATTTTATAATAAGCTTTTCAATGGCAAAGCTCTCCTTCTCAGTGAGTTTGCCTACAACTACACTTTACAGAATGCATTTACAATTAACATTTCGTAAAGTACAATTATGCATACAGTAACAGCTCTTTCATACGGCATTCTATCATCCGGAACGTTCTACTAACCGGCACATTTTCAAAACAAATCAGTACAGCACCTTTCTTTGTTCTTACAAGATGTGACTCATCGGAAATACAGATGTCAATTAACCAACCTAACCAACAAATAGTCTAAGAAAACATAAACGTTTCATGGAGAAATGCTCCAACCGCTTCTACAGAGCTGTTAACTTATGTTGAAGGTGAGAAATGCTACTCGGCTCAGGAAGTTTAGCAGCTCCATATGTTTCATGAAAAACTTGTTGAAAACGGTCATCGTGTATTAGGAATAGGTCAAATTTTATAAGCTAGCATTTGGCTATTAGGTAGAAAATGTGTATTCGTCATCTATAAAACATCCCTCGACATCCCTCACCGGGGCCATAAATCCCTGCCTATCCGTCCCAACCCTTAGACAATCCTGTTAGCCGCGTCCGTGAACGCCCTCTTTTCATTTGTTGTTATTTTTACTATACATTAAACAGTATTAATAAGTAACAAAATAACGAGTCAGCGGAAGTCCAAGGGTTTATTTTTTAAGCCAAGGCTTCCAAGTAACAGCCTATAAAATTTACCTATAGTCAGACATCCGTGATAATTTTAAAAATCATTAAAACATTATAAAATCATAAGTAGGCCTTATTTGTATAGTTAAATGTACTGATGAATGTTTTATTTTAATGTTGTATGAACGATAAAGGTTTTCAGTAATAAATTTCTTTTCTCTTCAATTTTTTCTTTATAAATTTTGTGCACTCGAACGTGTGCTTTTATAATACGTACGGAAATACAGTAATTGCATACAAACAAATATGAGAGTAGAGATTACAACACTGCTCGTACATTCAATTTTCCTTGATATATAGCATAACGTTATGCACTGGTACTGTATAGGTTAGGTTGTATTATCCGGAAATTTCCGATAACCGGCAACATGCTGAACCCGAGGTTGCCGGATATTAGAGCTTTTACTTACAGGGATAAAAGTTTCTGTAGAAATAAACTTATTTATTATGAGTTCATGTTTCATTTTCATTTTAAAATAATTACATTGACTCACATGACTGCCTCAGCCTATTTATAAAGTAGGGATGGGCCGATACCTAGATTTTTCGATTCCGATTTCAATTCTCAAAATTTTCTTTCGATTATCGATTATTTTAAGTTATACAGGCCTACATGATATTCTCTAATAATGAATTTAGTTAACATGTAGGTCATATGAAACCTTTCAAAAGTTCAATTTTAATGTAATGGGCTACACAAAACGTTCGATCTTGATTTATGAATGGCAATTTCTAAAATGGCGAGGAACATATTGGATAGAAGTAATGTTTTATTTACAAATATTAACTTCAGTTCACAATTACAATTAACTTCAGTTATAGCCATTTCAGTTTGTATAACTGGAGAAATTGGTACTACCTTTTCTTTGTGTTTTGTTTCGACATATATTAAGGGTAGCGGAGTAGTGGCGGCCAGAGACGGGGGGGGGGGGGGAGTGAGTGAGAAAGAGAGAGAGAGAAAGAGAGAGTGTCGAACCCTCCCGAATGAGAGTGAGCCAAGAGAGCGGTGACAAAGTGACCCGGAAATGCTTCCGATCGTCTTTGATGTTGCGTCATAAATAATAAGATTATTTTCATGATCTCAAATAGACATTTTCTTTAATCGTTTAATTCATTCAAAGGAACTAATACTTAAATAAGACATAGTGGATAATTAATTATATTCCCTATAAATTACATCACATACGTATTTAAACAGTTAAAAAAACAAGAATCGGAATCGGCACTTTAGTCAGTGGAGAATTGACTATCGACGATTCCTGGAATCGAGAATCGGAATCGGCCCATCCGACAATTACAAAGTAATAAAGTGTTTATAGATGCCCTACGATGTAGCAACACATTTATAAATTTTGAAAATGCTACTCTCGTTAGGCATTGATTATTAATCTTTTTTATCAATACTGATAAATTTTATCGTCCAATTGAACTAGTACGCACATTACGTTTCTGTCATCTACCAGACGCATTCACCCTGTACAGCCTATAAAATCGAAGTTGTGTAGAATGTGCTGTGAACTGGGCTTGTTCCGGATGTAGGAGGCTGCGCAATAGGAAGTAAATCAATAGAAGCAATTACTATGAGTGCCAATGTCATCCCGTCTGATTTGTATTTACTTCACTTCATCACGTCATCGTTGTCGCTCCCGGGCTTATTTGTTTTCGTTGCGAGAAACGACTTTGCGTGGCCCTTTTTTGCAATTTGTAAAACGCATTTCAAAATAATAGCAAACAAACTCTCTTCGATTGAATATCAAACCGCTGAGACGTGTTTCGGGTTACGCTAGCAAGAAGAGCAAGATGAACCGGTAGCAGTAGCAAGATGATTCAGCGATGAAGAGCAAGATGAACCGGTAGCAGTAGCAAGATGATTCAGCGATGAAGAGCAAGATGAACCGGTACCAGTAGCAAGATGATTCAGCGATGAAGAGCAAGATGAACCGGTACCAGTAGCAAGATGATTCAGCGATGAAGAGCAAGATGAACCGGTACCAGTAGCAAGATGATTCAGCGATGAAGAGCAAGATGAACCGGTACCAGTAGCAAGATGATTCAGCGATGAAGAGCAAGATGAACCGGTACCAGTAGCAAGATGATTCAGCGATGAAGAGCAAGATGAACCGGTACCAGTAGCAAGATGATTCAGCGATGAAGAACAAGATGAACCGGTAGCAGTAGCAAGATGATTCAGCGATGAAGAGCAAGATGAACCGGTACCAGTAGCAAGATGATTCAGCGATGAAGAGCAAGATGAACCGGTACCAGTAGCAAGATGATTCAGCGATGAAGAACAAGACGAACCGATACCAGTAGCAAGATGATTCAGCGATGAAGAGCAAGATGAACCGGTACCAGTAGCAAGATGATTCAGCGATGAAGAGCAAGATGAACTGGTACCAGTAGAAATATGATTCAGCGATGAAGAGCAAGATGAACCGGTACCAGTAGCAAGATGATTCAGCGATGAAGAACAAGACGAACCGATACCAGTAGCAAGATGATTCAGCGATGAAGAGCAAGATGAACCGGTACCAGTAGCAAGATGATTCAGCGATGAAGAGCAAGATGAACCGGTACCAGTAGCAAGATGATTCAGCGATGAAGAGCAAGATTCCGAAATTTAAATGAAAAAAAACCAGAAGAACTTGGAAAATAAAACTGATGCCAGTTAATTTTTTAGAAGACAGATTTTAGAATGAAGTTTCTGCTTAGTATACAGAATAGAATAAACGAACTGGAACCCTTACAATTCCCCCGCTAAGTTAGGTCCCTGGGCCTGGGTTCCCTAAACCCACCCTCCCTTCGTGGCAGCGGGTGATATCGAATTGGGCCCACGGTCTATAAGGGTAGTAAAACGACGATTGAATTGGGCCCATGGTCAGTTCGGAGGTAGTGTAGAATTGGGCCCACCCTACAATCATGATCTACAAAATGGAATGGTCGTATCCACATTAGCTTTAAATACTTTCAAACATCTAAAATAGATGTTAGGTTATCAGATGGTGGTCAAACATCTATTTTAGACGATTGAAACATCTCCTTTTTATATCAATATAAATAGTCGTGTAATAATATTTTATGTTATATGTGTACAATATGATAAAACCCGCTGGCCACACCATTGCCAAGTGGCCATTGGAAGGGTTCAGCAAGTCACCGTTATAGAGTTTACAAAAACGGACATGTAATGGAGTGCTCATTTGGCGTTATTGAGTAGAATTATTCGTAAGTTTAAATAGTAATTAAAAAACAGTATTTTTGATGAAATTTATATTTCTTTATGTTTTAGTAAAGTTTTATTTTATTTATTAGCTTCCATTATGTTTTAGGTTTTATTTCTTTCGTACATTAAAATAAAAATAAAAACGAATGGCTGATCACTTAACAAAACTAAGGTTGCTCGACTGACCAGGGGCCCAATTCAACCCCGACCCTTTGAGGGTTGGCGGAAATCCGCCCAGGGGTGTTTAGTCCGTGGGCCCAGTTCGGCCGTGTCCGTGGCAGCTACCCTCTCCCATGCCACCTTCGTCTCTCCGGTTAGTAACCCTACTGGCAGTGATGGAATGGGAATTGATTGTCCATGCACCAAGCTATTAAGCTCTATTCTTGTATTAAGTTCATTTTATGAAATAAGCCCTTTTCATAACTAAGCTCTTTTCATTTTACGATTTTAAATACTATTAATGATTTACAACGTTACTGAGTACAAATAAATGCCTCACACAAGGCATGAATCTGTTCGGGTTCTTAAATGTTGTTGCAGGACAGGTGGAGTACCTTCAACTCCGGCCGGGGGTAGAGAACGTGTTCTTATAAGTCGCCCGGGTCGTTGTATTCGCGGTTTCATAAACTTCATTGCTTCAGACTAAATGACGTGACCATTTTAATGAGGTGGCTCTGTTATTTGTCAAGATAAAAGGCGTCAATTGTTGAGGACTGTTAACAAGCTGGTTAATAAATGTAAGTATGGATATTAAATCGGATGGTGACCAGTTAGGTCAAAACTTTAGTCGATGGTTCGAGCGAGATGAGAGATGGGATAAGCTTCTTGTAAGGGATTGGTGTTACCTTTATTAACACCTCTCTACGGTAGAGGAACTGTGTGGCACATACTGTAATGGATTTGGACAGTGCGTATGCTAATATATAGCAGCTAGAAGATATGAAAAACCAACTCACAGATTAAAAAGAGTATGTTTGACTGACTATTTATAAATTAAAAAGGGTCAAATTTTTAAAACTAACATACAGCAAATTATAAAGCATCTTGTTTAAAAATATCACTTAAACCTAGTTTTAAAAATTTAATTTTTGTTCCAGTTGTACTTTAAGCATGAAATATGATTTTTTACAAATACTCTTTATTATAACAGTTTGATAAACTAAAAACACTCTTATTAATAATATTTTATTTCTTTTATTAAAGAGACTTTTGTTTCTTTTTATAACAGTTGGTACATTTACTATGTAGGTCTAAATAATTTATTACAATATTGTTGTTTAATTCCTTCTAGTAGCTCACACTCTCCTTATACTTATCTTGCACACATTTTCAATCGTTAATAAAATACGTTTTTGTTCATGCAATTAAATTCAAATAATTTTTCTAAATAATATTCCATATATTTTTCAAATAATTCTATAGTAAATGAATTGGTGTTAATAAATGTTTTCAAATATTTAGTCATTAATTAATTTTTTTTTAAATGATGTTCCAATCAGATTCGAACTGAGGAACCACATGTTTGAAATCCAGCACGTTGGTACCGAGCCAACTTTCCCATGGCTAGAAATCAATTACTTAAAGATATATATGAAATTATAAGAGAAAGATTCCTTGCAATAGTGAAGCATTACAAGAGGTGGATAGAATGAAAAGTTATAGACCACCACCAGCTTCATAAATTAGCCATAAATCAACCACTAGACCTATAGGTTTAAAAATATGTATTTAATCGTGATTGGATGAATAAAAACTTATTGTATTAAAGATTGAAAATTTGTACAAGATACAGTATATATCAGGAGAGTGTGAGCTAATAGAAGGAATGTATTAAATACTAAACTACACACACGCTAACCACGCACACACACAATTCTACTATTACTTCAATAGCAGGAAGTTTTAATATTTGAAAAGAGATGTATAATTTATAAGGTCTTTGGTGAAAATATTTACATTGAGTAGCCTATATTAATAATCGAACTATTTTTGTTGCTGTCAATAATTGTTCATCATTTTCCACAATGTTTTGTTTAAATGATAGACTTCAAGTTATCATGAGAAACATTCTGTATTTATTAAGGAGACACATAAAGGCTAAAGAATCTTCAAACCTTGAAAAATCGAAAACCTTTTACAGATTCATATCTTCTTTAGAACAAAACTAATTTATATAAAATTCTTGTATAGTAATTTATCCGTGGTCACACAATTCCGTTTGAAATGTTTCCAGAAGTGTTACTATTCTTTTCCCACAAATATTATTCAATTTCCTAAACCGTTAAACATGTAGTGTGTCTGTAAAATAAAGATTTTGTGCCAAGCATCCGGGACAGTATTTTCCAAAGTTTACACTCTTATCGAACGTAGGCCTACTACAAAATAATCAAGATGTGTATAAAACACATTAGATATGTAATTATGAAAAGTTTTAGCAAATAAATAGTTTAAAATGCTTTAATTTTCTGTATTATATGATGGTATGAATAACAATTTCAGATTTTGAAGTTGCCTAAAATTCTTTGCAGAACAAATTGGGTTTTTTTTATTATTAATAATACTAAGTAGATCATAAAGTGGTATTATTATTTTGAAAATTTTTAGCTACAAGTACTGGACCTATTTATTTCATCAAGTTTTTTGTTTTTTTAATAAAACTTTACTTTTAACTTCTATTTGGAAACATACGTCAATGAAAAAATTACATCATTTTCAAAATAAAAAACCCATCTAATTTTTTATATCGATTTACACCACTAATTATAGTTGATGTTTTTTGACAGCATTTGTTTCTAAATCGGGCATTAGTCTTCGTATTTGAATTTATGTTTGTTGGTATAGAGGATAAGCATAGAGGATAAACAGAAATGTATTAACAATTTTTCAGAAATAATTTTTTATTTTGTTTAATTATTTTCAAAGAAAGTTATAGTTACAGTACATGATTGTTGATTTAAAAAATAAATTGACTATGTAATACGCTTATTTATACTAAATGATTTCAATGGACTACTGCAAACTATACTTAGTTTTAATTTCTCCAACTTAGTTTGGCTTGCTTTCATAGAGCCACATTCATTCGTTTTATGATTCCCTTGTAGAGCATATTACTAAAATAATTTGAAATTCTTCAACTTCTGTAATGTTTTGATTTATTTGACTGTTCATTGCTCATTAAAAAAGCATGTTTAAAGTGTCCTTTGTTAAATATAAGAATCTACGCTGGCTAAACAATCATGTGCCACCTAGATTTCCAAAAACGTTCTTAAAAATATTTTAAATATATCAGTATTTTAACATATTTACTACTAGCCTCACATTTGTACAAGCTGTTTACTGTAGAGAATAATTTTGGTTAATTTTCGATGTGATGAACTTTCTCCACTTCGCTTCTCCCTCTCTTCCCCTCCTCTTTTTTAATTCTCTCGTAATTTGCATACATCAGAGAAGTTTAAGGAGTGTCCGTCTATTCATAAGTTTTTATTGAAATAATTTTCTCTTATTATTATTCTTTTACTATTTAAATCTCATCGCTATTTGCCTTTCAAAGAAGTTGAAAGCTAAAACGTTTACCTGTGAAATAACATTTAACATTTTCGTTTTTAACTAATAATTTATAATAAAGACTATTAAATAACATGTATAAATAATATTTATAAAAATAATATAAATAATAACATTAAACGATTTGTATTTGTGTCTATTGGAATTAACTTGTAACAAATAATCAGGCTGCTGGATATTAAACTCTGGCTTTTTCTGAAGCAGAGTAGGTCTTAGCCATATTCAGAAACAATAAGAAAATATTACTATAACTTGAAACAAGTTGCTTGTTGTAATCATCTGGAATTCACTGATTAAACTATAGTTAAATAATACTTAACTAAGTGAATACGTAAGGGCTTACTTGCTGACGCGTTTCAAAACAATCGTTGCTTTTATGAAAGATAATATAAAAACATTTTGGTTTTGTGTGTGTGTGTGTGTGTGTGTGTGTGTGTGTGTGTGTGTGTGTGTGTGTGTGTGTGTGTGTGTGTGTGTGTGTGCGTGTGTACATATGTCAGTATAACAATATTAAGTGGCAAAATAGAAAGCGAATTTTCTTGCAATATTTCATTTTCCTTTCTATGTATGGTGTTGGACTATTATTTTTGTTTGTTACTATTTATACGCTTTCTTTTTCTTCATCGCTATCATTGTGTTGTAGTTTCTTTTTGCTTACCTTTCGCATTATCCGTTTGTGAAGGAAGGTTCGATACCGTTAATCTAGTTTTTTTGTTTACTTTACTCTTTTCATTCATTTTTAATCATAGAGCATTATTTATGATATTTTGTAGTAACCATGGCAACAATTTAAGGTTGTGCAATGGCGGTTTCGACTACAACCAGATGGAGCCAAATAAAACATTTATATACATCTCTGAGAAGTAGATTTCTAATTATGGGAAAGTTATTTCAGTTCCAAAAACGCTAGACTTTGAACATAAAGATACTCACTTCGAATCCGACCTGACCCCACAAACTCTTATTTAATTATACAATAAATATTTGAAAAACTGTATTAACATCAATCTCATCCGCTATAGGTAAAAAAATTTATTTGCATTTGATTGGATGAATAAAATGTATTTTATTAACGATTTAAAATCTGTACAAGATATATATCAGGAGAGTGTGAACTAATAGGAGGAATTTAATAATTAATTAAATCTATTCTTAAATTATTTAGCCATTTTCTCAGCAGTAAGCCTTTTATTGCAGTTTTTTCCTTTACGGTTATTTTGAAATAATTGATTTTTGTTATACTTTAAAAGATTTTAATAAAATAATTTCGGAAAAGCAGCTGAGCCTAAAGATCCTACACAGAAAATCCATCAAACAGAAATTATAGTAATAAACACGGTTAGTTACACAAATGTACATTACAATACATACAAAAATAGTATTAGTAGTAATTATTTTAAATCATGTATTAAATTTAAGTTTTAAAAGAGACAGTTTAGTTTATATTTTAAAATAGAAAATTAAATTAATGTTGAAACACTGTTATCCTTTAACTAGAATATAATTAAAATTAGAGTTATTTTGTGTGACAAGGTTAGGTCGAAGAGATTTTGGGGAACTCGTCACTGTTTGGAGGTGTCCATTGTAAAGAGTTTCGGGATCCCATCGGGATCACAAGAATTTCTGGTTTCTCAGTTCGCCTGTCATTGTCACTAACTTTCCTCTTTGGCATTTTTCTATAGAGGTATATGAATCGACGTAATGACAGCAACATATAAGTCTACTGACGAGACATTTTTTCATACTGCTGCCTTTCAAATACCTTTATAATTTTAATTGAACTAAAAGTTTACGATTGGATCTTAACGACATAATTATTAGTAGCATATACTTTTATAACTTTCATTTGCAATTTAAATCAGGAATCAGCGTATGTTAATTTATTAATGTCTTGTTGCTAAGAAAAAATAAGTAAATTTATTTTAATATTTGGTTAAAAAATACCAACAAATCGGTATATACAACGTTATGTAAAGTTATACGCAACAGAATTTAAAGTGAAGAATTTAATAAATAATGGTGTCAACTCAACAAAAACTGGCACACACCAATACATCTCAAATTTCATAGGAACACATTAAACCTTCTTAAATAAATATTACTTAAATTTAATAATATAGAATACCAATAAATAACTTATTTTCTCCTAACCGATTCAATGACAAAGTCATCATCAGTGTGTGCAAGTGTACACATTCTAAACCAAACTAAAATGATAGAAAGTAATTATTATCATAAGAAAATAATAATATCACTATTTGCTCACATGCTAACATCAGGAATTTAATTCAGGAATCCGTGTAGGTTAATTTATTAAACTCTTATTTCTAAGATAAGGAAAGTAAATTTATTTTAATAAATTTTTCGTTAAAGAAATACTAAAAATACCAACAAATCGGTATATAAAAAGTTATATAAAATTAAACGCAACGAAATATGAGATCAAGAGTTTTCACCTAATAGCGCCAAGTCAACAAAAACTAAAGTGTACATCTCAGCTTTAGTAGGAACACATTACAGCTTCTTTGATGAATATTGATAATATCGAACACCAATAAACAATTTATTTTCTAATAACCGATTCAACGACAAAGACGTCAACATCAGTGTGTATAAGTGTACAAAACCTAAACTAAAATGATCGAAAAGTTACAAACCATATTTATAATCATTATTATTACTATTATTTTCTTACAAGCTAAAATCAAATTTTGGTGTGAATATTTACTTTGTTGTATTTTTTGTTAGTTGTTCGCTAAGATTATTAAACATAACAGCTTACTTTTCTTTATTACAAAGGATAAAATCCAGGAAACTGTTCCATATTCTTTTTACTTTATCTCTGGCTAGATCACATTGATTTTTTCTAAGTTTCTGAAAGTGTAACAATGATTGTCAACTTTCTTCCATTTTCCACTTTGTTATAACATTAAAGACTGGGATTTGATAAAGATCAATTTCGCCAACAACTTTGCCGGCTTAGATCAAGCTAACCGTTAAGCTACTGAAACCAGTTTTTTTACCACCACTTGAGATAAATAATATACCACTTTGTAATAAATAATTTCTTCGCCAGTTTAGTATGCACACATTGGTACTTCCTGGGTCCTTATAGACAATGTCGACAGGAACAGGAAGTCAGAGAAACCGTTGGACTCGACGGGTGAAGCACGTAACTGGTGAACCGTAGCCTGGTGACTTGAGAACTAGGCTAGACCGACCAACGGTAGCACAGTTAATAACCTACCGCAATATTTGGGTATTTAGAGTTCGACCTGGCATCCTGCACGTCCCGGAATTAGAATTTCCATCAACATATATACTTTTAATTTTTTAAACACTGTTTCCTTAATTAGTTCAACAAATTTTAAAAACTCATTGGAAGCAAGTTCAGTTTATATTTATTTCTGAATATATAAATTCAATAATCTAATGAACTGCACAGTACCACATGTAAGCATTATGTAACTCAATTCAAAATTTTGCTATAGACGTTTCGCTACTTAAAATTACTCCATGGCTATTATCAAAAGAGTAAAATTATAAGCAAAGAAAACAAATATCTATTACACATCATAATAACATGTAATAATCAATATTTTACGAACCATTTATTTAGGTACTTTAAGAACATACTATTACTCCCTCCATATTGTGTATAATTTATTCTTGAAGGCCGTAGGACAATTATGAATATTGTTGAAACGTCAACAATGAAATTTAATTTGAACACTGTAACACTATGCATTGAATTAAAGAGCATATGAAACAATGGTTACATATGGCCTTAAGCTGTTATTAAATTCCTGAATTTTTATGTTACAACACACCAAGATGTCAAATTCTTCTTATTACAAATACGCATTTCTTAATAAAATTGCATATTATTACGCTGTTATTTTTACTTGTAGTATTGATGTTATTAGGTCTAAAATATATACTTGTTTGGTTATTTTTAAAAATTTTAAATATTGATAAATTGGGAGTTGTCGTCATAGTAATTTCCTTATTTTTTATTGTAAAATTACTTTATACTAGAAATTTTTGTTTATATCATCGTCTTTACATTATCTGTGTTAGATTGTGACTGTCATATGCACTTTCGTACAATTGGTGATATTTTTAATGGTAAATATCTTGGAAAATTCATGTCATTTCAAAGCCATTAAGTAATTAAGTTTTCTTCCTAAAGCCCCTAGCAGTTCCTGATTTTGGCAACCATAGTGCCTAGTTTTATCTCTTTCAATACCGTTCTGAAAACTGAGTCAAACTAGTAAAAAAGATTTTAGGATGTAAATGTTTTTCAAAAGTTCAACGATTCGAACAAGATAGATTAGTTCTGTACCCCACCTATCTCCCGAGTATCCTACGGAGCCTTGGTCTTGTTTCAGCTCAAGGATGCATTTTATTCTTCCTGCACAGTCTGTCAATATGTGCAGTAATCCTTTTGCGTCCCTCTGGAGACGACATACCTTCTGTCCTCAGCAGATGTACATCTTGAGCAGCAGAGTAACCCTTCTTGGCTTGTACATCCTCTCTCTCTCGTCTTTCCAGCTGTATTGTAACCGTGTCTGTGGGGAATCCAGGTTAGGTTGAGAGAATTGTATTTACGCAGCTCCGATAAAGCGGTTACAGCGTCGTCACCATCTTAGAGTCAAATAGTCTACATCAAACTACCTTATTTGCACCAGAACCAAATAGTCTTGCACCCCCTCCCAACTTGTATTACATCCTCGGCGCAAAGTTTCAACACGAGCACTTCCACCAGGAAAACTGAATTGCAGTTTTCCGGTTGTATACAGAAACTAGCTTGTTGTCTGTCCACTAGTGCCAGCTCCAACAGCTCCCTTTGCGTCCTAGACCCATTAGAAATCCATTTTTATCTCTATTCTTTGCTCACGTTTCTCTTTCAGGAATGTGAATTTTAAAACTATCGTTTTCTATTGTGAGAGGCAGTGTTTTATCCTGACGATCTATTTAGAGTTACCTCAAGTCTCCAAATGTCAGTTTATGTCTCCTTGTTTTCCAATCCGTTTTCTACTTTCATTTTTTTGACTTGATGTGCAGCGCCAAAAGCCAGGTATGGCTTTACATGGGGAACTCCTCCTTGTGGCCGGTATGGCGCCAAGGAAGGGAACATGCACTCGATCAAACTGTCTACAATTTGTACGATTTGAACAAGCAATATTTATAATAATTTATTGAGTTTATCATTTGTATCCAATTTTCATAAATATCTGCAATATTAAACGTAAATATTTGTTACTATTATACATTATACAAATTGTGTCACTATTTATTTATCAAACTTGTGAATTGATAATAACTAACGCAACACACCATCTAACAACAACAACAACAAAAATTGTCTTTATTAGTTTCGGTTGCAAGAGACCGTTCTAAAACTTAGTGAAAACAAACTCATTAAGGAACAAATCGCTTTAGGAATGACGTTGATAAAAAAATATTGTTTTTGGAGGTTGTTTCGTGAGAGTAATTTTTAACTCTCAACTGGCAAAAACATCACAAATTCTACCATTACCAAAAGATATAATTGGTAATGGAAGCAGTTTGACGCATTCATGTACAGTATCTCCAGTTGCTACTGGCCATCCCGCCACGGATGTTCATTCAAGGTCATGATGATGTAAATAGATGGAAATTGTATGCTACTGAAATATGTGTCACGGATTTCGGCCAGACGCAGAGTTTAAATACAAATACATACACGTGTATGAACTGGTTATATTTAAGTACTTTATTCTTTATTTTATACAATCACATTAATCCTTTTATTTTATTGTAAAAAGTTCGTATTTAATATATTCATTTAAAAAAGATGAAGCGTGGGAAATTATAACCCTCAAATACTAATATTATGGAAATACAAAAATACTGATGAAGAAAAGATTTTCCAAAATATATACCTCAAAAAACATTTTTGATGAAAAAATATATAAGAACGAACATAAATGAAAGAAAAATGTTTTGGTAGGATATTTTAACCAGTAGTAGTCAGGTGGGATATAAACACTTCTCGTTATTTAAACTAGAAAAGTTGTCTAATTTACGCTCAAAATTTTAAAATTCATTTTAAAAGTTTCAGTAAAAGTAAACTTTAAATTACCATACTAAGTAGAAAATAATGTAGACTACTTAAATATTAAAATATTTAATAAATAATAACGGAAAATTTTGAAATGTATATGTAGATAGTATTAGTGAATAATTGAGTCGTATGATTTATTCTTTAGAATAATTTTAAAGGTTTTGCTTGTATTTGGGTAAAAATTTATCAAGATTATTAATTTCTTCCTCGAAGTACTACGAATGTTTTCAGTATGAACATTCAGGTTGCTCTGGGATTGACACGGGAAGGGATGATAACAAAATAGGAATATTAAAGTTGGGACATAAAACTCGTGACCTGGAGAATACGGAAGGAACGAAACTTAGGTAGTGGGGTCCCGGATCCGAAATAGATGTAATATTTATCTGAATCACATGAAGATTTAGTTAAACTTTTGCATTCGCTGTTGGAAAAATGTATAATAAACTATAAGGAACTAGGAGTGGGTTTGCAACATGCTTCGAGTAGAACAGATCGTTTATCTAAAGTATACCGATAGTTTCCAGTTCTTTTCCCGTTCCATAAAAGAGTTGTCTATTTGCTACACTTGTCAAAAGATCTATAGAGTAGGCTTTAAAAAACTGTTCATTGATTATGAAATGGGCTTTGATTACTGAAATTTTGATATTCTTGAAACCGAGAAATTCACGATAAATATGTGTATTATGCAAATGCTTTTGCACTCCATTTTAATGTACTCCTTTAAAACGTTAACTCCACCTTTATGATTTTCTCAAGTTTATCTAATTTATAACACCTTTGAAAACACCTTTAAAAACACCGAGCATTTTACGTCTTTAAAAATGTTTTTGGTCATACTATCTTCAGAACCTCAGCGTACACTAAATTTGAACAAAATCGCTTTTTCTTTACAGAACTCGATTTTATAACAGGAATCATATAGTGGTATACAATACTTTCCAAAAACTGCTTTTTATTTTTTAGAGACATTTACAAATATTTAGAATGCTTTGAGATCGACCTTTTCATTAAAAGTGTTGTGTTTTTGAAATAACAACAAGTAACTACTTCCTCTATTTTATGTAAATGAATTTCTGATGCACTTATTCATAACTTAGCCTTAAAAATGCCCCAAAATAACTGTACCCATTATTACATTTTTGAACTTATTTTAAAATTATTTGATCGAAAAATTACTTCCTACTCTGTAAGACAAACAAAACCTTATTTTCCACTCTATATATGGAAAGATGGAGGGAGATATGGATTGAGAGAAAAGAAGAGTAAAAACAATAAATAAATATCTAGCAGGTCTGAAGCCAGGAATGTTTCTGAGCTGTTTATCAGGCTCATAGGCAGTTAATTAGGGATGGTCGATATTTCCTAGAAATATTTCCTGGAAAAATTACTTCCTACTCTGTAAGACAAACAAAACCTTATTTTCCACTCTATATATGGAAAGATGGAGGGAGATATGGATTGAGAGAAAAGAAGAGTGAAAACAATAAATAAATATCTAGCAGGTCTGAAGCCAGGAATGTTTCTGAGCTGTTTATCAGGCTCATAGGCAGTTAATTAGGGATGGTCGATATCTCCGGTCACTGATATTCGTTTGTCGTTGGTGATACCAGTGACAAAATACGGAAAGTGCCAGTTCCAGTGACAATGAATCGATCAGAGGCAAAACGTGGAAGTCATTGGCTCGAAAGTTAATGATATATTACCGCGGCTGTCATTGGTTTATTTGTCGCTGTCATCGGTTCTAATCATTTACGTCGTGTGTGAGTGGGCGATTTGTGTCAGATTTCAGGACAGTGACAGTGTTATGTGGCGTATGCGCTATAGTTTGTTCTTTATTCCGTATGAGTTTATTTTTAAGTAAAATGAGCTTTCCGAATAAGAAAATAAGCAAGGTGCGGACTCCTATAATTATCCTAATATATGCAAACTAGTGAAACAACATTTTTATCGACTGGCCACATTCGTACCTTGCTAGCGACTATTCTCTAAAGGAGGTTACAATTTCAATGACAGAAGATCTCGGTTAGGTCTTGATGAGATCTGAAAAATCCTTTTTGTAATTAAACCCTTTGTTTAAATAAACTGTTGATCTGTAGTTTTATATAAGATTATAGGCCTATAATTTATTACGCCAGTGTATATTTTACAGTAACTTCCTAATAATAATACCACCGTCACTGACTTTCTTCACCATTGTGGTATGTCTGCATGTTATTGGCACATACAGATCTGTCTCAGTATCCCTTGTCACCGGTAAAAGTCACTGACTAAAATCACCGATCCGTTAAAGTCACTGGACGACCATCCCTACAGTTAATTAGAAAGGGTTGAGCTTTTGAAAATCCAAGATAAGACATGTTTAAACATATTTTCAGGCAGAACAGGATGATAATTTCACCCGCTTCACCGCGGTGCATCGTTCAAACCGCTCGTGATCCGCACTTTCTTAGTTCTGCTTAAAAGTTATGTGTATTTTCAGTTCCGTTTTGAAACAGGTTTTCAAAAGAGGTTTAACAGCTTGACTTCCACCCTCCCCTCCTATTGGCTAGGATTTGAGCTTTAAGTCTTCGCTTATAACATTTGTAGGTAAACCGCTACTAGATTAAACCGCCACAACAACGAAATCGACTTTAAACTTGTAAAACCGTTTCAAATGACTAGTTCAGACTAATACTCGTGGTTGGATTCCCGTTGTAATCAGAATATAAGGTTGGACACCTTACTAAAAGGCCTGGACTAGTCACCGACTACCAGTGGACAAACACAGTGCTCCAACCAAAAACTGTCCCACAGTTCTACTTGATACTTATTAGAACATACCGAGTTGCACGGTCGTCTTATTGTAATAAGAACGTCATGAAAGCAATGCTAAACCAAACGCAGTAAGGTCCCGTCATTGGTGTAGCTACTTCTTATTATAGAATGTAAAGGCAGGTGTTATCTTCCGAATTTTGTGTATATCTCCTGAGCAATGTTTCAAGCATGCCTGAATATTTCCTTAGAGTAAAATCTAATACAAATTTATTGCTCTACGTGTAATCTAAGCATCCATACCCCAAAAGCAAAGAATTATTGTGCTTTAACCCACTCCTTAGCCTAGAATTAAAGCAAAGGATAGTGTGTAAACCCACGGAGTAAGGTCTGATCCATGCTTGTAGCTACTTCTTACCTTATAATCTAAAGACAATGTGTTACCCTCCAGGAGGGTGTAAACACTTGGAGCAAGGCAAGAATCATGCCTGGCCTTCTCCTTAGCGTAGAATCTAAAGACAATGTGTTACCCTCTAGGAGGGTGTAAACCCCTGGAGCAAGGCAAGAATCATGCCTGGCCTTCTCCTTAGCGTAGAATCTAAAGACAATGTGTTACCCTCTAGGAGGGTGTAAACCCCTGGAGCAAGGCAAGAATCATGCCTGGCCTTCTCCTTAGCGTAGAATCTAAAGACAATGTGTTACCCTCCAGGAGGGTGTAAACCCCTGGACAAGGTAAGAATCATGCCTGGCCTTCTCCTTAGCGTAGAAAGTAATAGCAATGTATTCTCTAAACGCCCTCCTTCCAAAACAAGGTATGATTGTGCTTTTACCTACGTCTTATACTAGAATCTGAAGCAATTTAATATATTAAGCATAGAGTATAAACCCCCTTAGCAGGGTCTGAATCATCGCTGTACTTATTCCTTAATCGTAGAATTCTAGACTCGAAATAGGATGTCAATTTATGTTTATGAGGAATTAGTCAGCCTTATTTATTTCAAATATCATTTTGAAGATCCAGTTTGGTTAAATCTGAAGTTTCAGACAAATCAGAATATTTTTCTCAATGGTACTGGACACCGGTGGACACCAGTAAATGGGTATAGACAATGAAGGCTCTTTGCTGAATAGGTAGTTGATTGTACTTGAGTGGGAATAATAATAAATAAAATGAACTCAAAGAAAATTAAATCTAAAACTAAATCCTTAAATAGATAAAGAGGGGTTTGAGAGTGAGAGAAACTCATTGAAAGTAGTTAAATATTTGAATATTTGAAACTGGTGAACCATCTCAGACTTGAACTACCATGGAACAGGCTGCTTGGTTGGACGGAGATACTAGGTCACTCGTAGTAAGGCAAAACAATGCAATCCCTGTGTACAGCACAGGAATCAGACAAAGCATTTCCCTAAAGATCTGCCTTAAAAATAATAACACGCTTATTTACTGAGTCGATGAGTCGATTTAGAAACCAAGGAGTCAACAGTCTCCAATAAGGAAAAAGGGTATTTTTATCTTATGTATATATATATATGTGTGTGTGTGTGTGTGTGTGTGTGTGTGTGTGTGCGTGTGTGTGCGCGCGCGCGTGCGTGTGTGCGTGTAACTGTTTAAATAATAATATAAATCGTTTTAAATGGAGTCTTTTAAAATTTGTTTTATACAATTTGCGTATAATAATTATTTCACATTTTCTAGTCCTAACTTTTAAGATTTCATTTTTTTTTATTAATAACCTTTTAAAAATGATTTTAACAGCTCTTTAAGGTGAATAAGAGAAATAGGGTGGATAATATCCTTAGAATACAAATTGCTAACACCCAAAAGTATTCTGTGACACAACATACACACACACACAACATAATAGCATAATTTCGTTAAATTGATAAACATCCATATAGATTAATCCGGATGACAATTTAAATCCTGATATAGGCTACGTATTTGGAAGAGCATTAAATAGGTTTTTATGGATGAATGACCTTATTAAATGGTCAAGCAGTGTTTACGTGTTGCAGAGCTCTTAATATTGTTAAATAATCAGAAAACTGGTTAGGCTGGTTACGTAAGCTTACATAATCGTTCGAAGCCTTAGTGGTTGCGAAGAGCGAGTGAAAGTCTGTTCCACAGAAACTCCGTGGCACAGTGCCGAGTGTCACCTCGCCAGCAAACCTCATTCGTATTCTGTAGTGCTCTAGAAATCTTTTTCAACTCAACAATTAACTTGGGACCAATACACGATGTTTCCAATAGTCTATTAATACCTAAAACTACTTTA
Source organism: Prosapia bicincta (assembly GCA_036971475.1). Lineage (NCBI taxonomy): Eukaryota > Metazoa > Arthropoda > Insecta > Hemiptera > Cercopidae > Prosapia > Prosapia bicincta. The sequence goes on from JBAIZL010000001.1 coordinate 194,718,022, forward strand.
CGAGTTTTTTAATTCTCAGTTTTAACAATGATGTGCGGAATAATGAGCTACATGTCAGCATCTTCCGGTGCTACAGAGCAACAGCCTCAGGGGAACATGGCCCTGTTCGCCACCCTCTTCATAATGTGTTGTGTAGAAGTGGTCATCATCAAAGTCATCAGTGATGGCATTACTGAGTCTAGGGACAGTGTTCTGGAAGAAGTGTTCGGTTTCAGGTTGCAGGACTTGCCGGAAGGACTATCGGACCAAAGTGTGCGCCGGCCCCCAAATCTTTCGGCTAACAGTTAAAGTGATCCAGATGTAAAATCCTGATCCCCATTAAAATCTGTGAATATTTCCGGAAATAACCTATGTATACTTTTATATATTCAACCACTGTGCATTTTTGTTTTTTTCTACTCAGGCGTTATTATGAGCTATTATCCTGTTTCCCCCATTTAATAACCAGTGTTATATTTGGAAAGAGATTCATTCTAGTTTATTTTGACACAGAGAATGTGTATAATGTTGCCGTGAAATGAATTTTGCTTGTTCCTTTTGTATGCTTATGGCTATTAAAAAATGGTACTTACTGTATTCACGCTGTATTATGGGCCTTAATAAGAAAATATTTTAAATATCGAATATTGGTCTACATAACCTTAAAATTTGCTCATAAAAGTGCTAATAAGCTAATATAATACCAAGTCATAGCCAATACAATACCCTGTGAATATAAAGATATAATATGTTGTTCATTTTAACAAATTTTTAACCAAACCTTCAAAAATAAAAATTATCCAATATCTTAAATAAAATAAGTTCCCATTTCTTCCTTTTGAACGTGGTAAAAAAATTGTGATTTAATCTGTTAGTAAATTAAAATTTTGTGAAACAAAATTGAAATTTATTGTCTTGGACCTGAAAAATCCAAATCATAATTTTATATTTTATAATTGTATTGTGAATTTCACCCATAACAATTTAAATATTTGTGCCATAAATACCTTTAGTGTTATATTTTTTTGTCATGATGACGCATTTTGGATAACCTTCATCTCTCATGAACAAAATATACTCGTTGTGTACTTTATATGCCTTTGTTCTATATATGTAAGGTATCCAAAACTCGTCAACAAAGAATTTGGCAACGCTAGATATGACAGAAAAATATCATATTTATTTACTTATAATCAATCTAGCAGAAATAAAAGATATTATAACTTTATTGTTTACATATTTACCTAAACCATATTTTATACAGCAAATGACAATTTATAGCCTACTTTTTACACCAGTTGAATGACTTTGCTAATTAAATCAAAAATTGCATACTTCACAAGGTTCTTGATGTATGCCCATATGGTCTATCTGTACCGGGACAAATGCAGCCATCTTAACATCCTTCTTAACGATATGCTTCTACCTGTGATACGCATTTCTCAATAATCTGTATTTATAACCTCAATCAAAGAATTCATAATTTTCTACTGTATCCTGTTTTGATTTTTGCACTAAAATTAAGTAAAATATCTAAGTACTTTTTGTGAGATATAAAAAATATACATCTTATTTTAATTTCAGTAAAGTTATATTTAGAATTTTAGGTTCAATTTTCAAAATATATTTTCCTGGTATTTTATAACAGTATATTTTCAAAAAATAAGTGACTGTAAGTCATTTCCATTTTTAATTAATTTGTCCGAATTCGACAATTTTAGGGTATTTGTTTTAATTTTTTTATATCATATACATAAAATATTTTGTATATAAAAAGGGTTTGCTTCACTTTGAACAGACGATTTATGAGAAGAACATAACTTAATACATTCCAAAATGTTTCTTTAGAAATCATTCTTATTGATTAATTTAAATCAAAGTTAGGTAAACATCAAACAATTTTAAAAAAATAAGTCTTTAATTTCTTTGTCCATGAAGATATTAAAAATATTTACGTTTGAACCTAATTAATGACTTACCTACTCATAATTTGTGTAAATTTACGAACTAAGTACTGAGACATAACGTTTTCGATCATAGGCTATTAAGTGATCTTTTTCAATGTCTATTGAAAACATAACCACAATTTTCAGGACCAACTATTTTTACACGGTGTATTTTGTCATTGTTAATATTTACCTTAATAAGCAAATTATGATAAATTTTACAAACAATTTTCGAATAAGCTTTGCTAGTAATTTTATGGCCGCATTACTTATTTTGTTTATGTATAAGACGTTTGTTATTGTATATCTTTAACGTAACATGCGCGTAATAGTTGCGCAATAGCAAACGCTTGCATCTTGTGAAAGCTTGCCTGTGTTATAACGTTACAATGCTGATCAAAGTGAAAGTGTTACGTGCTACTCCGCACGGTCAAGGTTCTGGGCATTCTAACAAGATTCAGGATTAGCTAACATCTTTTTGTGCAATATTACTTATAAATATTCCTCAAAGAGTGTTTTTTTAGAAAGAATTGGAATACAATTATTAATATTTTTGCATTTTGTTGATTTTCTTTATTTTACGGAACGATTCTTCTGCTAACAACAGAAAGATATTTTTAATTAAACAAATTGTATTCCCAATAATATTTCTGATTTGGTTCTATAAATTTTCAAGAGTAATTAGGGAAGTATTTCAATAAAATTTGTATACAAAGGAACAAAAACTGAAAAGATTTGTTTAGTTTAATTCTTAAGATACGAGAAAATAATAACTGAAATATGTAGATTACTACTTTTGATAGGCTACTCAGAGACACCAACAAAGGTCACTTAGTGCGATTGAAAACGTTTTGTCTCTGTGTTTTATCATAAATTTACTTGAATTTCAAGTTCGGAAAGTAGTTGATTTGCTGAGTTGAACCGTAAATCTTTCACTGAATGTGGGGGAAAATAAAATCCTCCAGATAGATATTTTATACTTGAAAGCTGTCATTAAATGTAATGAATTTATCTAGAACAACTAAATCCTTAATATTTTACATTTACTACATTTAGAGCGTTATAAAGAATGTAAATCAGAAATAAACTTGAGCTGCCTTATAATAAATGTTAATTACCAGTCGTATGTGTTTTGACAACAAAAATTGTAATGAAAACACATAGTACTGCTACTTTTAGACTTTTATGAGTAAGTCAGTCGGAGAAGAAAGGAGTTTGGTGGCCCTAGAGGTTTTGCAGCGCTGGATGCGGTTAAGAATACGGGAGCATGGTTTAAGGGCAGGATTTAGCGAAGGTTATCTCCAAGACAAGATGTTTAATGTATGGGAAGATATTTTTATGCTGAGGGACTACTTTTATTTAACAAAGTGGCACTGGCTGACAGACTCTCTCCTTTTTTTTACATCTGTAGTATTCACATGTATGATATATGTGTGTAGTATGAATGAATTGTTACATAGAGTGTAAGAATCTAACATAACAGTGTATGGGCTTAAACCTAACTTAAAGTGGTGTACAGATAACTTTAAGCTATACATAAAAGAGTTTGTGTACACAGTAAAACCTAGGAACGACAAGATGTTATATATATATTAATGCGATATAACCACGGTGTCTTGTTCCTCACGATGGCTAGGTGGGAGAGGAGAGTAAACAGCTGCTCGGCCTTCCACCCCTACTAGTCGGCGAGGTCCTCACGTGCGGATCCAAGTATCTTTCTATACCTCGTGGGTTATAACTACAATAGTCGGTAATTATGCAGTTTAAGGAACTAATCACTCATGTATAAGAAAACATTGCGCCGTAATACGTCTACTTCCGCGGAATAATATCTTTTGCCAACTGACGTCAAACACTTATATACACTATTCCCCAAACAAAAGATAGCCTACTGCTTTTTCAATTGTTTTTAAATAAAAGTAATGTGATTGTGTACAAACGTAATTTGGGGGGGGTATAACTGAATGAAACTAACGTAATGAAACAGACCATAAAGTAAAATGTAAGGTGAAAATAGAGATCACGTGACGTTAGTCGGAAAAAGATATGACGTAATACGTCGCGCTATCAGTTGCTAATGCGCTCTCAGTTGCTAACGCGCGCGGAAAGAAAGTAGTCCCTACCAAGATTTGTTAGAAAAATAACCTTCCGTACCAATTTTTAAAAAAACAAAAATAATAATATTGTTTTAGACAATGCTAGGGAATGTTTTCACCCCCTTGTTAAAAAAAAGTGCACACATCTTCATAACTACCTAATAATCAAATAGTTTTACCACTCTACTCTACTCAGTAAACTTCCTCTCCTAGCCCTTCCCCACCCAAGAGTCAGTAGCAATAAGGGTTAAGGTTGTCACATGTGATGAGGTGTGTGGATTATACCTGCAATTCAACAGATTCACAAAAAAGGCAGGTCGATTACTTTCTCTCAGCCTGTTGTCACTGTTGTGCAGAAGAATGTACCTCTGAACCACCCTTGCGCTTTGCCATAACAGGACGAGGTTGATCTCAACTTTAAATTATTCCCAAAACAAGCGTAATAATGGTCTAGACCTACTTTCATGAAATGGGCCCGATTGATTAAATTCTTGAGATAGTGTGAGTTTATTTTCAGATTTGCATCTAGCACTGTACTGATCTCACAAGCCAAACCACTTATAGTGGATTTTGGGAGATATAAATTCACTTATTTATTTTATTGTCTATGTTTCTAGAATAGCGGGCTTGTTCTTGAAATCTTTCAAGGTGAAATTTTATAACACGTGACTTCTATGAACTATAAATTATAGTAATTATTTGAAAGATACAATACAGTAATAATGAATGGCAAAACAGTGCAACTCGTCTTGTCTCAGTATGTTTTTAAACCATTTACTTAAATTTCAAAGTTTGGTTGAGTCTTGCTATATAATGTTTTCAACCTAAATCATCCTAAGAAAGAGGAGCACAGAAATGAAAAGAAGAGAATATCGTTATGCCAATCTATGAGAAATGCAGTAAAACTGATATTGCAATCTCATTTGATAATATGTTATACGAAGCTATCCAATGATATTTTACAAATATTCTTATAAGTAATTACGTGAATAATTATTAATAATTTGAAAAAAACCAGACAATTATTAACCGGAGCGTTTGTTAGTCAATAAAATTCTAAACGATTGTCATAAAAGATACACTGATATACTGGTTTTTAATGTTCTTTAAAAAGCTCACAAACCTTTACTATTTAACTAATTAGCTACTTTTTGAACTTCTAAGTCAGTTTATTAATAAAATTAAAAACTTAAATAATTAGTTTATTAATAAAGTTTTACCAATCATAATTAACAATAATACAGGAATTGAATACAACAGGACAGGTTGCAGTCCACAAAATACAAAAAGGTGGTTTTAAAGGTTACGAAAACACACACACACACACACATTTAATTTAAGAATAGTATACTTCGAAATAAACATAAATAATCTAGAAAAAGTAGCCATAATTAAAAAACAAAAAGCTGAAACTACTCGCAATAAACACAAAGTAATAAAACATTGTACAATTCATAAAACATATTAAAATAGGTTTGGCAGGTCAGTAATAAGTATTAATAAAGTTAAAGTTTCGCCAGTCATAAAGGACGATAAAATTCATAATTTACAAACTATTTAGAGAAAGCCTCCAAGCGACGAGTCGTGCGCCCATCTATAGATGCGACAATGATTAACCCGAATTGTTTTAATTGAAAACTATATATTTTTTAACATAATGAAAACAAATTACTCGTAAGTGATGCATCAGTTCGGTCCGCTCAGTTCAGTCGTTAAGTTTGAGCGACAACCTCCAGTGGACGACAGACACTGTCAATGTTCGCATGTAAATTCTTTGTGTCGGCTTTTCCGTTTGTGCCATTATGAGTTCCAGGAGCAGTGACAAAGAAACTGCTGCAATAGCATTGACACTAGCTGCAGAAGAGGATGATCAAGTAACAGGGAAAAGAAGAAAAAATGGTGCACAGTATTAATGCCGCACGGGATAGCGAGGGAGAGTATCCTCCTTCATTGTAATATTATAGTAAATCTTCAGGTCATACAACATTGGATATGCCTGTACTGCTGTAATAAGTCGTTCATCAAAACTCAGCTTAAAAATAAATAAATGAACAATCCAATAATCACAGCACTGCGAACATGTGTCAAACTGACCGAGTTCAGTTGCACACTACTGACTATCTGTACTCTGCGCATGCGCGTCGTCTCGGTCCTTCAGTCGCTTCTGCAAAAATCGCTCGTTGATCGAAAAGTGGGGCTGAGACGGAAGGAGCAGATTGAACAGAACTGACGGAGCGGATACTGTGTGTTGTTCTACATTTGATTACATTGTTTTCAAATTTTGGTGGAAGCGACTGAGCTGAGCGGACTGAACTGAACGCAACCAGTGTGCGACAAGCCTTATGCCCCACAATTCTTCAAAAGAAAATAGGATAGTAGCTATTAGATTACCTGTTGTCAGCACACCTAATTCAGTGCTGTAGTTGTCTTACTTAACTAGCCCGCCCCAACCCCAACACCGACTTCTCGGTTATGCAAGCCATTTGGTCATCTCTCGGTTTGCGATTTATTGTAAGCTCGGCTCTTTCCGCTTGTGTCGACTGCTACAAGAGCATCTCTCTATTACAGATTTATTGACAATAATTTACGCTACTAAAAAAAACTTCCCGTCATTAGAAAGTTTGCTTTTTTTGAACTTTTAAATCCACAAAAGTTTAACGATTTTTCTGAAGTCAAACTCTTTCCCAAGAACTTATTGTTCCAGGTTCAGAAAATTTGTTCCCGCCATTTTTATCAACAATGTCTTTGAAGTGAACTGAGTGTCTAATACATAAACCTGCTACTTTCCAAGACAAAAATCTTCTTAAGTTAATAGTTTTCACAAGAAAAACATTTCAAAAAATGTTTTTAACGTGGTATTCATAGCGTTCATGCAGAGAGCTAAGCTTATCTGCACGACATCGGCAACAAATTCGACGGTGAGAAGCATTGTGGGACTTAGAAGAATCCACAAGATCCTATAAGAGATCCAAACAAGTAGAAGAGTAGATGAGTAATCTGTTGTTAACATCTACTGAAATGTAGGTCTTGGAAAAATTAGAGATGAAGAAGACTTTTATGTGATCCAAAAGTTTGCCTTGAAAAATCGAAGAATTGAAGTCCAGTACAAATAAGATATAAAGATGTTATGATAATTTCATTCAATAATTTATTTTTAAATATAATTAAAAAAGCCTATTACAATTAAATATTGCTTTCAATGTAATTTAAATATAAATTTAGTTAAACATATCACTATTCATTATCAATTCATATCAGTATTCATTATTAACAAACAGCAGGATAATATTTTTTGAGAAGGATTACTGACTAAGAATCACATTAAGAGTTCTGATTCTTGGGCAAATTCATCACGGTTCGTCACTGAAGCCTCTAAATAATACGCATACAAAATCCTAAAATAATACTATAAGAAACTATAAGAATAACAAAATTTACTTTCTTGTGTTTTTTCATCTAGAAGGGTAAGAATAAGGAATCCTTGTTGCCATTTTTATCTGTACAGTATTGGAATTTCCAATGGGAATAAAGTTAGTGAAAATATCGAAAGTAGAAGTGAAGGGCAAAGATCGTCGTCCAGAACTACAGTTTTTGTTGAAATTCTAAACCATATTTTCAACATGGTAATATTGGTTAATAAGATCATGAGAATTGAAAAAAGTACATGTTAAACATTACAAACAAAGAGTAAGTGAAAAACATTCTGGGAAAACACCAATAACGAATCTTTATAATAAGTTTTAGGAGAAATATAGACAATTAAATTAAAAAAGAATATATTTATAACAAAATATATAAAGTAATTAAAGCAGTTAACTTCTTCAACAAGATAATTGAACTTTTTAGAACTAATAGTCAGTTCTATATTGAATATAAATATAAACATCGTGAGTGTAGTTAGAAAGTTGTGTAAAAGCACTGTCTCTAACTGCTTTACAGAGTCTAGAAATATCTGTATACCCCTGTTACAAAATATCAATTTAACATTTGTAAAGTGTTTACATAATAATTTTAAGAACATACTAAAAGGCTAATTGTTTATCAATTGAAAATAACGCCAATCAACTGATTCTTTACATCACTATTGCTTTTTTTACTCAATTTTATTCTTTTGTCAAAATGTAAATTCTCTTTTGTTAATTTGAGTGCTAAATTTGCAAATACAATACTTTAAAAAATGTTATTTCGAAAGCAAATATTTTCAAAGTTTTAGTCCTTATTTTTAATTATTTATAATAACTTACAAGAGAATCTACACTCAGCATAAACAAGTAATATAATTTTTTTTTCAAAGTAAATTCCTACTGAGGTTAAGAGAAAGAAATTGTATCATTGTTTGCGTATTTCCAGTTTGTTTGTTTATTTTATTCCTTTCATTCAATTTTAACCTTACAGCACTATTTATGTTTTTTTTTGAAGTAACCATGACAACAGTTTAAGGTTGTACAATGGAGGTTTCGATGATAACCTGATGGGGGGGAAAATCATATACCTCTTTGAGAAATTCATTTCTTGGTATTAGAAAGTTGGCGCAGTGCCAACTTCGCTAGACTTTGAACATGAATGAAGATTCATAGTTCAAATCCAGGATGGACCCCTAAATTTTTATAATTTAATTATTGAATAAATATTTGAAAAATCTTTATTAACATTAATTGTCATCCACTATAGGTTAATGTATTTGATCATGAATGGATGAATAAAAAAGTATTTTATTAACAATTGAAAACTTGTACAAGACATATATCAGGAGAGTGGGAGCTAAAAGATGGAATTTAAAAACCAATATTAATGTAGACACTAGCTCCATTAATATAACTAGACAAAATTACATAGTACTGTACTAACTTTCTAAAAGGATACAAAGTTGTAAGACAGCCAGAGAATACTAACAAAACACAACAATAGATCCAAGCAAATAAAACATATCAGGTGTATAGTAAAGCACACTACCCCAGCTTCCACTTCGAATCAACATACAGAAAGTACAGAACTGAATACTATGAACACAACAAGGGCATTAAAAATATAAATAGTCAAGCTTCACTGCACTTTTACAAGACACACTTCACACTACACACATGTGCAGTATTATATATTTCCACCTATTATTAACATGTACTTAAAACTAAAACACTTGTAAATATTTTACAACTTGCCTATTGTAGCACATAATTATACTGTATTTGTTGAGGATGGCCGTTTCGGAAGATGTTTCTCACTGTCAACTCAGACTGTAACTGATCTCAAGGTTTTCGTGGGTTGGGGTGGGATCTTATGGGGTGGTGTGGGTGTACTTGGTGAGCATTAAGAGTTATGATGTTGAAGAGTGTGTGTGTGAGACACCATAGGAATTTCACACATTACAGTTGAGGCAAGAGTTTACAAACGTAATTTATTATATTTGTAAAATATAAAATGGATAGTTCAATATTCCATTTTGGCAACTATCTCGTAAATAAACGCTCAATAAGTCAGTGACTTATTCTATAGAATAAGATTCTAGAATAGATTAGAATCTAGATTTTTTCTGAACTAATATTTTACACATTAAATTAATAACTTATACTTCTTCACTAAGACACAAATTATATTAATATAGAAATTCACACTTTTTTAGTAGAGATCACCTTATATATGAAGAGTTAATAAATTAGAGGTTAGAATTATGACAATCAATCAACAAATAAATAAAAATATAACTAAAGAAGAATACTTTAACAATAACGGCAAAGGGTTTAATTCGCCACATGTTGTAGAAGTTAAAGATTTCATCACATGCAAGTTGAAATTGGTAGTACTTCAAAGAGGTATTACAAGGGTCTACACACATACTACACCTTCTTAGGTATAGATAACCTAAGAAAACCTTGAGATCAGTTACAGTCTGAGTTGACAATGAGACATATCTCCCGAAACGGCTGTTCTCAACAAAGTAAGTGCTACTATAGGCAAGTTGTAAAATGTTTACAAGTGTTTTAGTGAAAACTGGTAGTTCAAGGGAAGGTGGCATCAACAAATACAAACTTAAAAATTAAAACAAACCTATATAACCTATTCAAAAAACCCTACACAATAAAGTTTTGAAATATTTAAATATAAAAACAGACCTCAATAAATTTTAAACACTCACTTAAAAATATGTACACTTCCAATCCAACAGGAAAACAAAATATGATCATAAACAACATATCAAGCAGCCAAAACAATACACTAACAGATAATTAATTACCAAGAGCAAGCAGTCCAGTTTTTGCTTCACAGTATTGAGTTAAATCAAAACGCACATTCTGAAGGATATTTGTAAGCCAGTGGTTTTAACCAAGAATTTAAATTGCAAAAATAGTAGTTTTAAAAGCAAGATGAATGGCAAAATAACAGGTTTAAAAATCTAAGAAGAAAATGGAGTTAACATATCTCTGACATCCTGACTAAAGCTACAGTGATTAATAAAAGTGTACACTAACTCACAAATTTAACTTATTTATTAACTCAATTGCTTTTCAATGACAAATTTATTATATTCAGAAAGTTAAAACAACTGCAAAAGAATTAAAACTGTTATTACATTAATTACAACAATTAGCTTATAATTGTGTTTTTGTACTAGTTATATTTGACTGAAGATATTGACTTTGTCAATGAAGTGCATCTGAGTTAATAAATTAATATTTTTCAGTTATTTATTAATAACTCCCCTTTTTTTTATTAATTATTCCTTCGTCTGTCAAGCTAAGCTCAAAGTATTTTGTTATTAAATCACAGTATAAATTAGATACCTCTAATTAGTGATAGAACTTTTTATACTGTTATTAAGTGTCAATGGTTCCACTTACCAATATTTTCTTCTTTAAAAAACAATTTAGAGAAATAGAAAAGAAAACGCTAATATGTTAAGAGAAAAAAAAGATTTATGAATTTATAAAAATTATATTTATATGGTTTGTAGGCTCAAGTCTGTATATTTTACAGATTAAATTTAGTGAAGGTTAATTGGAATTTCTGAACAAAAAGAAACAGATAACGTTCCCTGGATCTACTCTGTTGGTTTTAAAACTTTAATTTTTATATTATTTATATTTCAATAGTTAGTTAAATAGTACTTTTGTGCTATTTAATAACATTAATCAATCCTAAGCAATTTCTTGTACTGGCTAGGGTGTCCAATGATTAACAGAAGAACCTTCCTTACTGGTTGGATGCCACTCCCTTGGAAACTTGTAACTGTCACGTCATCCCAATTCCCCAACCACCTCACCCTTGACTTCTAGATCTTGATTCACTTCTCCACTATCCCTTTACCACCTTCAATTGGGCTCCCAACGGTACACTCCTTTCACTTTCGACTTTCTGAACTAGAATGCCATCTCCAGCTGCCAGAACGTAACTGCCTCTCTCCTTGATTCTCATGGATATTCATGGCATTATTTTGTTCTTGTTTTGTCCGTGAATTATTTTATTTTATTTTTGTCCACTAGTCTTGGCTGCTCCTTCATCAGTTGGAATTTATATCCTTCTCTAAAAAGTCTCTACTTTGAAAACTGCATGTGAAAATCGTGACCTCACACTTTTTCTGTAGCTTTGCACCACGCTTTATCTGTCTGCAAGATCACACTTGGTTTTGTTAAGAGCACATACTTCTTACTTTTGAAATTCCAACACCAAAATAAATTTTTCCTGACTTATTTAAAATAATTTGAATAAAATTCACATACAATAAGTTTTACTTATCTTTAAATTTGAAATTATAATTAAAAGTATAGATTATTTTTTATCGTTCATGAAAAATAACTCTCAAGTTTGAGCTTAATATATTGAAAGGTTGATGATCTTATATTTAACTTTGTTTATTGAAATGAATATTTATGTTCGTTTATTTACTTATTTTGTAAAACTGGTTTCTTATATTCCTGGACTACAATTAGTCTTGCTGTTTTAAAGACATGGACTTTATTTTCAATGATGGTTGCGAAAACTTTACATTTAAACTTCATAAATCAACAAATAAAATTTTTAATATTTGAAGATTAAAACTGGATTATTACAGTACTAATGATTGAAATGCAAACAAAATTAAACTAATTACTAAAGCAATATATTTTGTATGTTTTTCTTAAAGCAATCAGTTTTGTGCCTAATGATAATAAAACATTAAACTAATCTTTTGGTTGCAATAACTGATCAAGGGTTGGGAGGTGGTGATGAAATTATTCAAGTGTGATTATATTATATTAGATAACTATAGAGGGATTCAGTTAAATGTTGCTCAATATAGGTTACATTACAATTTTCACTCTTACTCTAATTATTTTATATGCACCAAACCCATTTATAAAATGTTTTATTACAAATACTATATAATTGTCGAAATCTTGTTGCTGTTCATGACGAGCTGGTTGTTAATTAATTATTACACTTTTGCTATTACTTTACACTCTGTATATATTTAAATCATGTATTTTAAAATTATTTTTTACAAAATCGAGTATATGCTGAATAAATTAGTTATTTCCTTGAGTAAGGCATATAAATATGCTTAAAAAACCTAACTTTTGTAGATTGCAATTAGTATACAAACATATTTTTTTATTAAAAAAAAAAAAAAAAACTGAGTTACAGTTTTCCAAATATACATATTTACATTTGTAAAAGTGTAATATATTGATATCAGGCAGAGTTTTGTTCCTTTAAATAATTAGGTATTTACCATCCATAAAAAATATATAATATAATTTATAAAATATATATATTTTATTTTCACAAGTATTTTTCTAAATTTTACTAAGTTTTTAGTAAACTTTCAAACAAATTTCATAGCTTTATCAAATTTGAACATAAAGTAAATATTTAAGTTATATTAATTATTATTAACATTTTCTAAATTTGATCATATCTTTAGGAAGAAAACTGTTAGATTATTAATACATACTGATTTATTTAATCCTTATAATATAGTGGCAATAATGAAATTTTTTATCATAGAAAATCCTAACTGTATAATAAATTTTAACTAACTGTTTTCCACTATATTTCAGCAAATTACGGGCATCTTTACAAATCCAGGAAGAAAGAAGTACATCCCAGAACGAAAAGGCCTGTGCAAGGTGTGGTCGACAGCTTTCGCTGTTAGCTGTGGGTCGGGGTAGAAGATTACAGTGTGCTCGCTGCAAATTAAACGTGTGCCGCCATTGCTGCTACCGAACAGCTACCAACAAATGGCTTTGTTCACCGTGTAAAAAACATAGGTATAATTGAAAACCATAATCAAATCAATACTCACAAATATATTAATAATATTTCCAATACAGTAAACAGGATAATTATATAATAAATTTACAAAGTCAAGTATTAAAATTAAAATGGTAGTTTTTAATCTTTTATTTTTAGAACTTCAACAAATTTTAAGTTAAAATTTCAAATTAAAAACTATACTTGGATAACATTAATTTAAAAGGCAATAATTATAACTTTTAATTTTAAATAACTACTTTTAATATTTAAATAAATGAAAACACATTTAAAAACTCTATATCTTTAGATAAAAATATTTACATTAATTCACATTATTGCTAAAATTATTTTTCCAGAAAGAAAATAAATTCCTCAGTTGTTGAAACATTCCAATAAATACTTTTTATAAAGATATATTTTTTGAATAACTCAATCAATTGAATTGTCAGGCATCAGGGGTAAATTATGATTGCTTGGATGGATCATCCCGATTTGAAATTAGACTTGTTTTCTACTGAAGTAAAGTCTACTGAAGTAGTTATGTCTACTAGCTTTTCCTTTTATTGTTTTATAAATATAATACTCTAAAATAATCACGGGCAAGGACAAACTTTTTTTCGCTCAAGAATTTTTTATTTTTTAATATTTTTGGGCGTTTTTTGCTACAGGAAATCTATTGGCACTGTTCTCAACCTTAGGAAAATTCAGGATTCTGCCCCAGTGGCTCCTAGAGTTCCCATGTTATCTTAATGAAACCAAGCAAAGGTCCAGACAATTTTTGGGTTTTTTGGGTTTTTTGGGGGTTTTTGTTTGGCACCTGTCCCAACCTTGGGACAATTTGAGATCCCCCCCCATAGCTTGTTGTTTTACATGGAAATTTTATATTGTATACATTATATATCCTTGTTTACTTATTTTGCAAATATGTATTTTATGTACATAGCACAATATCTAGTAAACATTTGTACCTAGTAAGTTACTGTGAGATTTTTTTACTTCGATTCTTCTGAGCTCAGATTTTTTCAATTTTAATCGTATCATCCTTTTTATATTCATCTTTTTAATTAATAATACTTGTATGAGGTAGGCAAATTTGCAGAGCCTCACTACTAAATTGTTTACTCTCTTACCTAGACCTCTTGCGTGAACAACTTATAAAAGCAGTTACGGAAGCTGTTTAGTAATCATTGTTGCATTTGTTCGCGATTCAGTTACTTTTGTAATCAATTGAGCAACATCAGCATTTCCTGAAGCCCTCTGACTCGTTGAAGCAGCATAAGTGAGCTCTTTGGGGGTAGACTGTTTTCGCTATTCTTTAGTTTTTCTGCTTGTTGCTTCTCTCACTAGCCTATTGAAAATCTTTTTGACGACGGCCCGGAGTACTTGGACAAAAACTGGGTATAAACCTGTCTTCTTTGCTATGGATCAGAGTCCACTTTTTAAAAAAATCTTTATATAAACACAATCATATAAAGTGAATAACAATTGAATTTTTTTCTAATATTTACTAAACAATTAATAATTATTTCATGGTATATAAATATAAATAAATATTCACTAGTTGTTATAATACTCATATAGCACATTATACACTTTGTTCAGTAAATTATTCATATAAATTTACCATTTTAATATAGATAAGTAGAACTTTTCTTTACTTCCTTAGTTAATTTGTCATTAAATGAACATTAAAATCTATACTTCAATTTAAATAAATAAAAATGTCAATAATATGCGGGATGTTTTTCTTTTGGATTTGCACTTCCATTGCCCAAATATAATTATTATAATAAATTCATAGCTTGACAAGCCCTGACACAAAATCATAAAGCTTTTATAATTACGAAAATTTAAAAAAATTAGCTTTGAAAATTCATTTAAAAAATATCTCAATTAATTTTAATTGAAAATCCATGCACAATAATTTTAATTAAAATGGCTATAAGGTAAAGTACTTACCCTTATTAGCAACTGGGTAATATTTTAAGTAAATCTCACTATCCAAAATATCAATAAAATATTTTATTGTAAAATACTTAACATGCTGTAACAGGAACAATGAAATACCTGCACAAACAAACAACTTTTCAATGGCGAAGCCACACAAAATATATAACTCAGGCGCTCAAAAAGGGCCTCACTTGATGCGCCAGTTTTTCTGCTGTAAGGATATATAAAAATGTCCTTTTAGTAGAAAAAAA
Organism: Prosapia bicincta; assembly: GCA_036971475.1. Classification (NCBI taxonomy): domain Eukaryota; kingdom Metazoa; phylum Arthropoda; class Insecta; order Hemiptera; family Cercopidae; genus Prosapia; species Prosapia bicincta. Next base: position 194,733,475 of record JBAIZL010000001.1, read on the forward strand.
AAATTTTACCTTTTTACCCAGGAATTAGGTATAAATACTCTACTATGTGCACTACTACTCTAATCCCACATAAACCCGCAACAAAGTATGGAAAGAAGTTCTGAACAATCGTTCTAATGCTGCTTCATTCAGACACCCCTTATGATAAGGAAATTCATATGTATGATATGATATATATAAAAATATCATGATATATACAATATATGATGTATTAAAATTTGTTTATTTTGTGTGTATAAAATGTGTTTATATTGTGTATATGATAAAAACATTTTTTGTATTTGACTTAATTCACTTAACATAAATGTTCTGTCTTATCCAAGCAAAGCTTGGTCTTCCGGTACTAATTTATAAAGTATACAACTTTGACACAGAAACTAATTAGGGCCTACTGAAAATTAGGTTATAATGGTTGTTTGTTAAAAGCAAATGATGACTGAAAAATCCCATGCTCTACAAAGAAGATTATCTAATAAGTAATTACTAGGCCATATCATTATTTATAGCTTCCCATCATTATTCAAAGAGAAAGTAGGATTGATTAATATACCCCTGATTTAATTCTTCATAATGCAACAAGAACATATCATATATCATTCATACATTATGATACAATATGAATTCAAATATGGATTTTAAATCTTTAAATACTCATTAATAGTAAATAAGAAACCAGTTAGTTTATTATTTAGTAGATTTTTTTATCTCCAATTGTTTTACGCCCACTAACAAGTTTTAAACTATGAAGGTGTATCCATAAAAAAAAAACATTAAATACTTTTAAATGTTTTAAACTTGCCTATAGTAGCACTTACTTTGCTTGTTGAGGACGGCCGCTTCGGGAGATGTGACCCTTTGTCAACTCAGACCGTAACTCTCAAAAGTGTACACTTTAGTTATACAGTTTTAAAAAAACAAAATACTTCTACATATTTTTAAACATTGTTTTCTTGTTATCTGCTCAACAAAAACAAATTTCTAGTAAAAGAAAGAGCTACTTCCTACACTTTTGGTTTCAAGTATATTCACTATAAAAGTTTTGAATTGAAGAAATGTAAGAATATTTTTGAATGTAAAAAGACAATTATTTCAACCCTTCCAATAGCGTGTTATTTCCTTTGGGTGATACTAAAACAACAATACTTATTTGTGATACATAATTTATTTATTTAGTTCAAATTAATAGCATGAATTTGCAATTTTAATACTTCGAATTGTATTTTTGTTTGAATTTTTTATTACTATTATTGTACACTAATATTTATGATTACTTTAATTTTAGGGACGTTAAACTTCAGTCAGGGGAGTGGTTTTACCAGCAACTTCGCCAACATTTTCGTTCCACAGTGGCGGCCCTTTCATCTACAGATAGTAAGTAGATTATTTTAAAATATATCCATTCCTTCGAAAATTAATGTAATATTTTTCATTACTGTTAAAATTTAGGTGTATTTGAACTTTAAATATACAACCAGTGCCGAGTTTCGCATTTTAGGTTATTTTCTTTCAGTTACAATTATTAAAAAATAATATAAAAAGTTAAAGTATTATTTAAGTTAAGTAATTAAGGAAAATTCCCTTACATCAAATATTGTATTTATATTGGGATCTTGAGAAAAAAGGAACAAGATTTGACCAAAGATAATACAAATGTATAGGGTGAAATCCAAAACTAGTTTAATTAAGGTATAATAGGACACAAGTAAAACACCTCATAGCTCCAATTAATTTTTTTTTTGTATTAACAAAAATTTAATTTCAGAAGCTCTCTAAAACTCTTATAGTTAGAACAATGGAATAATACAACAATTAATATAACAATATGACAAGATTGACACTGAATAAAGGACATATACTGAAAATAACAATTACTAATAAATATTGTTTATTAAAATACATTTTGAAGTGCAGTGAACATTTAGGTAGAGGTTTTTTTATAAGTAGGAATAACTGTAATGTTTAATTATAGATACACACCACCACTTTTGTACCAAAAACTTAGTATACATAGAGGTTAAGATAACTCCGGTTTTCAAGTACATGTTAACTTTTAGACCTAATATTAAAAAAAATTTAAATAATAGACCCAAACTGTAATTAAAATTAATAAATGAATAAAGTATTTCCATTATTTAATTTCCTCTTTACCTTGAGCTACTACTTAAAAACTATCCGAGTATACATCAGATCATCTCCTGAAATGTCCTCCCTAGTTGAACAAAAAGTAAGTTATATTTAAATAGTACTTGAATAAGTGAATATGTAATGGCTTACTTGCTGACACGTTTCAAAACATTCGTTCCTTTTACGAGGCTAACCCTCTCTTTAAAAAGTGTTACTATAAATGTCATACATTAATATACTCGTATCTCAAATTATATAAATAATCCTATATCAAGTGTGTCATTTATATAAAATCTAAGAACAATGATTAATACAACACCTTTCACAAAATTTTCTAATTTTTCCCAATAAACAAACTGTAAAACTATAAAGTAGCTATAAGATAATGGTAAAGGTAACAAAGTATTTGTTGGAAGTGTATTTTAATTTCATTTTGTCTAGATATTTATTTAATGAATCACTTTTGTATTTTCAGTTGTGTATTTAAGTGTTAATAGTTTGTCAAGTAATAGATATATTCTAGTTTATGTTTTCATTTCTATAAAGTTATTTGGGAATTTATAGATGTTAAAAATTTGAGTTTTTTTGAGCGGGTAAGTTATTTTTAAGCAATTGCCTTACTTAAAATCAAAGGTTCTCATTGCATGGCAGACTCAAAATTAGCAAAAAAGTATGCTACAAATATTACTTTACAACGATATTAATTTCAGAGGAAAACTTACAATTGAAAATATAAAAATTGTTAGAATTATCTATAATAACGTTTTAAAAATGTTTTGTATTATTTGTTTAATTCTAAATTTAGTGAAAAAACAAATTTAGTTAACTATAAATTTTAAACCAAGACTATCTATTACAATTGAAAAGATGTCTATTACTAATTGAAGTCATTAATTCTTTATCTCCAGTCCAGATTCAAGGTGTTAGTAGCATATTCCTTAATTTTTATTTTCTGTTACTAGGGATTTGTATTGTAGTTATTTGTAATAATCATTATTATTATTAATATTATACTCGTATATTGTTCATTTACATACTTAAAGTGATGGGAGTGCAACACTATATAAAATAAGCGATCTCAATTGAAATATTTCTGTGAATTTTTATACATTCTTTTTACGTACATGAGAATTTTGTAGAGAAAAAGAGTGTTTTCTGCATTATATACTTTTTGTACTACCAAATATAATCTTATGATTTTAAAAGGTATGTAAGTTTCCTAAAGTACTGGTAGCATAACTTGATTGTTGTATAAGGATGGCTATTTTGGGAGAGGGTTACCCAAAAAGCTCATATTTATTCAAATGTATATTACATTTAGTTAAGTTAAATATTGTTTCTAGGTCTTCAGATAATTCATTTTTTGTAAGTGAGCTGGAATACTTGACACATATGTTTATGAAATAAATATTTTAAAATATTTTTTATGAAATTTGGTAAAAAACAAACCAATTTTTATTTTATTGCAGTAAGGCTACAGAAAATCTTTAGTTGTTATATATTACTGCCACCCCTCATTACAAGCCACAGAATCTGCATTTCTCTCTTGTCTTCACTTACAAAATATATTTCAAAATTGTTCATTTTTTCATAATCTAGTACGTAACTAGCCTGTAAATGGTAAACCTGGTCTTGAACTTTTAAGTATTGGCATTAAACCATTTTCAACAGCTCATTTTTCACCAAAATTATGTCGCTTGATATAATTACTGTTATAAACTCACAAACAATAAGGTTATTTATATAAGTGCAATATATCACAGAGCTCTATGAGTTTTCATTACATCTGTAATTTATTATACACTTTCTGTATTTTTAGGGTATTTATGGTTATTTTTGGGTTGTTTTTAATAATTAACATTTATTTATAATTTAAGGTTTATTTATATTGATGATATTTATTTAAAATAACAGTATACATATATCACAGTATTAAAAACCCACAAACAAAAGGTTATTTAACAAAATTGATTACAGTTCCATTAATTCACATCCCTAACACAATTTTTTTTTACTGATACAAATCACAAAGTTCATGACAAAAAGAAACAAATCCATCCCAGAATAAACTTTTTTTGAGTATTACGCACAACTAAGCTCGAAACAAATAAAGCCCCCCAATAGGAGTTGTAGGATGAGTTTTCACTATTAACATATACCTGAAAATTTTCTGTTTTTACAATGATAGATATTTACATAATCTCATTAATTTACAAAATTTGAAAAAGTTGATCATTTACTTGATCCAAGGGCTACATACAGCCTTTCTGTTCAATGGCTATTTACTGAATTTACAAAACAGTAACTGCTTACATGAGTCAATAGCTGTTCTATGACAAAATTTAAGAAAATAACTTAAGATTTATATTTTACAACATCCATCCATACCACACCTCTACATTACCAAGTGAAGGTTCCTTCCAAATTGGCTGTACCTATTATAGTTTAGGCTGTCCATTGATTATGAATCTTCTTCTTAATTATATATAGGTATATTATTTATATACTAAAAACTAAAAGCGTATGTGTAATAACTTATTACAACCACAAATGCTTTAAAAAATCCATACTAACAATAGATAGTTTAACTTTAAAGAAGCTAATTATAGTAGTTATAGCAGTTTAAAGTATGAACAGTTTAACTAACTATGTTTAAGTGATTGTTTCTTGCTTCTGACAAATACATGTTAATTCTAGTACCTATATTCAGCTTGCAACACAAAATTAATTAACATGCTCATTATCACACAACAGTTACTTTTATCATCTTGTGACAAAAACATTACATTTTATCTTCAGTCTCACAGTGACATTTTAAACTGTAGGTACAATAGTTAAACAGGTTGTATTAACTTCTTTTAAACTTCAAATCAAATACTTAATTTAAGAAAATCCAGTTAAGCTTTTAAAATGAGTAGGATTTTGAAATCCCTTGTTAGATAATTCTTAAGTCTTTAAATTTTGTTTCACAAAAGATAATGTAAATACTTTTAACTTAAAAACCTTTAAAATATTAGTAAACATGACAATTTTTCTCTTAATAATAACTATATCTATACAAATTACTAAAACAGTCATTTAGAGCTTTTATTTAGAGCTTTAGAGCTTAAATGTATATGATATCTTTATTTTTACTTTTGTTGATATTAGGAGTAACAAATTTAACAATTTAATTAAGTAAAACCTTATATAACTAGTAACCATGGTAAAGTTTAGTACTAAACAATAACTAGTTATAGCTATTTTTTTATAAATAATAATGTAAATGTTTCTTTAAAGTATATATATTAAATTGTTATTATTTTAATATTCGTTAATTTTATTAGCAGAAAGACATTAAATTTATATGCAAACAAAATAATAATACACAAATTATTTTTTAATATGATGTAACAGAGAAATGGTCATGGAATATTTTATTTATTAAAAAGGCAGAAGTCTTTTATTCGAAATTTGTTTAAACATTTTGCAAACTGAAATTATACTTCAGCATAAATTCAGATTTTACAAAATATTAAGTTTATTCGCTATACTAAAATTCTGGCTATAAAATATATATTTTACTTATTTAAAAATACAGTAACTAAATTTATAAATAAAATCTTTATCTATGCATAGTCTTTTTTGAAAAATATAAATAATTTTAAAATTTAAGACGAAAATATATTAAAAGTCCAAATTATCAAGGCATTACTGTTATCTCTAGGCCTAGGCGATGAGTAAAAGAAAAACAATTAAAAAATAAAGATAAATTTAATCATTTAATAAAGGAATGTAGCAAAACTGAGTCAGTAGTAAGTGAATGGAGCATGTGAAGTGACTATTGTCTGCCTGTGGTAACACCATCTACCAGTCAGATTCAACCTGAACCTAGACTTCTCAAGTGGAAAAAGTGTTAGTGACAGTGTTACAATGATAACTGCTTTCTGGGCTATATTTTCTTATCTTTACAGTAAGCTACACACATCAAATGGTGGTGATAAGAAAGGTTAATATTTTTATAAATTATATGTTCAAAAATAAGAATGCCAAGTTACTTAGATACTATACAAAGATAAGATGAGAACAAAACAATAAATACTCTTTTTCTCATATTTTTCATTCATACATTTGTATAAACTATTTTAAATTCAAAATTTACACTATAAAATTAATATACATGAATATAGTTGTCTTTACTTATTTTGATAAGAGCTTAGTTTTATCAAACAAACAGTTTGATAACAAACTTCTTGCTATCTACTGTTTAAAAGTAGATTTAAAATCACGTTTTAAAACTACTTAGTTTTATTTTCAAAATTATATGGATTATACCACTTACATACATAAAGTAAAAAAGTATTAAATTGAACATTTCAAATTATCAATTTTATCATAGCTTATTATAACTACAAACTTAAAATTATTCATTCACTATGTAGTTATTAGTTAAAATTTCAAATATTTTAAAGAAAAAATTAAAAATAATTCATTCACAGTAAAAATTAATATTAAATACATATTGTGACCTAATTTTCTTCAGACCTAAATTTTTTGTAAGAAATTCGTTCATACATTTTTTTTAAATCAGTAAGAGTTAGTAATCGGTCTTGAGTTTAACAATACTGTATGTCCAAATAAAAGCTTTAGCTTATAACATAAAACACTCTATGTAATTCAAGCGATTTTTGCTTTGATCTTAAAGGTTTCAGTTGTTATTAACGCTAAAAAATTTAGATATACATACATTTAGCTTACTGACAACAATACTAAACACACACACACACACACACACACACAATAAGCATTATATGCTGTTCTTCATAAATTTAGTTTCTTAAGAACATAACACCTTTGAAATACAACTTTAATTTAATAATTAAGCAAACATTTTTCATTTACTTGAATTTAAATTGGATTTTACTAGTAGCAAAATTGGCTAACTAGTAAAATCCAATTTAAATTTATTAGTGAATTGTATTTCTAAGCCTACAGATTTTATTTTTGTTTTTAAAACAAATAATATTTTAATTATGATAGAATCTGTAAAAAGTACAATAATAGTACTTTCTAATTAAGTTTTAACTTTCTAGCTTTCTGTTAAATAACCTTCAATACATCAATGGCTATTATTAGGATTTGAAAAATCAATATAGTATCACATGTAATAATATGTGTAATATACTAAGTTAACTTTACTGACTTGATCTAAAAAGAGGAATGGTTCAAAGTAAGATTTTTCTTATATATATATATATATATATATATATATATATATATATATATATATATATATATATATACCTTGAAAGTTGTTGCTTTATAGTATTTAAATTAAAACTATTTTAACTTCAATTTTGGATAACTTTAAAACTTGGTACTGTTTACCAACGAAAAGCTTTGGATATAAATTAATAAATATTCTTGAATTTGAGTAATCTTTGTTGTTTTAATATATATATATATATATATATATATATATATATATATATATATATATGTGTGTGTGTGTGTGTGTGTATCAAAAGCTGAAATGATTTTTACATATATTTTTCAGTTGTTATTTTTCATAGTTATTTGAAACTAATTTAACATTTGTTGATTCCGTCTTCGCATGAGCCACTAGTAATCACTTACAAATTTTTTTTTTTTTTAAATGATTTAACTTGCCTATAGTAGCACTTACTTTTTTTGTTGAGGACGGCCGTTTCGGGAGATGTGTCCCTTTGTCAACTCAGACCGTAACAGTTACGGTCTGAGTTGACAAAGGGACACATCTCCCGAAACGGCCGTCCTCAACAAAAAAAGTAAGTGCTACTATAGGCAAGTTAAAACATTTTTTAAAAAAAAAAAAATTTGTAAGTGAAACTAATTTTTATTATTTGCTGGAATTTATTTATTTCAAATATTATTTGGGGATGAATTGTCTTCTACCCATATATTATTCTGTGATATTAAATATATTGTTATCAGAATGGTAGTGTGCACTATGTTTGATTTAATTGTAAATATTTGTAGAAAATGATGAAGAAGTGCGGGAATTCATGGAGAAGTTGGTGGAAACACTGGTAGATGGTAAACTGGACAATGTACCCCTGAACGCTTTGTCATCTCATGAAGCATGTAAGTTTATATTTTTTAAATTATATTTTGTTAAAAAAACACAGTTTTAAAAACTGATTTTAAAATATTTTAGCATGTTTACAAAATCTTATTTTACTTTACATTCTTAATTCATAGTATTTTTTCTCCAAGTGATAAACCAATGTTGGTCATCATCACCAAAATTGATAGTATTATTGTAAATAAAATTAATTGATAAGTTTTTATTAGGCTTAGAAAATGTAATTAAATTTATTTGTGTCATTTGCTTTTTTAAGTATGCTATTAAAGGTTTTACATAACATTTTTCAACTAATTAACTCTTAAATTTATAGAAACTTTTAGAAAAAGTTTTTAGAAAATTTTACATTAAAAAAATTCTTTTGCTTTATTAATTTTTGCAACTGACAAAGCATTTCAGTTCCTTAGTCATTCCAAATGGTCCTTAGCATAATAATAATAAAAAGTTTTTCCTTTGTTGTAAATATGTACATAATAAGAATACATATACTGGATTTGTTTTTTAAGTAAGTACCATTTTGATAGCTGATTTTTTGATATATTAATCTACTTTACCATAAAATTTTCATCAATATTAACCCTGGAGTCGGGGCGCCAAGTCTCACAGACCCGGAGCAGGGAAATTTTGCTGCCACGGTTAGTAGCATGCGCTAGAAACCCCTCCGTCCATCTAGCTGCCCAGTATTAACTGCCAGTCAATATCGAATTGTTGCCATTGCTCTACCTGCCTTTGTTTAAGATTACAGTCTCACAGACTTGGCGCCCCTACTCGTGTGACATTTTTTCTATTTCGGGTCTGTCAGACTAGGCACACACGTTTGTGTAACCATATTTTTAGTTTGTGTAAATAGTTTTCTTCGTATTTAAGTGTTGTAAATAGTGTATTTAGTGTATATATTAATTTTAAACGACACTTTATTGACATGGAAATGGAAAGACAAAGAGACCGTCAACAAGAACGGATTAGGGAGTTATTGAGAAGAGAATATTGACGAAAATAGTGATAGTGAATTTATTGACGGATCTGATATAGAAGAAGAGGATCATGTAGAAGTATGTCATGAAGATACGGATTCCGAATAAGATGGGGGAAATTCTGAACACGAAATGGAAGTTGATATTCAACGCGAACAGTTACAACCGATGGGACCATTTTACATTGAAAAAGACAACACTACTATTTTGTCTAAATACTTTTTTTGTATTGTAATAACCAACGATTTAAAATAATAACCTTCAAATAACTTGAATTTTATGTTCATTATTAGTTTTATAATTTTGTCCTATATAATTACTTATATTGCATTATTGCTCAATAAACGTGTTTATCCACAATATAATTGTCCATTTTTATATTATAATGACCTAAATCTCATCATTAGGAACAATTACCTACAAAAATAACGGTTAAAAAGTTTAACAAAAAAAACTGTGCTTACATTTTAAAAACAATTATGGGTCTGTGAGACTGGGCGCCCCGACTCCAGGGTAAAGGCAAATAAAATTCCAAACAAGATTTTGAATACTTTGCTCATGTACAAGTTTCTCAAGTCTATCTTTAAATACAGAATACCTTTTGCAACAATTTCTTGTTCAAAGCAATGAATTTGTTAAGTATCTATTTCACTTTTTTTTATCAACTTTCTGCACCAAATCTTTAGTCAGAACTGAAGGTTTTCTACTTATATATATATATGAAGTTAATATATTACTATTGTAAGTAATTTTATCCACCATTAAGTGCAATGATTTTACCTTGTGTGATGAGGCGCCTTTCGGTCACTTGACCATTGTCGAATCACTGAGGGATTCGACAATGGTCAAGTGACCGAAAGGCGTCTCATCACACAAGGTAAAATCATTGCACTTAATGGTGGATAAAATTACTTACAATAGTAATATATTAACTTCATAAAGTCAGTGCAACGGAAAAACAATTGATAACACAAAATATCAAGAATATATATATATATATATATATATATATATATATATATATATATATATATATATATATATATATATATATGTATAACAAATTATTTGTACACAATTTCACAAAAAAAAGATATAACATGTCAAGTTTTAATTTGCAAGGTGAATTTTAACTGATAAGAGAAAAATCTGTTGGTGTGATGCTTGAGACTGCATTTTTACACTAGCATGCCTACTTGAGGTTTTATTTTAGTAAAGGCACAACCCAAGTTATTAACAACATCAAGTTTGTTCCTATAAAATTGAATATATTTAATTTACCTTATTACTTTTCAACTGCTCTCGCCCTCCCTGACCTGTTCCCCCCCCCAAAAGGGGGTGTGCCCCCAGTTTTGAAATTAATGCCCTAACCATTTTTCTACTATTCCATTACTCATAGTTGATTGTAAATACATTCCACAGATGGTGATGAATTTCTGCCCCTTTCGTATCTTATACACTAAGAAATCAAAACTAAAAGCTTATTTTACAGTGGAAGTATTCTCAATCAGTAGAGGCCTTTCAAATATTTAAAAACAAATGTAAATTTTAACTATTGTTTCTGTAAAGTGTCTGTGACTCGCAAACAGATGCTGGCACATAATGTGTTTGCACCAAATGCCAAACACATTTCTGTAGTGGCTTAATATCAAAATGGAATTTTCTTAAAAACAATCTTCATATATATATATATATATATATATATATATATAATATATATATATATATATATGCTGATACGTATTCCTTCACGGATGGAAAAATATGATGAAATGTTACTATCTGGAGTACATCCGTTCATTCTGCAGTCCATAAATTCGCAGTTCCGACGTTTCGCTAGAATCTCATCCAGCATTGACGAGGTGAACCCAACAACAGTAGAAGAGCGAGTGAAGAGCGCAGATAGCTCGGCCCCTAAATAACTCGGTATATTTAGGGGCCGAGCTATCTGCGCTCTTCACTCGCTCTTCTACTGTTGTTGGGTTCACCTCGTCAATGCTGGATGAGATTCTAGCGAAACGTCGGAACTGCGAATTTATGGACTGCAGAATGAACGGATGTACTCCAGATAGTAACATTTCATCATATATATATATATATATATATATATATATATATATATATATATATATATATTGTGTGTGTGTGTGTGGGAGGGTGTGTGTGTGTGAGAGAGAGAGAGTGTGTGTGTGTGTGTATGTCTGTGTTGAGTGTGTGTGTGTTTGTGTGTATGTCTGTGTTGAGTGTGTGTGTGTTTGTGTGTATGTATGTGTGTGTGTTTGTGTGTGTTGTGTGTGTGAGTGTGTGTGTGTGTGTAGTAAATACTACATGTATAAAATATTTTATAAATTTGTGTATTACATACTTAATATTATATAACTAATTGTAGTTTATGCATTCAAATACATTATTTTGCTTTACAAATAACTGCATGCCGCATTTTATGGAAAATGGACCAGATGTTAAATTCTTTACGCTCTACCACGAAATTCTTGTCGACACTCTCACACGACTGTCTTTCTCTTTAAAAATGGCTGTAGCTGGTAAGTTATGTTGAAAATCCAAAGCCTACAATAGTGTATTATAAATTTTAATATAGTCAACAAAAAACCCTAGTTTAATAGAAAATCAGATCTTTAAAAATAATTTAAGAAAATGAACAGGATTTCAATGGATTTCACTTGGAATTCATTTAATGTAAAAGTGATTTTAATTATAGAAACAATTTAAACTTTTGCAAAACACTACACTACTGAAACTTTATATTGGTAAAATATAGTAATGAATTACTCTTTGATAAAATTCTTGTTATTTTTTAAAGCACTAAAATTCAAATTATAGATTTCATTACTAAAAGTTGCACTTTTTGTTATAACACTTTAAAAAAACTGTTATGCAGCAAAAGGTACAGTACTTTAATTAACATAGACAAGTCTAGTCTTAGTATAGATCATATGACCAGCAACTAGACTTTCTTATACTTTTTTTATATTAGAGGTAATACATGACATTGTGCTAACATAGTCAATAATCACTTAAATAAAATTCTTCTAAATATTCAAAATATTTAAATGCAGATATTTTATATATTTGTAAAGTTGTTTACTGATCATGTAATAACTTTAAATAATGTTTAAAATATTGCTATAAATACTTTTATAAATACAGTACTGTAGTTGAATAATATCTAGATTTATTCTTATCTGAAAATCATGTGCCATATTTTTAACCAGAAAAGATAGATATATTTATTGTGTTGAAAAATAAATGCCCATAAAAAAAATTATTTAAAATTATAATTCTATGCTATTGAAACATTCTTAGTAGTGAAAGAATTTTGGAAATACTTGAGTAGTTTCAATGCTAAGAATTAACCTATGTAAACATAAAAATATTTTCTTGATTTGGTATAGTTGTTGTATCCACTTTTATAATTAGCATGTGAATAATATGTAACGATATTGTTACTACACCTATCTCATATTATCAACACTATTACATTACATTATATTATTGGTGAGTGAAGGTTATTTTTTTTCAACTCATTATACTTTATATAATTTTCACATTAAATTAATGGGAAATTCACATATAGCAGCCACGAATATGGCACACATTTATATAAATATTACATAAAAGTCCATAAATTTATTTATTTAGAATAAAAATAAATTAGTATAAAAGATGATTATACTGCATATTTGTCTATATATGGTATAAATCAAGCAATAAGATAGCAATAGACTTTTTACTACCTTGTATAAAAATGTGCTTTCTGAGGTATTTTATAATCAATAACGTTTTTGCAAAATAGTGTTTTCATTCTATTAAAATAGTGCAATTAACTTTTTTAAACCTCAAATTATTTTGATTACTGATTTTAATCCTTCTTAAGTATTTTTATTTTTATCTAAATTGAGTTAACATTTTATTCACTATATTTAAGATTTTACTCAAATTCATTAACTAAAAACCTTAATGATATATCTAAGCAGTTTTAAATTAGTGCAATGCTGTGTGACCAGGCGCGTATCCAGCGACTTGCTTTGGGGGGGGGGCAATCGATGCATTATATATATATATATATAATATGTGTGTGTGTGCGCGCGCGTGTGTGTGTGTAAAAACATAGAACAGAAAAAGTTCTTTCTACGCTTGCGTTAGAAATCGGTAACGTGATTAAGATTCGTAGCAAATTAGACTTTTTAATAAATAATTATTCTAGTTTCGATAACACTTATGGCTAGAGAATATTATTAATTTCATAATAAGCTATTATTATAAAAATGGTTTATTAATTAATATAAATAGTTATTCTTCCAACACGAACAATTCCGGACTCAACTGCAAATATTAAGCTTGAAAAATTACGTATTGAAAATCATATGTTCGAGACTAAGCTTCACTAGCGCTATCTGTTGTTAAAACGTTTAGACGTTTACTAGCGTATACTGAGGGAACGCGTCACATTTTCAAATTAAAAATTAAAATATAATTTTTATTTACAATAAAAGACGAATTAACTTGAGTAAAAGTCTAATTTAATAGAAAGTCCTAATTTAATAATATATTGTCGATTTTTAACCCAAAGTTCTTGAGGGTTGGAGGGGGGCGATCGCCCCATCGCCCCCCCCCTTGGATACGCGCCTGGTGACACATACTGAAATATGGAATTTCCCTATTCATACTATTGTATGAACAATGGTCACAATGTGATTAGTTTTTGAACATATGTTATTATTTTAAATTAATGTATTATTTCAAAATATATTTCATACATAAAATCTCAGATAATATTTTTAAAACGTTTCAGATAAATCTCTTCCTGAAGGAGAGCCTCCATCAGTAATTCACATGGAATTAAAAGAGTTAATGACACAAATTATACACAAGGTCAAGGAATTACCATCATTTAAAGTAAGTACTGTCATTTTAAATTTACTACAATAATGTGAAAGAATACTAATTATAATATTTATTTTATCTTACACTTTAAAAAAATGTTTTAACTTGCCTATAGTAGCACTTACTTTGCTTGTTGAGGATGGCCGTTTCGGGAGATGTGTTCCTTTGTCAACTCAGACCGCAACTCAGTCTGAGTTGCGGTCTGAGTTGACAAAGGGACACATCTCCCGAAACGGCCATCCTCAACAAGCAAAGTAAGTGCTACTATAGGCAAGTTAAAACATTTTTTTAAAGTGTAAGTGATTACTAGTAGCTCACGCGAAGATGGAATCAACAAATGTATTTATTTTATTCATATTATAATTACTAACATTGTTGTAATCATCTTCAATTCACTGATTAAACTATAATAAAATAATACCTAACTAAGTGAAACGTCTCAGCAAGTAAGCCCTTATGTATTCACTTAGTTAAGTATTAATAAATTATAATTATTAACAATGTGTTTAAGCACATTGTTTCAGAAGACACACAAATGTTTACCATAATTCTGAATCTAATTAATAATCTTAAACATATATAAATAGAGAGATGTGGTAATCAAGGATTAAATAATGCAGTATAAAAACTGCAAGAATAAATCATTTTAAAAATATGTTTAGAAACTAAAATAATTTAAAGTAAATGACTAGCCATTTTTTAAATATTGTCTTTGAGATTTATTTATTTGGGTAGGTACATACTTTTATTGGTTCAGTTTAATGTATTTTTTAATGTAGTACTTTTATTGGCTTTTTTGTGTGTAAAGTATTTGTGTACTGCGTACTGTTAAATAATAAATAATGATTATATTTATTATATCATGCTGTTTTTTTATAGGTGACAGGTGGTAAAAATTTATCACTTCATTTATTTTTTAGTCCATGGTTCTGGAATGAATAATTCATTCCATCAGATTGAAACTAATTGAAAGAATGCTGGTGACAGCGATCGATCTGTAGTTCTTGCAATCTGCAGTTGGTTTACTTGGTTTTAGAACAGATAAAACAACAAAGGTTTTCCATACCCCTGACAAACACCCTCCCAATCTCCATGTGTCTTAAAGATTATCAATAACATTGCCTTGTTTTTTCGCCTAGTTATTTCACCATTTCCCGAAATATCAGATCATTTCCAAATGATTTAATTCATTTGGGTTTTTATTCTGATATTCAGTTCATCCATTGTAACATTCCAATGAAACAGGTATCATACTTGTCTCCTCTTTCTGCAAGAAGCAATTTTCTGATCTGTATTTTTTTTAAATTTTCTTTTCTTTCTGGCAGTAAAATAGTACAATACAAGTTCATTTGCCATCCCATTAGTATCTATTAAAATACAATATATAGAGTTATGCTAGTTTTCCAAATCCAAACATCATAATACGTGTTTGAAATGATCATAAGTTAGGATATTAAGAGGATTACTACATTTGGTATCACTTGGCATAAAAACCACTATTTACTGATAGTTTTCAGCAGATGATATTAAACAATGTACTGACCTAGTGTGAAACACATCTGCTGGGGAAATATCAGTAAGTAGTGGTTTTTTTGCCAAGTGATACCAAAAGTAGTAATTTAAAACCTTGAGAGATGTAGGACACAAACATTGCAAGTTTTAATTATGAGGATATTTTAAAACATATTTTAAAATCCTAAAGCTTTAATCTTTTGTATGAAGCTGCTTAATTAATAAAATGATGAAATCTTTAAGAATCTTCAAAACATTCAAGAGATGCAAGCATAATTTATTATTGTTTTGTTACATTGTTGCCCATGGAATTAAAACTTGTATTTAAAACAATAATATAAATCCCAATAGGATTCCTAAAATATTGAGAAATCAAAGAATATTTTTATTTGAAATTAAATTTAGAAAGCAATTTACACACACACACACATATATATATATATATATATATATATATATATATATATATATATATATATATATATAGGAATTTTTTGGACTTGATAGGAGACTGACAGACTTACCTAAAGGCAATAGTCCAAAACTGCAATCTCTTGGAAATAAGCACATATAAAAAACACATATAAAACACTTAATACACTTATATTTGAAATATTTCGATCAACATGATCTTCTTCAGTCAAGAAAGAGAAAACAAAACAAAAGATTGAAGTGAACCACAGATGTGTATAAACATCCAAATGTACAGGTGTCCACATCAAACCGACGAACCATCTACAATACCTACATTTCAATAGCAACCACCCCATGAATATAAAAAGGTCCATACCATACAGTCAGGCAGTCAGGGGCAAGAGAATTTGTTCCAACGATATAGCATTGGAAGACTTTAATAGAAAGACCTTACTAGCTTTCCAAAAAAGAGGATACCCTAAACAACTTGTTGAGAATCAAATCCGCTTGGCTCAGTCATCTGATGTACCCAGACCACCTATGGAGGACAAACTGTCTTTAGTTACAGATTACCATCCAGGCCTAACGAAGCTGAACAAAATATTAAAGGATGGCTTCAAGATTCTTCAAGCTTCCGCCCACACCAAAGATCTTTTCTCAAATCCACCACATATTTGGTTCAGACAACCGTTCAATTTAAAAAGTATTTTAGTACATCCAAAATTACCAGATCCAAGTACTGAAAAACCGCCCAAACTTCCTCACGGCTCCTTTCCGTGCAATAGACCAAGATGCAAGACATGTCCAATACACATCCCAACAAATAGTTTCCATAGCCTAGCAACCAATGTGGACTTCAAGATTCAGGGTCATCATACTTGTACATCCAGTAATGTAATATACCAGTTACAATGTAAATTTTGCCCGGCACAGTACATAGGCCTTACCACGGACAGTCTGAGCATCAGAATGAATGGCCACAGACATGACGTTGGAACCATGAACATAGACAGGCCAACCGCTCAACACGCTGCTAGTCACAACATCGTCTCTTTCAATGATTGCTATACCACCAAAATAATTAAAGCCCTCCCCCCGGATTGCAACTCTTCAGAATTAAGAAGATGGGAGTTATCATACCAATGGTATACCAAATCTAGAGAGCCTCCTAACCTCAACATCAGATAAAACTCCTTTTAACTTCCCCCTAACTTCTACCATTTTTAACAGCTCCCATTACCTTCCTTCTGACAGACTTTTAATATCTAGTTTCAAGTAACCAATCTTTACACGATTCACATTTAACAATTTCTACACATATCACATATAGCTCTATATCATAAACTATAAATCTGTGAATCTGTGACATTTGGATGTTTATACACATCTGTGGTTCACTTCAATCTTTTGTTTTGTTTTCTCTTTCTTGACTGAAGAAGATCATGTTGATCGAAATATTTCAAATATAAGTGTATTAAGTGTTTTATATGTGTTTTTTATATGTGCTTATTTCCAAGAGATTGCAGTTTTGGACTATTGCCTTTAGGTAAGTCTGTCAGTCTCCTATCAAGTCCAAAAAATTCCTAAATAAGCTTTAAGCTCTACTAGAACTAACCTATAAATATATATATATATATGTATATATATATATATATATATATATATATATATATATATTAATTTCCTCTTACCTTTATTCCTTATATACTTTCAGTTATAAAATATGTTTCTATTTACACCTGTCTAAATATTTAGCAGCATTTGCATTATCAACAAAATGTTTAAATTTTAATATTAAAAATGGTTTTTCGTGTAGAAGGATTATGGAGTTGAAAACAAGGACAGATCTGAAACTGACCTAGAAAATAAAAGTTATGAAGACATTTTAGCAACTGCCATTCTGAATAAGGTACAGTATATTTTAGCACATTGCTAAAACTTATATTTTCTGTTGTCTAAATAATAGAAAGCATTTAGGTAAATCTTCTAACTGTTCCAAGATTGGAAATAAAGCATAATAAGCTTTTAATTATTTCTTCTAATAAACATTTATTATTTTGATATGAGAGTTTGTATATATTTTGGTTTGTATAACATGTAAGAGTGTTTTAATGATAGTAGAAATTGTCAAGATCAAGATAGGTCAATAGATCAAGCAAGAATATTTAGTAATTTATATCCAAAGCTTTTCGTTGGTAAACAGTACCAACATCATCAGGAATAAAAAAGTATATTCACTTTTTTCCAAAACGAAAAGCTTTGGATATAAATTAATAAATATTCTTGTATTTGAATAACCTATGTTGTTTTAAATTATTAAACAAGAAAACATATTATATATATATATATATTTAGGTTAGTTTTGGTTGGTAAAGATTATTTAGATTTTTTGGACTAGGAGACTGACAGACTGAACTTGGTAAGAGTCCACTCTGTAGTCTTGAAATAGAAACACATAAAAGCACTTAAACAATGATATATTTCAACCACACAGTGGTCTTTGTCAATCAAAGAGAAAACACAAAAAGAAATATGAGAGAATGAAATAAAATAATTATAAATTGTGTCACAGATTGTGTAGAGTAGAAATCAGATGTCACAGATGCACAGATTAAAGATATATATATATATATATATATATATATATATATATATATATATATATATATATATATATTGATATTGATATTGTTTCCATGAGCATATGAGTGATTATAGTTTATAAACAATATATATATCTTTAATCTGTGCATCTGTGACATCTGATTTCTACTCTACACAATCTGTGATACAATTTATAATTATTTTATTTCATTCTCTCATATTTCTTTTTGTGTTTTCTCTTTGATTGACAAAGACCACTGTGTGGTTGAAATATATCATTGTTTAAGTGCTTTTATGTGTTTCTATTTCAAGACTACAGAGTGGACTCTTACCAAGGTAAGTCTGTCAGTCTCCTAGTCCAAAAAATCTATATATATGCTGATATGTATTCATTCACAGATGGAAAAATATGATTAGTAGTTAATATCTGGAGTACATCCGTTCATTTTGCAGTGGATAAAATCGCTTTCCGATGTTTCTCTAGAATCTTATTAGCATTGACGAGGTGAGCCCAACAGCAGTTACCTCGTCAATGCTAGATGAGACTCTAGCGAAACGTTGATACTTCGATCTTATGCACTGCAAAAATGAACGGATGTACTCCAGATTTCAGATAATAACTATTCATCACATCATCATCATCATATATATATATATATATATATATACATATATGAAGTTATTATTATTACTTGATTAGTAACATATGAAAAGCTTTATATGTGTAAGCATCGGTAGAATTGAGGTTACTTATTAGTGTAATCAGGGCCCTTGCAGGTAATTCTTCAACTTTTACCTACAATTTTTTTTGTAAATGTAAAAGATACATTTTATTCCTATAAGTAGGTCTAATAATTGAGCTGGCTTGTGACTTAAGGCTATAAATAAATAACTACATAGAAATTCATAAAAAAATATACTTCATTGTCATACTTGTTTCAATGACTTCACCATCATCATCAGTGACACAACTACAAATATACAACTACAACTACAGTTACGCTGATGATGATGACATAAGTCATTGAAATGCATATTACAATAAATTATATATTTTTTGTGATTTTATGTATAATTATTTATTTATTTGTTTTTTATTTCTATAAAATGCTACAAATATTGCATATTTTTTGCATTGTTTGTATTTGATATAATGTATATAAAGACTTCATAAAGGTATTTGTGCAACTAAAACAGTAAAATGAAGTGTTGTGAGGTTTTACATGTGTTTTAGTGTTGGGTTTTGTTTTTTAAAATTGTAAGTTTTTGGGGCTTGTTAATTGAATTCACCCACCTGTTCTATAGGTTTTCTGCTACACTTGGTAAATTTGTGTTGTAAAATTTAAGCATAAACTCAGCATAATTACTAAAACCTGCCTTTAAGACTGATGCCATTCAGGTTAACAATAACTGGTTGTACCATAATTCAATTGAAAATGTTATAATTCTTGAATTTTGTAGTCCATTACGTTCGGTGAAACTTAATTTATCACTTTTACATTAGTTTATGACGATCCGTAAAGTTCGGATAGTCTTACATTAGTCTACATAAACTAATGTAAACGTGATTAATGTTTTAATTATTTGACTCTTGTATTTAAAAAAATGTTATATGGATATGTATTGAAATATATCAAATAAATGTTTTAATGCTTTCAAAAAAATATATTATATATTACAAATTTATATTTTTGTATAAATCTGTTGTGTAAAAGAGGTATGTTTAACACTTTTAAGAAGTTTAACTTTCATATTAAATACCTTATTCTATGAAATTTGTCTACACCACTAAAGTTTTGATTTGATAAGAGGCTAAACACCTTTAATAACTGATTTATACTACAGCCTAGTTCATTCGTTTCTAAATATAGAATATGAAGAAATCAAAAGCTTTGTTCATAAAAACAAGACAGTTAGTTTTACACAATGCTCGGTTTTAGACTTTGTAACTAAGTTTTCAATAACCTCAGTGTCAATTTTCTAATTACATTCTGCATTTTATTTTCCACAGGTTACAGTTAACAAATGAATTTAAGAGCTGATAATTTCAGTGTTTTATATACTTCCTACTAGAAGTAATTCCATCTACCATGATTAGGAAGCTTTTTAAAATTATTTCTGTTTTACTTGTCTAAATATTTTATTATGTATAAAAACTTTTAACTAGTTAAAAAAAAAATTAACTTAATTGTATTTATAAAGTCTACATCGGAATATAAGATATATGGATTATTTATTTAAATTTTAAATAATGCATTTATATTGAAATAAAACTGAGGAATATTGAATGAAAGTTTTTTTCAAATAATAGTTTGAATTGAAGTTCTATAAAATATATATTCTGGGATATATGTTGTTATGTCATCATTTGGTGAAATACCTGTGTCATTACTTTTAACATCGCATTGTCTGTATTCAAGAAGCCTTACAAGTATAACTATGTCATATGGCTTCAAAATAGGAAAGATTTCATGACTAGAGAATCTAGCAACTTAGTTTTTTAGTTATCCTTACACAGATAATAGATCAGGTAAAAATCATTTTTAATCTGCTTTAATATAATCAATATATACATATAATTTTTAAGTATTAATAACTTATTAAGATACAATATATTAGTAAATAGATATTTAGAGGAACTTTGGTTTAGACTTGGTTAAAATTGATGTTTGTTATTTTCGTACAAAGTAATTTGATAGTAACAAAAATATTTTTACCAATAGAAAAAATTATCTATTTCTTCCTAATGTTACTTTTTCTAAATCTTTTGTTATATTCATAGTAAAAAATTGATAGTAAGAAAAAATTAACTGCATTTTTAAAAATATTTCAAACTTAATTCACAAATATTTTATTTTATCATTCATGCAAAAAGAGTAAGAAAATCTTTTTTTCCCAAAATGAAATAAGGTGAGATATTTTTATATTTTTTTACAAAATTTGTTTATGTTTTATTTTTAAAAGTTAGTTTTAAAGAACAATTATTCAGTTAGTCATTATATACCTTTTGGAAAAGTTAATATTTTGTATTAGATTATTTGTAAAATATTTTTACAAACAATTTAAAGATTTCATTGATATTTTGTTTCAGATTATTTCAAGATATCAACAACAACTACAAAAACAAACAAGACAACATGAAACAACTGGATTTGACAGAAACAGCAATGTATTAAGAAAGAGGCATATGAACACATTATCAGGTAATTATTTCAGTAATGCAGTTTAATTTGTACTATTTTCAATTCTGATTATTTTCGTTTTAATTATCAGACATGAGGCATTTAACATGAACTTTGCAACACTTAACCTCTTTCTGTACTTGTATTGATTTTTGTAATAAATTTTACATTTTCAAAAAGTTATTTTATATCCGTTGACTTAAAAATTTATCCATAAAACCATTATTGTTTTACATTCTTATTTGCAGTCCTTTCTCCAAACATAAAGTCTTTCTTGAATTTTGTAGTCCATTACCTTCGGTGAATCTTAATTAATCACTTTAAACTATTGTTAAAGTGATTAATAAAGTCTTTACTAGACTGTCCTGTATAATCAGCTGGTGATAGTTAATTAGCTGCTAATATTTAGTCTTTTGACTCATTGTCTGGACTTCTAACTCATAAAAAAACTTCAGTTTATGATTTTGACATAAGATTTTATAGTAATCAATTTTATCATTTATATGATATTTTACTGAATTATTGGAAACTTGAATGAAAGTCATTGGCCTTGTCAATCAGTTTTTTTTTTTTTTTTAATCACTAATACAAGTCACATATACCCCATGGACAGCAAACTCCTGCAGTGATATTTAATTATATATTACAAAACTGTTTTATAATTATCAAGTAGTTTTTGTACAGAAATTAAACCCTAACAAATATAATACTTGACAATATACTGACAAATATTCTTTTGACTTACATCCATTTTCACTCAAACACATCTGGCTGAATTTTCCATAAATTCAGTTCTTATCAATAAACACTTTTAAATGTTTATAAATTTGCCTATAGTAGCACTTACTTATTTACAAACCACCCACACCAACATAAACTAGCTGCTTACAACACCATGATATATCGCCTGCTTAAAGCACCATTAGACAAAGAAGAACACTACCAGGAGTTAAACACTATAAAACATATAGCACAAACTAATGGACACAAACCAACAATGATTGACAAATTATACAACCGCCTAAAAAATAAACCTAATAACCCAAATACAAACACACAACAGGACAATCCCTTAAAATACTTATCATTACCATACAGATCATCCAAAACCCACAATCTAACCAACACACTACAAAAATACAACTACAAAATAGCTTACTCCACCCACAACACTCTCAATAAACAATTTAAACCCAACAACAAAATCGACGCCATTTACAACGCCACTGGAGTTTACAAACTAACAGCTCTATATAAAAGCTCTAACAAACAATAACTACCAATCAAACTTCGCCGATCATTTCAACTCCACAAAACATGATATATAGACATAACTTCTAACCTACAAATTCTTCAAAAAACAACACAGAAATACCAATGCTACACAACTGAACAATACGAAAATACAGACACTTCAAACTACACCCTACACACACACTCAATACACAATTACATTACAACTCACTAGCACTTTTTGTCATCATAACTCCAAAATACACCCACAATACCATAATATCCCACCCCTACCCTAACACCCTAACCTACATAAACCTTGAGATCAGTTACGATCTGAGTTGACAATGGGACACATCTCCTGAAATGGCCGTCCTCAATAAATATAAGTAAGTGCTACTATAGGCAAGTTTATAAACATTTAAAAGTGTTTAGTGATAACTAGCAGCTCACGTGAAGATGGAATCAACAAATATTCAGTTCATATGTTTTTCAGAGTTTATTATTCGAAATTTTAAACCAACAATGCTTGCTTTGAATTAGGAAATTGTTGCCTTCTAAGTAGGAATGCAATGTTTACATATGTTGACTTTATAATTGATAACAGCGGCTTTACTCATCTAGCCTCTGCCTATCACAATAAACATTTAAAATTAAATCTTATTTTAAATTTTTTTAAAAAATTGAATTCTGATTAAATTTGAATCATAAATTCAATCCATATCTGGCTCTTTCAGTTGAAGTGTATGTGTGTGTGTGTGTGTATACGCGCACCCATTACAGTTTTGAAAAATATTTGGGCCCCAAATCATTTAAGGCTAAACCTCGTAATGTTTTATTACAGGAAATTATTGGAAGTAAATATATTATGCTTTTTTACATAAGTCTATTAAATGTTTAAAAGTTTTAACAATTTAGGATTTATTAAGTCACACTCTTGACAATGTGTTCAACAGTAAATCTTTTAAACTTATATAATTATAATTTTTCATGTTTTTTAAATTACTTTGAAATAATGAAATTATTGGTTTAGAGGGAGAAGGTTAATAAATAGAATAGGTTACTTTATATTAACATTATTAGGAAGTAACATATTTAGATTTTTTGTTAATCTTAACCTTCACTCATTAAACCAATAATGGCATTGTTTAAAAAAAGTTTTATTATTTATTTAAAATAGTAATCTAAGTTAATACAGTAGCTTGTTGGGATTTAACTGTTTTATAGTGTTTTTTAATTTTGTATGACTGCTTACAGTCTTATTATGAAATTATATAATAATAAAAAATCAAGTAGGTAGTTTTCATAAATATTTTTAAAAAACAAGTAATATTATAAATAATTGAAATGTAGCAATCATGACTTGCACCTCAATGGCTGTAATATGCTTGTAAAGTCAACTGAGTGTGAAAATGAACATTGGTCGGGCAGAAACCTCTTGAATGAAAATTGGAGGGGCCCAATGGGGTCGACTAAAGTGATGTACATGTTGGTATTTTATTTTTTGTAGAAGATAATAGAATTGACTTTGAAGAAATTTATTTTAATTAACAGAAGATATTTTATTAACAAAAAATTATTTAAACAATTTTTAAGAACATTATTTTTATATTGTTTTTTGTGCTTTATTGGGAATAAGAAATTTCCACTTCTCCAATACATAATGTTTTAAACAATATATTGTAGTATTTTAGACTCATATACATTACTCACACACTGTTTCGCCTTTCGCCTAATACTCCACTTGCGTTGCAGAACCTTGGAACAGTACAAAGTCGAACATTGCACTCACTCTCTGTAGCAGTAAATTATTTTCTCCTCTACTTGTGTGACAAACACTAAACATTTCTCATTTGCACGTTTTTTCGTAATAGTATTTGGATTTAGATCCAGGAAATGTCTTCTTGGTAATTGTATGGAAGGTCTACTTTTGATCAAAATCCTGACACTTTCACAACCCCTCCTCAATATTTCTTCAACAAATAGGTCTGGGAGGACCTAACTATTCCATTGTGAGGTTTCTGCCTGTGAGAAAATATCAAAATTCTGTAAAATACATTAAGTAGTGGTTTTTTAATGCTTTATTCAATTGTAAAAAAATCTCACAAAAAACAGAATAAATTAAATTATTGAAGTTAGTGTACTTGTAATATGTTCTTTACTTGACTAAGATCACTTAGGTAAAGCTACTTGATTGTATAGATTTTATCTCCTGTTCACTAGAAAAAATGGAAAGACCTCAGAACAACGAAGTAGAATCCGAAGGCAGCACTGGTAGTGTGTCCAACTCATATGATGAGTACAATAGCTGGAGTGAATCAAGTCATCATGATCCAATGTCTCTTACAGTAAGCATATTTTATGTTTAAATGTTATTATTAAATTCATATTATTTTAAATATTCTTGTACATAAAACATTGGGAATACAATGTTAGTTTCAGTTACAGATAATATCTTTAATATAATGCAATATGTTATTGTAGTAATTACTTTATTATTTAATATTAAATATTCCGAGGTAGAAGGGACCGAGACTTCCTCGGATTAACGAAAACTCGGATTACACTGAAATACAATCATGTATATTAAAAAAGAAAAAGTTTTAATGAACCCTAATACTATATTCAAGAATCCACAAAATACGTTTATAGAACTGTAATGTTTACAGTTCTTACGTAATTTAATGTTGCTTTGGAAATTTTTAAGCACTGCATTGTTCAACACGGTTGCTATATTTTTTGGAAATAGTTATAAAATGTCTTCTACATCTGCTTATCAGTTAATCCCATAGATGTCTTAACAGAAACATGTCTCTTGCCATGGTGTCTGTTATTCAATATAGTGCATTGCAGTTTCCAAGGCAGCCGTTCCTTCACCATTACTAATTTTCCTTTCTTGTGTTGTCTCTGTCGAACCTTCATCTTTATTCTCGTCATTACTGTCTCCAGCTCTTTCTTGTACCATTTCAATAGTCGTTACATGTGTTATCGTTACTTACTTATGTTTGTCCATATTTAACCATTGATGTTCGTCCGTATCATCAAAATTTTCACAACCTGAAAGTTTCTTGTTAAGAAATGTCACATCTGTTTCTTCTTGTGGACCAACAACAATGTCAACATTTTTATTATGACTCAGGACTTTATCATATGACTTACTTAATATTTCTTCTTTTATTTCATTCCATGATTCGGCTATCCAGTACACAAAGTCCTTAACTGTAATTATTTTAGAAAGCCTTTTCTTTCTAAAAGCTTTCTTCGCTTTTAGTCACTTCTAAAAAAGATTGTAAAAGATAACGTTTGTATTTTTTTTATAGAACACTCAGATACATCGGCTGTATTTGTGGTTAGAAATAAAACGCAGATATCATCAGACCATGTTGATTTTCATCGGGATGCAATCGTACATTGTCCAACAGTAAATAATTTGAATTTCTTTTCAAATATATAAAATAGTCTGAAATAGAAATAGGCTCAAATTTAAGGGAACCTCAAAACATCGGGACATATACATATATATATATATATATATATATATATATATATATATATATATATATATATATATATATTTAGGTTAGTTTTGGTTGGTAAACATTATTTAGATTTTTTGGACTAGGAGACTGACAGACTTACATTGGTAAGAGTCCACTCTGTAGTCTTGAAATAGGAACACATAAAAGCACTTAACGAAAAGCTCTTAATCAAAGAGAAAACACAAAAAGAAATATGAGAGAATGAAATAAATTAAATATAAGTTGTCTTATAAGTGGACTCTTACCAAGGTAAGTCTGTCAGTCTCCTAGTCCAAAAAATCTATCTATCTATCTATCTATATATATAATAAATTTAAAATATTTCAAAAACAAGAATACTTTTAATGAATATATTTATTCAAAGCTTTAAATTATTTTCCTGAAGATGCTGATACTATTTTATCGGCAAAAAGCTTTGAATAAATATATTCATTAAAAGTATTCTTGTTTTTGAAATATTTTAAATTTATTAACTATATTACAAGAAAACTTATCACCATATTTAATATATATATATATATATATATATATATATATATATATATATATACATATATATATATATATATATATATATATATATATATATATATATATATATATATATATATATTTATATATTTATATATATGTATGTATGTATACTGTATGGTAAAGTATAAAAAGAAAATTGATATATTTTCCCCTATCACAATTCAACGGGTTGTGGAACAAATTTTTATTTTATTTCCAGAAGCCTATAAATCATACTATATTTTCATTTGTGTGATTTCATACAGTGAGTTTCTAAACTGAAACTTAAATAATATGAAATTAAATAGTGTGTCATCTATTCGGTCTGAATTAAAAATGTAACATGTTTCCAGATATTATTATCTTCATGTATAATAAGTATGTGCTAATTCTAAGAAAGTATATTATGTTTAAAAGTTAAAATATTCTTTTTAAAATTTAAAAAAACATAGATTGAAGAATGCATTGAAGAAGTTACAACCCACTATAACAGTGACGATGAAACTGCAGTTCCTAGTTCAGAAATAGACCGCTTCCTATCAAACATGAAGTTTATGAAAAGACAAAGAGTGCCTTTCCCTGAGTTTGGAATGGATATAATTGATGGTAAGAGAATACATTAAAAGTTTTTATAAGATCTAAATTGTTCTCTATTTTTATGTAAATATATGGTTTTGAACATTTTCATTCATTATGCAATTGCCATGCTATTGAACTAACACTTATAAACATTAAATAGCTGTATTTATGAATTGTATATTACATTTTTGCATCTGTCCAGTTAATTTATTCATATCAAATAATGTAATTACATATTTTCTGCCATTCTACATTTCAATAAATGTCTAATGTCGAGTACAATTTAAAAAAGGAATAAATTTACATAAATCATTGTTTTTTATACTTGTTTTTATTATCTTGGCAAGAAACTACTACTTACTGATTTATTCAGCAGACGCGCTTCGCGGTAGGTCAGCGCATTTTTCAATGCTACGAATAACTGACAATACTATTGCTCAGGTGTGTTGTGTTGGTGTGAGTCTGTAGTGTATTTTTGTTCTGTGGTGTGTTATTGTTCATAGAGTAGTTGTTAATTATGTGCTCAAATATTGTGTTTGATTGAGCGTGCCTTATGTTGTTTATAATGTGTTGTGGATATTATTTATGGTGTTTATATATCTCATAGTTTTCTACTGTGTTAAGTTTTTTGCTTTTATTGATGTAATGTAGGATTTTTAGATTGGTATCTATGTCAGTCTGTGAGTATAGTGTGTTTTGTATGTGTGGCAAAATTTGATGTGGGTTGTGTTTTTCTTATCTATTTTATGTGTTCTTCGTATCTTGGGGGTAAATGTTCTCCCTGTTTGTCCTATGTAACAGCTGGGACAGTTGTTGCATGTAATCTTGTATACTTCTACCCTGTCATGTTTATCCTGGTGTGTTTTTGAACTGTGTAAGTGTTTTTTAATTGTGTTGGCTGTTGTGAATGCTACTTTGTATTTAAGTTTGAGGAACGTGGAAGCTATTTTTTTTGATGTGTTGTCGTGATATGTAAGTGTTATATATTTTTATATTTGTGTGTTATTGGTATTTGTTGTGTTATGTGTACGTTGTTTTTTGCACATTATGTTGTCTATCAAGGTGTCGTTGTATCCGTTTTCATTGGCTATGTGTTTCATTGTGTTTAGTTAGTTTATTTTGTCTTCATTGCTCATTGGTATGTAGATTGATTTACGTATCATGGAGTTGAAGGCAGTATGTTTGTGTTGTATGGGGTGATTGGACATGTTGTGTATAACTCTGTCTGTGGTGGTGGGTTTCCTGTATATTTTGAATATGTGTTTGTTGTTTTGTTTCGTTATCGTTATGTCTAGGAAGTTGATTTTGTTATGTTGTTCTGTTTCCAGTATGAAGTTTATGTTATTGTGTAGTAAAAAAATATAACCACAAGCACAAGAAATAGAAGATTACTAATATACCATCAAAATTGACAGACCGACTAATGATAATATTTTCATTATAAGAAAAACAATAAATATTGCCCATCTACACAGTATAATTTAGGTTCTTAACTTTAAGTGATAGTGTTATTATTTATTTTCACTGGTTTAGGATAACTTTGTTTGTCTAAGGTCATCGAAATTATATTTAGAAGATGTTATATAGTAAAATATTGTAACTTTCAATTAGGTTTTTTCCTATTCATATCCCAACATTATTTATAATCAGACATAATAATAATATACGAGGCATGTTTTTAAAGTAAGTACCGTTTCTAAATTTCCCCGCCGCAGCTCTGCGGTCGGCGTTTAGCGCATGCGCGCAGTGTAGCTACATCTGTTGGGGAGCTACAGACGCCATTTTGACGCCGTTTGATCGAGTCTTAGTTTGTTTACGTTATTTTAAAATGCCGCAGACAATCGAGAATCCCGCCGACTGTGAAGTACGTGGTGTGATTCGTTTTCTCTGTGCTAAAGGCTTAAAAGCAATTGACATTCAACGTGAAATCAGTGAAGTTTATGGTGAAAACATTATGAGTGAAGGAATGGTGCGGAAATGGGTTAGGGCCTTCAAAGATGGCCGCACAAACGTTCATGATGAGGAACGAAGTGGGCGACCTTCAGTCATTACCGATGATCTCATTCAAAAAGTGGACTGTAAAGTGAAAGAGAACAGACCGTTCACAATTTCGTCCTTAGCTGTAACATTTCCTGCTGTATCAAGAAGTGTTCTCTACGAAATTGTGTCTGAACGTTTAAATTATCGGAAACTGTGTTCACGGTGGGTACCGAAAATGTTGACTGATCAGCACAAAACCAAACGATTGGGCAGTGCATTGAGCTTTCTCGAGCGTTACCGTAACGAGGGCGATGATTTTTTAAGCCATATCGTTACAGGTGATGAAACGTGGGTAGCCTACGTTACACCAGAATCAAAACAACAGTCAATGGAATGGCGGCATTCAACATCCCCTAGGAAAGTCAAATTCAAGCAAACAATTTCTGCCCAGAAAATCATGTGCACTGTCTTTTGGGACAGAAAGGGTGTGTTTTTGGTCGATTTTCTGCCTCGCGGTGAAACGATCAATGCAGCCGCGTACTGTGAAACTTTAAAAAAACTGCGCCGCGCAATCCAAAACAAAAGACGTGGCATGTTGAGTGCAGGCATCGTTTTGCTCCACGATAATGCTCGTCCACATTCACCAAATCTAACGCAAGAGCTCATCACTTCATTTGGCTGGGAACAATTGGACCATCCTCCATACAGTCCCGATCTAGCGCCTAGCGACTACCATTTGTTTCTACACTTGAAGACGCATTTAGCGGGGGAGCGTCATTCCAATGATGAAGAAGTAAAAACGTCTGTGCAGCAGTGGTTGTCCAGTCTGGCGGCAAGCTTCTATGACGACGGCATACAAAAGCTGGTCCCAAGATACGACAAGTGCCTTAATAATAATGGAAATTATGTAGAGAAGTAGAGGAAAGAATGCTCTTTGAGGTAAATAAAGTTTTGTTTGAAAAAATTTACTTGTTCATTTTTTATATCAAAACGGTACTTACTTTAAAAACATGCCTCGTATTATTTCAACTTACAAAATAATCAGACAATCCATAAACTTGAACACAGAAACACACATAAAAAACAGAACAAACCTCATAAATAAAATAAAATACTTAAATAAATCATACAATTCAACACTACTATCACTCGACATAAAAAATATGTACACCAACATACCTATACCGGAAACGCTCAACATTCTACAAATCCAATTAATACAGAACAACATACCTAAAACCCACATTACCGAAATCATAAACATCCTCCAAACCATCACCAAACAAAACTTTTTCCCCCATAACTCAAACTTCTATTCACAACCAGATGGCCTACCCATGGGAAGTCCTATCAGTAGTGTCCTAAGCGAAATTTTTTTACAAAACTTAGAAAACATCAAGATACTCACAAACAATACACACACACACACACAAAATCATTTACTGGCACAGATACGTCCATAATATCATAACACTATACAGAGGCAACTCCCTTCAATGCAAAAAACTCCTCACCTACACTAATAAAATACACCCAAAAATCCACTTCACTTCACAGAACACTAACTCAACATTTTACAATCACATAAAAGAAACAGGGCACAAATACACAGACATTTACCATAACCTAGAAATCCTACACATCAACAAAAAAGGACCACATCTCAACACACTAGAACAAAATGAAATTTACAGACACACAAAAACATGTTAATCCAGACACACAACACAGATTAGCATGTTAAGTACAAACATATTAATCGAACAAGCACAATACAAATCACACATACTCTTTGATAATATCGAAAACCTGCCTTTAAAACCATCACTGCTTGACCCTGACATCTCCAAGTAAAAAACACTGATGAAGATCACCACATAGTGATCAGAAACGTTCTGTCTCAGAAAGTTTTAACAAATTTACAAAATTCAAAGTTCAGATAGTCATAAACTATTGCTTAAGTGTTTAATTATTTATAATTTAATTTATTTTTTTTAACTTGAAAACAATCACTATAATATACCTTAGCAAAAATTGTGAAAAAATGCATATATCTTGGTGTGTTCTTTTTTATAAGGAAAAAGTGTATCTTCAGACAGCGATGCAGCAGGTGACGATGAAGATGATGAGGAAGATGCATTAAATGTAACTGTTGGTGTGGAAGTGGTTAACCCTGTAGATTCATGGGAAGAGAACTGGTTGTTCCAAAGACGTAAGTTAAAGACAGCAGTTGGAACCTGTCAGCCAGTTCCAGTGCCTATGTTAGTGCCTCATCCTGTTCAAGATTACCGTGCTTTAATTGGTGATATTGATGCAGATGAAACAACAGATCTATCAGAATGCAGTGATAGTGTTCTAGAGGATCTTATTGATGGATCAGGTAACAAAATAGACATAGGACTTCCAATTTATAATTCTTATGATTTTTTTTTGTGTTTTTAATTTGAATGAATAATGCTATTAAAGAAGTTCTGTTTATCATAGTCGGATTGTTTAAAAGTAATAATAAAAATGCATTTCAGAAAAAATATGTATTCAATCTTCCAAATTTATATGTTCTTTTTAGAAGTAACCACTCTCAGACCTAATTCACTTTTGCCATTATCTCTGTCACTTTTTGAACACAGACATCAGGCCAAATTCCCTGAGCTCCTTGCAGTGCATCTCTACACTCTAGATGACCTCATGATTGTTTATAAATTTCAAGAGGCAACAGCCACATGTCAAAATATGCCAAATCTGATTGTAAGGGGACGGGGTTCAGTTGTGATGCCACTAATGTTCAATCCACAACAGTATAGGTTACATGTCTTCACATGACATGAAGGAGTAAAATTCGTCAATGTTTTTAGTAGATGTTTTTTAATCTGCTAAACAAATTTTTGTGACATATTGATAAGTAAATTTGTCCATAAATTTTGCGATTAGTAACACTTTATAATAACCTGTTGTGACTATTGAATCCTTAGAGACAACTTGTTGATAAAAAAAACCTTCAAAATTGAGGAAAATTATCACCATAACCTTTCTGGTCCTGTGACTCATTTGTTTTTTCTGAGTTAGATTGTGCCCTATTTTCCATTGACAACTTTCTTGTGACCAGATCATAGTGATATATCCAAGGTTTTTCCAAATTTATTATTCAATTCATTTCTTTATTTGCTTCTCCTCCATACTAAGACAATAGCTCTTGACACTCGATTTTTGTTAATGTTTCATTTTGTCTGATGCAATCATCCATTTGCATTGATCTGCTAGTTACATATTAGAAGGCCATATCATAAAGTATTATTGAAAATGTGCTCTCATTTCAAATGTCTAGATATGCGGCAAGCTCCCTAATTATTATTTATCAATCTACTTAACAATGGCAGCAACTGTATATTATAGAGCCTTGGTGCAAGACATTGAAAGTTGCTTCTCATAATACTCATTGGCAATGCTCTCTCTACCCTCTTTAAAAAAATTATTTCACTTGTAGCCGATCCCATGGTCTGTAATGTCCTTACCTTAGTCAATAACTCATACAGGTCTTTTTGGCTCTTTCTGAGTTTTAATTAAAGTTTCATGCTATATCATCGCTCTAACTTTTTATTCATTCTGGACACGGTAGCTAAATATCTAAAATACGTTACACAAAGTATCACAAATGTCTACTCACTATATCAGTAGATTTGAAACTAATGTTATAGTTGACTAAAGGAATGGGTAACAAAATGTCATCCTTTGCAACACATTTTCCCTAAGGATCCTATCAACATTAATTTTTAACAGCCTTCATAAATATAAGTAAATACTGTTTTATGCTAATACTTTATACTGCTTTTCTATTACTAATGTGAGCAATACAGAAATGAAATATAAATGTATAAATATTTTTACTAAATAAAATACTATTTATTGCATTAGTTTTTATTTTGAATTTGAAATGCTAGATTTAAGTCTGTTACTAAATATAATCCTATATAATAATCCTTAAATAAATACTTTATGAGATTAATTGTTTTGAAAAATGGGTCACAGTATCAGTTAAAATAATGGGGTGCATCTGAAACAGCTGCTCTTGTACATTGCTCCAAAGAGAGGGACCTGACCAGGTTGGTGTTTTTCTTACTACAGAGATAATTGACCATGTGGTGACATCCATAAAAGAGATTAAAACATTATACCAATAAAGTATAAAAAGTACAATGTACAATTGCTCAAGTTTTTAATGGCCAAGTAATAATCAATAAATTAAATGTTCTATTCACACAAAATACATGTCTTAGTTGCTATAAACGGATGGCAGTTAATTTCAATAATACTAAACACACACAGATTAGTTTCAGTAGGCCTAGTTGGTTTTAACACTGAAACAATAATTTATTAATAATGTCATGCAGACTACAGGGTTGTATAGACTTATGTTGGAAGTAATGAAGAGGCCTATACTCATGTTTGACCAGGGGTCTGTACTCATGTTTGGTTAGAGGCCTGTACTCATGTTTGTCCCAGGGCCCGAAATTTCTCTGGGCGGGCCTGATTGCATATATAAGTAGGTAGTACTATGTAAGAACAAATATAAAATCACTTACCATGAATCAAAACCTTTATTAGCAACTGGTCATGAAAGACATGATTAATTATAACTAATACAGTGTCTATTGGTTTTTTCAGATGGTCAAAGTGATATGAAACACACATCTGAATATGAAGAAGATGGTAAAGACCAGGAAATGTTAGATAAACAAAGAGATTTATTTTTAGAATATATAAGAGAGGACTTAAGGAGATCTTCTATAGAAACAATTAATAAATTAAATGGAATCAATGTTCAAGAAGCCAGAGGAATATCTCCTGATACTGGACAAGAACTAAGCAATGGAGTCTTTGAAAAATCTATCAATAATTATCAAGTTTCTCAGGGAGTTACCAAAACACATGATGTAACAAATCACAAAGAAGTAATAGTTCAAGAAGTACCTAATAATACTGTGATATTGAATGAGGAGGATACTTTTTCATTTGATAATAGCCTTAATGAAGCTAAAAATATAGACATACCAATTTTACAAGTTGATTCTGGTATGTATCTGTTTAGCTACATGTAATTAGTGAATTTATAGTTTAGTAAACACACACACACACACAATAGATCTGATAAATGATATGTTGTGGTCAGAGCCATTCTTAGCAAATGCTAGGCATGGATCAAAATATTTTTCAGAGGCCTTTTTAAAATGTGGTTTCCGGTGAACAATTTTTAAAATTCTTGCACAAAAAGGTGTGTTTAGAGCAATTTTGATGAAGTCATTTTTCTTAAAACCAGCCAATTATTCGTTTATTATTTAAGTGATTGTTTTTCATTTGCCAGGGTTGAAACTCTGCCACTATCAAATGTTTTGCATTCTTTTGGTCACGACGCCAATATCTTGTTCTAGGTTTTGTCATCAATAAATAATTTAACGTATTGCAAGGGTAATCAGACATATATTTTAGGCACGTATATCTGTACATTAATTTATTACTTTCATTTAACCAAACGTTTTACTTATTTTTTAGCGTGAGTAAAGCTCTGTGCTGCGAGGCCTGGAGTGGCTGCACCACTCTCTGTACCCTAAAGACAGCTCTGGGTGTTACCTAGTTGCAGTTGCTAATTTTGTTACATTTTCTTTTAAAATACGACCTGCAAATGCTGTTGCCAATTTAGCATCACACAAGAAACTTACAGCACAAGCTGTGCTGCAAAAGCTATTATCAATTTTTGTTTTTGTTAAATATATTAATAAAACAGCTGTAATTATTAAATAAGAAACAAGTCTATATTATTAAAATAAATAATAACAAATTACATATTCTAAAAACTTTTGTCAAAATTTTGTATCAATTTATTTGGAAAAAATCTATTACTTACTGATATTTCTCAGTAATGAAATATGCCAAGAGTAGCAGTAAGGTTTTTTAAGCAAGTAAATTAATAAATAAATGTTTATTCATACATTTCAAAATTTCCAATCCAACTAAGTTTATAGTAAGTTTTAAACAAAATGACACAACAATATACTCAATACCATATTAAACATACTCATCTCACTCACATTTATTTTTATGAATATAAAGTTAATATGGTTCACATTCCTCACTAACTTTTATATAATTTTCTCGCATTAATACACAGTTATTTTAAATACTTGTTACTCATTTTGTAAAAAACTCCAAGATATACTTATGTAACTTCAAAGTTATGAAGTCTTTTTTACAGTTGAGCTCTCAAAAAGTAATTGATTTAAAAAAATATATATTTAAAAAAAGTTTTTATATCTAAAATATAAAACAGTTTTGATTTTTATAAACACAATACAGTAAACTCCCGATTATCCGTGGAATAGGGTGGCCCGGCAACGGCGGATAACGAATTCCCCGGATAATCCGCCATGAACAAAGAATACGCAAAACGATCGATAATTGATTATTATACCATAAGTTACACAAATAATGACCCCGGCTATTGCAATTCACAAATAATCCTTAGAGGACAAAATAAATACAGAAAATAATTTAAAATGTCGATGTATTTGACGGATTATAACATGTACATTTATATGTCTAATTATTTACAATACGTACATAAGTATATGTCAAAATTAAGTATGTATGTACATATGTAATTTTCTTTACACATAATACTTTAACTTTTTAACAAAAAAATCTGTCACTTTCGTCTGATTTTGTGAGCATTGATTTAGCTTTAATGTGCGATCTAAGTTTCTTGAGAACCATTTTGTCGCACAGTGTCTACTTGTGTCATGTGTGTCACAAAGCCATAAAGATCGATAATGTATATGACAGACATGGATAATGCATATGTCACATCCTAGACTATTTATAGCCGAGATTAGCTGACATTTGTTTACAATCATTAGGTTTTCGGTCGTCCAAGCATTTTCTCATTGTCTCTTATATACAGTAGTCGGGTCGCCCCTTTTATTTCTCTGGTCCGCGTCGGAATGCTTCCCTTTCAATGTAAAAATTAGTATGTACATATTTACATATCTATTCCCTTCATCTTAACTTCTATTAGGCCTTATATGTATTTACGTCGTAAGTCACCGTTTGGAAATTTAAACACATGAATCTGATTGGAGTAAAAATTGGATACATTTGTAAAACAATGGCAGACCCCGGATAATCCGCAAACCGGTTAATCCGCTCATGGATAATCGGGAGTTTACTGTATTACCTATTAAAAATATATGCCATTCTAGAATAACCTTCATTAGTTTTATAAATCAGCTTACATAAGGGGATAAGAGAATAAGCTTTAGCAACAAAAACTATATTTGTTTATGTTTATAGGAGAAGGGTCTCTAGAGATGCAGCAGGACAGTGAATATACAGTACACTATGCAACTGTAGCTCAGTTAGAGCCTGGATCAAGAGGTATTTCTCCACTCCCTATTCCAAAGCCAAGGTGAACAATTTTATTGTTTATTTCACTTGTCTATAATTAATTCAATTTTAAGAAATTGCAATAATTTGTGTGTGTACCTTTCTTAATTTATATGGAAATATGAATATATGTAAATATTAAATTATATATGATTTAACCAATCCCTTCATACTATTAATTTACTTCAAATTTAATCTAGTATTTGATGAGCTTACAAATCATGTAAACAATATTAAAACAAAAAATTAGATGTTTTAATGATTAATTGCATTTTTTACTAAAAAAATCACTAATTTATAATTTATAAAACTCATATTTTATCATGATTATTTTTATGTGTTAAAATAATAATAAAGAAAATCTGGCACACATTTTTATCAACTAAATTTTAAATCACGTGAATTTTTACTAGATATTCTTTCTTACCTTACTTAAATTCCAGTTAAAATTAAATTTTCAAAATTTTTTTGTTAATCATGACAAACTGGTTGTTAATTATTTAATACATTTGAAATTACTTGCGCCCAGACATACTAATAATATAGGTTGTTAAATTGTTAACTTACACTTGGAGGTAACATTTTTGTCTTACAAATTCTTCAGACTCAAGTTTCTGCCGCTAGGATTGCTGGAGTTGTGCTTTTCAGTTACATTTTTGAAAGTTGGAAGTGGTGTGATCGAAAAGTATGTGATCTGTATCGCCTTTGTTCATTTAGAATGTCATTTTTATGTGTATTACTCTGTTTGTATATTTCATATTGTTCTAATGTGTTTAATTTGTGGCCTTTACTGCATGTGTGGGAGGTTGTTCATGTTATTTTCCATACTATTGCATGAGTGTTTAGTGTCCATGAGGTGATTTGCAAAAGTTGAATTCACTAGAAGTGTGCGGTGCATTTATGTGTTCTGTACATATTTCAGTGAAAGATCTGCCTGTCTCTCCAATATAGCATTTATTGCAATTAGTGCATTGTAGTTTGTATATTCCTGGTTTCCTGTATGTGTTGGTGTTGTTAATGTTGTGTCTGATAGCAGTTTGGCTTATATTTGTTATCTTGAATTTTGTGGTCCATTACGTACGGTGAATCTTATTAATCACTTAAACAATAGTTTATGACTATCTGAACTTTAAATTTAGTAAATTTGTTAAAACTTAATGAGACAGAACGTTTTCGATCGCTATGTGTCGATCTTCATCAGTGTCTTCTGGTTGGAGATATTGGGTCAGGCGGTGACGGTTTTAAAGGTAGGCTTTTGATAGCATCAAGTAGTATGTGTGATTTGTAGTGTGTTTGTTCGTTTAGTATGTTTTTACTTTGTGTTTTTGTGTGTCTGTAAATTTCATATTGTTCTAGTGTGTTGAGATGTGGTCCTTTTTTGTTGATGTGTAGGATTTCTAGGTTATGGTAAATGTCTGTATATTTGTGTCCTGTTTCTTTTACATGATTGTAAAATGTTGAGTTGGTGTTCTGTTTGTGTTCCTCGACTCTTTGTTTGAAGCTGCAACCTGTTTGCCCAATGTAGAATTTGTTACATTCGTCGCAGTTCAGTTTGTATACACCTGGTGCTTGTAGTTTATCTTTGTTGTTGGTGTTGTGTTGTATTTTGTATTGTAACTTGTTATTAGTTTTGTGTGCTATTTTGTATCCTATTTTTGAAATTTGCGGACGATTTTGTTTGTTGTTTTGTTTATGAATGGTAATGTGATGTATTTGTTTTCCCTGTCTGTAGTGTTAATTTTAGTGTTTTTTTGTACTTTGTACCATAGTTTGTCAATTATTGTGGTGTTGTATCCATTTGTGTATGCTAGATATTTAATTGTGTTTAGTGCTTTGTTTATGTTTTCGGTCATTGGGACTTCTTTAAGTCTATGGAGCATGGATCTGAAAGCAGCGTGTTTGTGTTGGATAGGGTGGTTTGAGGTGTTGTGGATGAGTGTGTCTATTGTTATAGGTATGCTGTAAATGTTGAAGCTGTGTTTTTGTGTGTGGCTTTTTGTTATGGTTAGGTCGAGGAAGTTTAGAGATGGTTGGTTTCAATTTCTGAAGTGAAGTGGAGTTTTGGGTGTATTTTATTAGTTTTTCGCATTGACGGGAGTTGCCTCTGTATAGTGTTATGATATCATCAACGTATCTGTGCCAGTAAATGATTTTGTGTGTGTGTGTATTGTTTGTGAGTATCTGGGTGTTTTCTATGTGTTGTAGAAAAATTTCGCTTATGACACTACTGATAGGACTTCCCATGGGTAGGCCATCTGGTTGTGAATAGAAGTTTGAGTTGTGGGGGAAAACACTTTGTTTGGTGATGGTTTGGAGGATGTGTGTTTCTGTGTTTAAGTTTATGGATTGTCTGATTATTTTGTCCATGTGTTTTGCTCATTTATTTGCAGGGGCATTCTGGTAGTTGATGATGGCCACAAATTCACAAACCCAGTGTCCCCATCCGAGCCATCATCAACTCGAAAACGATCTGTCTCAGTAAGTTTTAACAAATTTACTAAATTAAAAGTTCGGATAGTCATAAACTATTATTTAAGTGATTAATTTTATTTGGTGTTCTGTAAGCTAAATTGTATCCTGCTTTCTTGGATTGGTGTGCTATTTTATTTGTGAGTTTGTTAACGTATGTGGGTGTGATGAATTAGTTTGTGTTCATGTTTTTGTTGTTACTCTTGTTGTGTATTTTTCTTTGTAGATAGTCTAATGAATACCTGTTTATGAGAGCTAAATATTTGATTGCGTTTAGTTCATCTGAGTAGTTCCTCTATGTCCACAACCAACTACTCAGAGGATCTAAACACAATCAAATATTTAGCTCACATAAACGGGTATTAGTATAATTTAATAGACAAACTGCAGAGAAAAATACTCAACAAGAATAATAACAAAAACACAAACACAAACAAATTCATCACCCTCACATAGATAAACAAACTGACAAATAAAATAGCACACCAATTCAAGAAAGCAGGATACAATGTAGCTTACAGAACAAAAAATAAAAGCCAAACAGTTATCAGACACAACACAAACACAAAAAATAAACCAGGAATATACAAACTAAAACACACCAATTCCAAAGCGTTCTATATTGGACAAACAGGCAGATCTTCCACTGAAATATATAAAGAACACATAAATGCACTGCACACTTCTAGTGATTCCTTCTTTGTAAATCACCTCATGGACACTAACCACACATACAATAGTATGAAAAATAACATGAACATCCTACACACATGCAACAAATGTCACAAATTAAACACATTAGAAGAATATGAAGTATACAAACATAGCAACACATAAAAATGACATTCTAAGATCACAGATACTATTTGATCAGATCACTACTAACTTTCAAACATTGTAACCAAAAAGAACAACTGCAACAATCCTAGTGGTAGAAATGTGAAGCTGAAAAAGTCGTAAGACCAAAAAGTTACCTCCAAGTGTAAGCTAGCAATTTAACAACTTATATTAATAGAATGCCTGGTCACAAGTAATTTCAGGTTGTATTAAATAAAGTTAAAATATTTGAAGTTGTACAATTAATTTTACATTTATCCAGTACTATTTAAAGTTTTCTTATAACATTATTTATATTTAAGTTTATTCCTAGCTTCTTTTCATATTTTGCTGTATGTATAGTATAGTATTATTTTAATTTTTTTTTTAGAAGCATTCATGCAGATAAAAATCCAGAACTCACTGAAAAACAACCTGATATTGAACCTGAAACGATCAATGGATTTGAAAGACCACCTCTGCCAGGTAAATGGCTTCCGAGTGTTATTCAATTTTTTTCCGAACATTCATCCGTGTTTTAACTTAAATATTGTAACACATTTGCTGAAACTGAAACACTATTCTATTCCAACACTATTTCTAAAAACTGAAACAATATGATTGAATTTTTAGTCACTCAATCTTGTGTTTACTTAAAGTTCAGCCTTTAATAAAGTTAAAAATAACTTCTGTATACCACTTGCTTGTAGCTGACCACCATTTTACGCTTTTTTAAATAGAAGAGATTAAACTAAAATTTGCAAACTAACATTTTAATTCCATAAAAACTATCAAATATCATCTAAAACCTATCAATGTGTTTTAAAACAGGTAAAGATACCAAATTTTTATTATGTTTGTAAAATAAACAGGTTTTATACTCAGTGTTTCATTTAAGCAAAATGGAGAACATTCAAACTCAGTTTTATCACTTTCCAATCGCTTTCCTTATCGTATTCAAACTAAAGTTACTAGCAAGCCTCATTTCACTACTACTTCATTAATTCACTATAAATAAAACTATAAACAAATGTTTCCACATAGCTTGTGCTTTCCGTGAAATGACCACTTAGCTGTATCTGGATGGTCCACAGCAGATGTGTTAATTCATGTTATAATCAACCATTGCCTAAATAAAATTGACAATATTTTTGTCACTCTATGTATTATTTTGCAATGAAAGGTTATTAATACCTAGTAACTTATAAAAAATATGTTCACCAACTTGAACAGTTGATGAGTGTTATTGAATTTGTTTAAAATTAAGAAAATCATTTCACATATTTTTTCAAGAAGATTAAATAAACACTTGGACATATATTAATATGTGACACTTTCCTAAATTATCACTTACTCCTTGGGAGTTACTGTGTGAGTTAAATATGGGATATATCTCGCCAATGACTATTTTTATACAACAAAGAAAGTAAATTGCTAGTATAGGCAAGTGTGACATTTGTATGCAAATGTTTAAGAATAAACTAGCAACTCAACTTAAAAGTAGAATTTAAAAATTTAATTACTTTTTGTCAAGTTTAATCAGTTTTTCGTAAAAATAAACAACTAATAAAACATTTATTTATTGATTTTTCAATTCGTGATTCATTTAAGTACACTCTTGGTATCACTTGGCAAAAAAAAAACCACTACTTACTGATATTTTTCAGGAGACTCGTTTCACACTAGTCATGATTGTTACTCAGGTGTGTTTATTGGTGCTAGTCTGTGCTGTATTGGTGTTCTGTGCTGTATTATTGTTCATAGAGTAGTAATTAATCATGCATTCAAATATAGGGTTTGATTATGAGTCTGTTTTGTTGTTGAGAATGTGTTGTAATGGTTTTGTGATGTTTGTATATCTTGTAGTTTTCTGTTGTGTTTAGTTTGTTGCTTTTTTGAAGGATTTTTAGATTAGTGTCTATATTGGTGTATATGTGTGTATGTACACATATACACCAATATAGACACTAATCTAAAAATCCCTTACTACATCAAGAAAATTACGAGATATACAAATACCACAAAAACCACCAATACACCACAGACTCGCACCATACAACACACCTGAGCAACACTCTTGTCCGTGACTTGCACCATTGAACAATGCACTGACCCAGTGCGAAATGCACCTGCTGAAAATTACCAGTAGTGGTTTTTTTTGCCAAATGATACCAAAAGTGTGATTATAAAAAAAACCTCAAGATGTGCAACAAATAAATTGCAAATTCATTTAAGGATTAATATCTCATAACAATAAAAACTTTTAATTTTGACTTAGACATTTTTAATGTAAGTAACATTAGGTTGTGTTATATAGAATTACAGTAACAAATGTTTTGAATTGA
Organism: Prosapia bicincta; assembly: GCA_036971475.1. Taxonomy (NCBI): domain Eukaryota; kingdom Metazoa; phylum Arthropoda; class Insecta; order Hemiptera; family Cercopidae; genus Prosapia; species Prosapia bicincta. Next base: position 194,776,198 of record JBAIZL010000001.1, read on the forward strand.
TGAATTATCAGAATTATTAGAGGAATAGATTTTATAATAAAATTCTAGTAACTAGTTTGTTTACTGATGTAACTGAAAGAACAATAACCCACTATATTTGAAGAGAGATATTATTCAGACATTTTGAATTTGATATAAGAGATGTTATTTCAGATTAAACTAAAAAAATACAACTTTTGACTTTAATAAGATAACAATTTGCTGAACTTATAATATAAAGTTCCATACAACACAATCCATTAGAAATATAAAGAGTGGAAAGAAGAAAAATACAGAATCAGTACATAATAAAGTATACACTGGTATGACTGTAATTTCAGTAATGATGGTGCAAATGACAGGACTATGTAAATGTATTGTTTACATATTTTGATGTACTGAACAAAAATAAAGTTTGAAACCAATCACATTATGATAGAAATTGTGATATTACAGCATGCTTTATTATGGTGTTAATGGTTTCATGCAGTTCAGTCTCAGTTTAGTGGAATCTTAACAATTATACAATAGGATAATATATGAAGTACTTGTTTTCAATGATACTACACTCTATTTTGATAAATAACTGCTTGAAATATTTATCCTGACAGAATAACATAACCACAAGTTTACTACAAGAGTGTAAGTCTTCCTGGAAGAATACACCATTTGCACAAAAGTTCATAAAAAATATTTGTTGATTCCATCTTCACGTGAGCTACTAGTTTTCACTAAAATACTTGTAAATATTTACAAAGTTGCCTATAGTAGCACTTACTTATATTTGTTGAGTATGGCCATTTCGGGACATGTGTTCCACTCAGACCATTGTCAACTCAGACTGTTGCTAACAGAGTTACGGTCTGAGTTGACAATGGGACATATCTCCCGAAACGGCCATCCTCAACAAATATAAGTAAGTGCTACTATACTCGTAAGCAAGTTTGTAAATATTTACAAGAGTTTTAGTCATTAAAAATGTCTTTCCAGCAGGACAACTACCTATTCTCTCTATCCTTAAAATTCCTACAATTGTAAAATATGTATAATAATATCTCTGTATATGATTTGCGCACAAGAATATTCTCTTTATTATATTAAAATAACAAAATTGTTTTTACACCTTAATTTGAAAATTCAATAAAATAAACACCTTAATTAAAAATCATTTCAGTGTGATAGAAAACTTGATTTATAATAATACTGTTGTAGGCAGAGAATTCTTTAACCATATTTAAATTTAGTGGACTTGTTGGAAATATGAGATTCTATAGTATAAGCTGAAAAACTAGTTAATTCTTTTATACTTCAGGTTCTATTGCAGAGAGAGAACATAAGAAGTGGCAACAGGCTCCTCCATTACAAAACAACCCTTACTCCAAAGAAAACATTGAACGCAGGCAGAGAAATCGAATGTATCTTAGTAGAAGAAGTAGCAGTGAGGCTTCTATGTAAGTCTCACTTTCTAGAATAGTGAATTATATAATATTTTGAGATTCTAAGGGAAATTTAAGTTGAAAATTATCGCGTAAACTTTTACTCACAGCTGCTCTACAACAGTTATAGGTGACTCTAAACAAAATATTTGGGAATATTAGGTTTAAGATATACCCATACACAGTTACACATATAAGCAACGCATACTGAACAATGCAAAGCCTATAATATTTTCACTTATTAGGCATATTACATCACTATGGTCTATGACCGAAAAACTATTTCAATGTTAACGTAATAAACAGCATAATAACATAAATAAGTTATTGATTAAATTGTGTGAGAACAGGCTAGCCGTGGGAACAATATATATGGGATGATACATTTTTCCCGTGTGTAGCGGTGGCTGGAGCGAGCCCGCGCCGAACCTAGTATATTGGTACTACAATTAGGTTATACTGCATTCATACTCAAGGACCTTTCGGCTCTTGAAGCGACTCATATGGACCAACACACCACCGACTACCTGAGTCTTGTGAGGTGAACGGAAGTTAGACCGGTAAGGCGATTCAATCACCGATCAATGAGTCTCAGTCACCAGTGGTGAGTTGTTCAAATTAAACAATGAAGTAATTTGAATCACAAAGTGGCTTAAAATACAAAGAAAACGAAATTACATACTGTTACAATGTTGCAACTAAGTTGAATAGAAACATACTAATATTAAAACTTACCAGCATCCAAATAATCTGAAGGAATAGGAACTAAGCTCTGATTTCCTAATATATGGAAGAAATGATGTCTTTAACTTTGGTCTATACATTTCACTTTCCACAGTGATCCGCCTCGAGTATGATTTTCTGTGTACTAAATGATAAAAAGCATTCAAATTTATAGAAACATATTAACTGAGAATGCAAATAATGAACTGACAAACAAGTAGATTAATGAGGGACAAATCCATAAGCTCTCAGTTACTAAAGTAGATTCTTTTTTGGCGAAAGCCATAATTTCCAAAATCAGACATGTCCAAATACGGACAATGAGAGAAAAATGCAAGACTGGCTGGGATGGGCTAAATTAAAGAAAAAGAAAGACCATAGGTAGACAAAATAGAAGAAATGGAAGGGAGGAGCGATCAAAGAGTTGAGGAAAAAGATCAGTTAAGTTTTGGGAGTGGAGGAAGAGGAAGTTCCGGGAGACACCAAGGGCAAAAGTTCTGGCGACTGGAGAGCGATGAACGTACCCCTGGATGTCAGAAATAGATGAGTCCAATCCTGGGAGGCAATGATGAAAGGATAATGAAGTTCTTCCATCATCTTGGACACAAAGTGACTACAACAGCAATACACAGAAACACTAAGGCTACTTCGATTCGACACAAGTACCAATTTATGAATTATTATAGATTAAATTTTTGTAAATTTAAATATAAAGCAAAGGAAATAAATTCAGAAAAGAGCTCCTTTATAACTAAATTTATTAAAATACAAGCCATAACACAATAACCTTATGCCTAGAGATACATCAATATACATAAGTTCTTTATATATATATATATATATATATATATATATATATATATATATATATATACATATATATATATTAGGGATGGGCCGATTCCTAAAATTTTCGATTCCGATTCCGATTCCGATTCTAAAATTTTCTATTCGATTCTCGATTCTTTACTCGATTCTCGATTCTCGATTCTTTCAAGTTATATTAGCTTACATTCTAGTTCTCTAATAATTAATTTAGTTAACATCTTGGTCATATGGCAAAACCTTTTAAAAGTTCTGTTTTAATGTAATAGGCTACACAAAACCTTCAACCTTGATTTATCAATAGGAATTTTTAAAAGCATAAAAACATATCAGTTAAAAGTAATGACTTATTTTAAAGTTAACAATGTGAACTTTACTTAATTTATGATGTTTGAAAAAATACCTAAGCCTATTTACATTGTCTCTCAAACAAATCAAAAATTAAAAACAAACAAACAACATAAAAAGTAAAAAATTAATACATATAGGATAGTTTTTAATATTTAAAAGTCTGGCAGGTAATGTACATTTCTGTTCAAAAACACAAGCATTTGAACACGTTGTGGGTCAAGCTAGTTTCATCGCTAGTCACATATAGCTCCTGAAGTTGAGAAAGGTTTTTCAGAAAACACTGTCGCGAGTGGACAGACAGGTATTTTATTGCCATAGCATTTAAATGAGGGTATTTGGCACTTTGTACTGCCAAATACTTTCCAACATCACAATCTGGACTGGCTAATGATTCCCCCAGATAATTGTTTACTTCTTCTTCTACTGTCAATTCCCCTGGGGTACCTTCTTCCTCAACATTCTGGATTAGTGGGGCATACCTTCTCCACATCTGGTAGGACCTTTTTTCTGCAGGTGTCTGGAACAAGTGCAACTGATTCAGGCCTATTTTGTATTTATTCCTCAATCCCAGTTGATTTTTAACCGACTATCACTTGTAGGTCCTGTGTCTGAGGATAAAGTTTCTTCAAGTATAGATCTTTTTTGTTGATAAATTTGGGCAAAATGAATGTTGTTTAATTGCTTTTTCATATTTGATATATTATGTGGTTTTCCACCGTCAGTTTCTGTTAACTGTCATCGAATTGACACGACGGCCAGTAGCCTGAACCGAATACCGTCTATAATATAATTTATTAAGGTTAAGATTCGGAGGAATAATACGGTGTTTCTGTTATCCGTCTATTCGCTCAACCATCATGGCCACGGTTAATAGAGTTTTTACTGTACTTTTTTGTGTTTTGTTCTGACATCTATAAATCAGTGGCAGTAAGACACGTGGGCGAGAGAGAGAGAGAGAGAGTATCGAACCCGCTCTAGTGAGAGAGAGAGAGAGAGAGGATCGATGTCAAACGACCAGAAATGGTTACGATCTTGATTGCTGTTGCTTCATAAATAATAATATTTTTGTAATATTTTCGTTTACTTTAATCTTTAAATTCATTGATATCAACCAATACATAAATAAGATATAGTTGGTAATTAATTACCGACTAATAATTTATTTTTCTAATAAATTACTCCACACACATATTTTAATAGTTAACAAAATAGGAATCGGAATCGACACTTTTATGATGAAGAATCGAGTATCGACGATTCCTCGATACCACCTAGAATCGACGATTCCTGGAATCGAGAATCGGAATCGGCCCATCCCTAATATATATATATATATATATATATATATATATATATATATATATATATATATATATATATATATAGATTTTTTGGACTAGGAGATTGACAGACTTACCTTGGTAAGAGTCCACTCTGTAGTCTTGAAATAGAAACACATAAAAGCACTTAAACAATGATATATATATATATATATATATATATATATATATATATATATATATATATATATATATATATATATTAATATATATATATATATATATATAAGTTCTAAGATTAACAGTAACGAGTTTCCGTTAGGAAGTTGTAGTTCTAATATAATCTTTCTGCATATATTGCTGCAATGTCCTGAATTTAAAAAATTTTACTTTAAATTATTATTTTCTTAGCAATCTGTGAAGTTACACCTTAATAAGTTATCTTTACAGTATGAAAAACAAGTAATTACTGAATATTTAGTGTACTTTTTTGAAATAATATAGAATTTTTCTAAAGAAGATTAATTTTTTCATATTATGTCGAAGTAAATAAAATAATATTTCTAGAGGTAGTCAAAAATTTAACTGGTATTAATGTTTTAAATAATAATGGTTTAAAAGCTGTGTCATTAAAGGAAAGTGACTACAAACTCATTTAATTTTTTGACTAAATTATTTAATTATTAAATAATTATCCTAGTAGGAAATAAGATTTTGAATTATAATTGGTACTCAAAATGTTAATTATAATAAATTGACCATTTTTTAAAAATTTCTTGTTTTGTAGAGAGTTTCCAGAAATTACGACTTCGAAAGAACCTTCTCTTGTAGAAATTGATGGGAAAGCTCCAAACAAAGATTTTACTCCGTAAGTTTATTATTATTGTTATTTTGTGTTAAAAATTTTTTTGCCATGAATCTGCTTTAGTGATTGCAAAGATTGTTTACTAATAAATGCAAAGAAGTTACATCATTTTTTCCTATTAAATTTATTTACAAAATATTTGGAGTGATTAAAATATTTGAATGAAATTTAAGTTAAAAATCCTTTTAAAAAAAGGTTAATCAAAACAAGCCTGAAAATATGAATGTAGTAAAATTTCAAATATGAAATAATTACCAAGTCAATTTTCAATAACACCATGTACTATATGAGAAGCAGCGTGTTAGTCTCCTGACATCCGAAACGAGTTTTTTAAAGTACTTTAATTTCACAGATAATACATGCACCAGAACAAAAGTAAACCTATTTTTTATGGATTATTATACTCATGTAACACTAACTAAGAAAAATTGTATGTTTAGAGAATGCTATACATACTAGCAACTTTGCTGTTTTCTGTTTATGATTATTTAATAACCATTGACTATTTATTAATAATTGATTATTAAATACAATTAGACAATTACTTTCTCCTTTTAACTTATTTAACCTTTTTTAAGATTTTTTTCAATTATTTGTTGAGGACAAAAATCACTAGGTTTATTACAAACTTGGATTCTACCGTTGATGACTTTTGGCAGAACTTTAATGTTGAAACTTAGTAATACGAAGTAGAACAACTTGTATGCAACTTTTTTTCTCGAAATTTTAAGAACTTTTTATGACTTTAAGTTGTCAGTACTTCTTGTTAGTGTAAGATTTATCTAGTAATCCACCCAAATTTTCAAGTTCATAGAGTAAAGTTTTCAGGTTTTGTTTAAACAACTAGATAGTACCATTATATTGCAATATCTTTAAACAAAAGTGATAAGTTACATTAAATTTTAATTATAAATTACATTTTTTTATTAAAAGTGTATTTAGACTACTAAACAAAACCCACTTATATCAAAGAATATAATGATCAGAGTTCCTTTGCTTTCCAAATTTAAAATATTACTTTATTTTTCTTGCAGTTCTTGTATTGTACCCCTTGAGATTCTTTATATTGATATCACTTGGCAAAAAACCACTACTTACTGATATTTTTCAGCAGATATGTTTTGGACTGGATAAGTGCATTGTTCAATGCTATGAATCATGGACAAGACTGTTGTTCAAGTTTGCTGTAATATTGTGCAAGGACAAGATACAATAATATAACACACCTGATCATCAGTCTTCTTTGTGACTCACATTGAACAATGCACTGATCTAGTACAAAATGAGTCTCCTGAAAAATATCAGTAAGTGGTGTTTCTTTTTGCCAAGTGAAATCTATAAAAATTATTTTACCTTTTTTTCATCTATTCACGGCTTTTGGTATTTCTTCTCTTTTATTTAACCTTTTTTTATTACTCCTGTTCAATTTTGCTTTTATCAGACCTAATGCTAATAGAGCATTTCCTGTTAGGCACTTTCTGGAATAATTCAAACCCTCATGTGGGCATGTTTTTCTTACATCAAACCAGGGGCAGAACATTATTCTATTGCAACCTTGTTTTCATATTTATATTTTTCATCTAGAATTTCCCTCTAACCTTAATAAGTTGGATTATTGTTAATAGAAATGTAAAACACATGTTTAAATAATAGGAAAATGTATTAAATGTTGAATTATATTACAGTAAACTTTCTCCAGTCCGGCATCGTATTGTCCGGCACGCTTGATAGTCCGGCACGACATTTGCGCATAATATTTATTGCAAAATAAGTAATAGCGTCAGTTTATTGGAGGGAAACAGTTCAGTAATGCAGTATGTATTACGATTGTAATATTAAATAGATTGAATGGTAAAATTGATTTCCTTTTAATTGTGTAATGAATGTTTGATTTAAATGGATATGTTTTTAATTCGAAGAACAGGCGTAGCTTAAAATGTTTTGATGTCAATTACAACTCTTTGAATTGTGATAGGTACATATAATGGGTGAGCTCACCTTCTGCTGACTTTGGGCCTCGTCGTAGGTTCGGAAACAGCCCATTCCTTTCTCGGGCTTTGTGTGCCCCACTCTCGCTATCAGTTCAGTTTTCACCGTTACTTTACTGTACCGTGAATCTCAGACTAATTGTTTGTTTGAATGTCAGATGGGTGTAGTTGATTTTAGTATAGTGTTTTAGTGCTTGTGAGATTCTTATTGATAGTGATATGGGCTCTACGGTTAACCCAAGTTCTTCAAAAAAAAAACATCTAACTCTCACTTTAGCTCAAAAGCAGGAAATTGTGAAAAAAATTGAAAATGGCGTAGGTAGGCACGTTATATTGAAAGATTACATCATAGAATCATCTACAATTCATGGCATTCAAAAAATAAAGAAAAGCTGAAACAATTTATAAATGAATCAGGAACTTTAAAAAATATTTTTGGAAGGCAAACATTAAAAAACTCCAAACTAGAACAACTTGATTCGGCTTTATACAGTTGGTTTTCAGCAAAACAATCCGAGGTTAAATCTATTACTGACCTTATGGTTCTGGAAAAAGCAATAACATCACTTGGAATTGAGCAGGTCGTGCCTTGAATACTTACATAAAATTTCCTGAACGTTGCAGTTCATTTAATGATGCTGAAATAATGAAACTCCAGATCATTAGAAATGACTTTAAAAAAAACAAAGGGAGAAAACTAAAAACCAATCCGACATTCATGATTTGTTTAAGATTGCTAACAAGAACAACCCCACAGACTAGAATTAGACAACAGTCCACTGAGTTTTGTTTAGCCTTTACTATTCATGTGCAATACATATGTACATACAATTTACATATTTGAGCTGTTTCAAAGATTAAAATTTGTTATTTGTACTGTGTTGTATATGTTTTCTGATCTCAATTTTGTAATCTGGAATATTTTGTAATCCGGCATCCCTCAAGTTCCGAAAGTGCGGGATTACAGGAAGTTTACTGTATTACAAAGTAAAATTATAATATTACAAAAAATATTATTTATGATATATAGACCTTATTTATTTCACAGCGCTTTTATTCAAGTATAACTCTAACCTACTAAGGTAAATAACTATAAAATTATCACATCGGTCTTATTTTCAATTAAAAAATTAAATTACTATGGATTGCCATAAAGTATGTTCCCAAATATTTCTTCAATTTAAGCTCTCAAAATAAATTTGAAATCTTGTAGTCTTTGTGTTATACATCTTGAAGTTTTTATTATAAATTACATTTTTGGTATCACTTGGAATAAAACCACTAGTTACTGATATTTTTCAACAGACACGTTGCGCACTAGGTCAGTGCATTCTTCAATGCTCTCAGTCACGCAAGACTGTCTTGTTTTTTTGGCCAAGTAATACCAAAAGTATAATGAAATCTTGTTTCTTAAAGTTACTACTAAACAATGTTTTCCTTTTAGCCTTACACTTAACAGTAAATAGATTAGTGTATTTGACAAGCTCATTCATTATTTGTGAAGAAATTATATACAGAAAATATTCAAGCCCTGTTTTACAATTGTAGCTTCCTCTTTCAAACCAGGAATAGTTTTTTTTAAATGTTTACTGCTTCTGTCTTAGTTTTTTTGTGAAACAGGTTTATTTCCGCAGATTTTTTCACTATTCTTTTCAATATAAACTAAAAAAAAAAACAAAAAAAAGCATACATGATTAGCAATATTATGTTATGTTCATAGTCTCGGGGTAGTAAACTACCACTTAACTCCACCTGCAAACATATGATACTGACAGACAAACATGGGTTGTTGACATTAGTGACTACTGCCCTACCATTTAGCTCTGTATAATATAAAATTGGAATAATAACAACCCTATCCTATTCCTATGTTGACATTAGTAACTACTTCCCTACCATTTAGCTTTGTATAATATAAAATTGGAATAATAACAACCCTATCCTATGGATACCTTTATGGAATACTTAATAGTGTTTTTATGACAAGGTTGGCTATTGAGGATTAATGAGTGTTATTTAAATCATTATTCTGGTTTTGATTAGCTAAATGTTTCTTTTACCACTGATTATTTTTAAAATTGCATAGGGGTGCAAAATTACTGTGACAATTGTGAATGAGGTTTTATATACTTTAAAAAGTTAACAATATTATTGTTTTAAAAAGTTTTGTTTAAATTTTTAATAGGAAACGTTATTGCATATTAAAAGCTTAAATATCAGCTTAAGCTTAGGTCAGTATAGGAAAAGTGACCAAATTTTTGTTTTATTCATTTATTATTTTTTTTCAGGTATGTTCGAGACTATTATGTTAATATGAAGCCAGAGAAAGAGGTGAGTGATATTGGTCTGGAAGAATATTTTTTGCGGGGGGATTTGATGCACATTACTTTACGAGCAAGTGGTGCTAGTCCTCAATTTAAGATGAATCCTCTATTTGAAGAACCGAATGAATGTAAAAATATACATATTTCTAAAAAAATCAATCAAAGAAGAAGTTATTCAGAATCGGGATATGCTAGTTCTATTGATTCTATTAACTCTTCAACTCTTGGAGAAAGGTTAGCACCTCCAACAGAGCCAGAAATGATAGAAAAAAGCTTTCTTAGTTTAAAAAATTTGAGAAAACAAAGTAGTTTACGAATAAAACAAAAAAATAAAAAAGAAAAACTTGGTGGAAGTCTGAGATTGGATAAAAGAGAAGCATCTGCATTTTTATGGTAGTGTTTAATTTGTTAAAGTAGACAATACGAAATACATAAGAGATCTATAGTAATTGTAAAAAATATATTTTTATTTATTAAATACGTAAAAATATAATATTCTTGTTTTAACTAAAGAATCTCAATTTATTAGTGAAATATTTTTAAATATTCAATAATCTAATAATAAAATATTTAAAATACCAAAAACTGGTATGTATTCACCCAGTTCCAAATTTTATTTTTAAAAGTATTCAAAATATTAATAGCTTCGTAAAACTAGCTCAAAATTTATACTGAAAAATAATACTGAGGAATTTTATAAAAAGTATTTTACACATTATAAAAATATTGAATATTGACATTTACAATGATTACTCTAATAATATATTTTCTGTCAGTTATAAAATGGCATTTATTAACCATTAGCATATTTATAATATTTTTCACATTCTTTATGTAAAAAACTTTAAAAAACATTCTACCACAAATATTAACTAACAAGATAAATTTAATATAATACCTTACAACTTTTTTAAAAAAATGTTTTAACTTGCCTATAGTAGCACTTACTTTTTTTTTTTTGTGTTGAGGACGGCCGTTTCGGGAGATGTGTCCCTTTGTCAACTCAGACCGTAACTCAAGTCGAGTTACGGTCTGAGTTGACAAAGGGACACATCTCCCGAAACGGCCGTCCTCAACACAAAAAAAAAAAAAAAAAAAAGTAAGTGCTACTATAGGCAAGTTAAAACATTTTTTAAAAAAGTTGTAAGTGATTACTAGTAGCTCACGCGAAGATGGAATCAACAAATGTTAATATAATAGAATATTAAACAATATATTTCTAGAATTTTACCTTTAAATGAGATGCTACACAACATTACTAAGTAATGTTTTATTAGGATGAAGCCTTCTTATATCAAGTAATTAAAAAAGTACATAAATACAATAATTTAAAAAAAATTAATTATATAATGAATTTGTAATAAACAAACGCCTTATCAATTCATTTATCCAGTGTTTAATAATACTCAAAAAAATTGTTTTTAGCCTTATCAATTCATTTATCCAGTGTTTAATAATACTCAAAAATTGTTTTTACTCTAGGAAACATATATTTATATTTCAATACTTTTAAAACACTGCATAACCTCTTGGTTATTAAATTTAGTTACAAAATTCAAGTAAATGTCAAAATTATTTTGTGAGTTTTATTGCAATGAATGCTTGTTAAGATATTAAGGGGGAAACAATGAATATGTAATTTTACTCTCAGTTTTTACTTTATTTTTCTCTCAGTGAAACCTTAATTAAATGGAATATTAAATGGTTTTAATCATTTTTGCTTTATTTCATCTGTTATCTATATAAAGTAATATCACTCAGAGCCTAAACATTATTGAAGTCTTCTTCAACAATGATCTGGTATAGATTGTGTGCTGTATTAGCAATTCCCCTGAGCTTCAAACCTAAATGTGTATGCAGATATATATATATATTTTTTAATAACTTAACCAACAGACTTGATCAAATTTATCACCATATCTGTGATTATAAATGACTTAAACTACTAAATTAACAAAATTTGTAATCCAACACATTTTGCACTATTTCAGTGTTTTTGTTAAATTCTTAAGAAATAGACTGTGTTGAGAAATTTTAGTTTAACGGTGTACGTTACGTTTTTACTCCTAAAGGTGACGAATATAAATATACCTCATAATTAGCAACAAAATAAGTTTTAATGTTCTCAGTATTTAAATCTCTGCTTTAAATATATATTTTATTATTTTTAAATTTTAATTCCTGGCATGAAAAGTTATTTAATTATTTTGATCATATTTAATAACTATTTTCAAAAAGTATTGCATATTTTCAACTTATTTTGAACTATGTAAAATATCACAACTTGAAACTTTATCTATGTTGAGATTTATTACACCAAGAAAAGCTCAGCTTTTTCTATCAATATACAGATTTAAAAAATATCTACTTGAAAAATAAAATTCCTAATTGTTTTAGAAAATTTAAAGTAAAAATATTATTAAGTAGAAATCAATGCACTGCATGTTTATATTTTATACTTACAAACAAGCATGCAATCGCACTATGATATCTGTAGAGAACAAATTATTTACATGTTGCAATATTGAAGGTCTGTATAAACAAAGTATGGATTATTTAAAATACATTTTAATATAAAACATGTGAATTATATTTAGCTAGCTTAAAATAGTTTCAGCTATTTAATTCTATTATACTCTTTGTAATTTGTCATAATGCAATGTATGTTTCTTATGTAAACCTTGTCTATAGTAACTGTGGTACATATTTGTATATATTTTATTATTTGTGAAAATAAACTGTACTTGATTGTCTGTATTTGTATGTGATCTCGTTATTTTTGCTTGCATGCCTATTTCTTTTAATGTAGTCTTTGTTGTAAGTTGTGTTATTTCACTGAAGCATTTATATCAGAGTTGTCCAACTTGCAAAGGAGGGGTGCCAAAACTAAATATATGAGTCAATACGCGAGCCACTCCTATGTGTGGTGTAGGTTCAATAAATCTATTTACTAATGGTATAGATTTAAAATTACAGCCCAGTGGGGAAGCATTTTTAAAATTAGATGCAAAATGATAAATTTGAGGCTGTTCGATAGTTTTAACTGACTGATACACTGATCCAATTTCGTATAGATTAATTAACTAACTACAAAGTTTGAAAAACTATATGCCACCAGTTGGACAACCCTGATTTATATTATAGTTGTTGCATAAGCAAAACATAAACGTATTTACCAGCTAAAATTAAGAATATTACACATTTATTTATTTTAAAAAAATTCTGTTTACTTTTGTAGTTTTGACCTGCACAGTTCTCTTGAATCAGCTTTAAATTATTTTAGTAATTTTTTTCTTCAGTTATTAAAGTTAATATTTTAAAAACTTTAAATATGTGGCTTAATGAACTTTAAGCCTTTTATAAAATTGTTATTTTTGAGATTTCCTGTGTTGAAGGTTATCAAATTGAATTATTAATGAACAGAAGTTGAGAGAATTTCAGAGTAATTTTCTGTAACAATTTATTCCATCTTGAACTTCAACTAGTAATATACACTTCAACTTATATAAACTTTCCTAAAGTAGCACTTACTTTGTTTTACAATGAGCACAGATTTTCACAATATCCATTCCTACAACTAAAATGATTTTGTTTTAAACAAAAAGGATTGTGTGTTAGGAATGTTTCGCATCTATCACAGTATAAATTTTTAAACTCTATATTATAAATTTAAAAAAATTATTGTGCCATTATAGATAAATACATTTTTTTTCTAGCAAGTGCTCATATTTTACACTCTCTCTCTCACACACACACACACACACACACACACACACACACACACACACACACACACACACACACATATATATATATATATATATATATATATATATGATGATGATGAATAGTTATTATCCGGAGTACATTCGTTTATTTCTCAGAGTATAAAATCGCAGTTCCGACATTTCAATATATTCTCATCTAGCATTGACGAGGTGAACCCATCAACAATAGAAGTGCAAAACCAATGGATGTACTCCAGGTAGTAGTTATTCGTCATATTTTTCCATTTGTGAGAGAACCTGTATCAGCATATATGCTGATATCACTATATATATATCGTAATATATATCACGTTGTTCAAGTGGTGGAATAATTGTTTACAATTAACAATATATAGACAATAAAAAATTGCATGCATGAGAACTAGTTGCTATAAACAATATTGGCATGTGTCCGCATCTTTTGGAGTTGAATGCTTGCTATGGTAGTTGTTTGAAAGCAGTTTTTTTTTTATACAAGAAAATTAAATTAACTTTTATTTATTTCCAGAGTAGAAAATTCCAAAAACAAACCTTTTGCCTTGCTTTTATCACAACAACTCTTCTTTCTTTCTCTTCTTCCTTTGTGTATGTATGTACGTGTGTGTGTGTGCGTGCGCGTGTGTGAGTGTGTGTGTGTGTGTGTGTGTGTGTGTGTGTGTAAGAGTGAGAGAAAGAGAGAGAGTATGTGTGTGTAAGAGAGAGAGAGAGAGAGAGAGGGAGGGAGGGAGAGAGAGAGAGAGGGAGAGAGAATGTGTGTAATAGATAGAGGGGGAGAGAGAATGTGTGTAAGAGGCATTCTATATCAAACCTAATTTCCATACTATGGTAAACCTTTCAGAAAATCTAAAAAGCCTGTAGAAAGAAGTTTGTAGAGATTTGTCTGTGGAGATGGTTGTATTTATATAAGAACCCTTTTTAAGATCATATAAAATACATGAAACACGACATTAAGTATATACTTTTGTACTTCTTAACCAAATAAGTTTGGAGAAAGCAAATTTTGTTACGGCTAATTGGGTTAGACAATTTTTTTATGTCTGCTTTTCTAGGTACAGTAAAACAGTTTCAGTATGGCCAAAACAATTTAACAATTAGGACTAGGCAACTTCAACAATTCTAAATAAATATTACTAATAAAACGTTTTGTGTAGTTTTAAGGAGATCAACCAGTATGATTATTATTGCCTACAAAGGATGGGAAAGGATTGTAATTACAGTTAATAGATTGTCATAGAAGAATTGTCATTATAATTAATATAGAAATCATGGCACCATGTGAGTAGGGTTGTTTAGCTGAAATCAGTCAACTCTATCTGAATAATAAAGAGGTGTCTACCCATTACACCCCTTTGAATGAAAAAGGAAAAAGAAAATAGAAATAGGTAGGAGCAAGAAAAGGACTTAATGGTTCCCTGGAACTGAGAATAAGGAAAAATTGTGTACTGTGTTGGTAGAGTTCTATACCCCCAAGTTGTGCTTGAGGAATTACTTGTTACTCTGAATAAAAAGTTTAATAATCACTAAACAAAGTAAATAAATCTAGGATTTATATAAAAATGTTTGTTAAATGAACTTGATAATAAAAGTGGAAATTAAAATCATATTATTAAAATAGTTTCTGACACTTTATGTGGTTTAGAAAAGTTTTCTTGGTTGTCTTCAAATACACGCCCTTCAGCTGTTTACTAACATTCTGCTAGAGTAAATGAGTTGCCGGATTTTCTATGAATTGTTTAATATAATAGTGCTGCATTTACTTTTGTTGTTTTGAATAAGAAATATTAAACCTTCTGAACTAAATCTATTATGTGTATAAATTTTGTGCTAGGAATTTTACCTTTACTGTTGTCAAATAAGTAAATTTGTTAATGAGACTTTTATTTCATTAAAAATTTGTCCAGTTTTCAACTTACTTCTAAGTAATGTTTGCCTATTTTAAAACAATTAAATAGTTCTTTAATTATTTGTGTAACCTCTATACCTTATTATTATTCTTCTTTAGCTTTTTCCATTTTTAAGATATGCATAAGATAAAAGCGTTATCGTGAATACACACAATGATTGTTAAAACGTAACTGCTAAATTACCACTGGAGTGTTTGCATGAGAATTACTCGATTAGTCGTATGAGTGGTCATGCAGATTACTACTATAATCCATTTTCAAAAGTTTTATTTTCACATAAATTATTATTACTTTTTAAATTTCTAATA
This sequence comes from Prosapia bicincta, assembly GCA_036971475.1. Classification (NCBI taxonomy): domain Eukaryota; kingdom Metazoa; phylum Arthropoda; class Insecta; order Hemiptera; family Cercopidae; genus Prosapia; species Prosapia bicincta. Next base: position 194,791,948 of record JBAIZL010000001.1, read on the forward strand.
GTTTATTTGGGTTAAAGAAGTATATGAGATATAATTTTATCTGAAAACTGTTTTAAATTATAACCCAAAATAAATACACAACAAAAATTAAGCTTGTATGTAGTTGACAATTAGCAACAAAAATTATTATTTTTTTAAAAATATAAACAATTTTTTTCATTTGATTTATTTAGGATAAGAATAAGATATAACGAATAAATGAAAACATGTTTCTCTTTTAAGAGTACTAGGTTCCAACGGCTCAAAGTGCAGTTTTTTTTCAATGTAAAGTTAACTAGGTTCTAGGTTTTTGGACTTCTGTCTACCTCATTATTCTCTTTTTACCACTATGTCTGCTGTCGTCACTTTGACTGTAATTTCTTTCTTAAATTAAAACATCTGTTACTTTAGCTGGATCTGATATTCTTAGAACCTTTTCATTTGACTTTTTGTTTCTGCAAGATAGTGAAGTACTTATTTATGCTCTAACTCAGACATTGTTTACTGATCTACTAATTAAGTGGTGTGAAGTTTTCACAGAAAATATAAGCAAAAATTATTAAGAATATAAAACCTTAAAACTTTTCCATAAATAGAAAAGTCATGTGAATTGCCATGCAGATTACTATTGTAATTCAAGCAAAATAAAAATAAGCTAAAATTTGATGCTTCTGTTTTCAGCTTTGATACTTAAGCCACGTCTGTAGTGATAAACGAGTGAAGGGTACATAACCGCTCAAGGTCATAACTATTGCCAACCCCTAGTTACAGCAAAAAAATTTACTCCTAGATTATAATGCTAGTCTGAGTGAATACTCCAATATTAATTAATTATTAAAAGATAATAATAAATTATTATTTATTTAAAATCATAAATGCCAAATAAATGTCAAGAGCAAAAATAAGATGTCTTCTTTTACTTAGCAGTTGTACACTATTATTACAGAGACATATTAGTAACATAATTATGTTGACAATATAAGGTAAAGTCATCATAATTGTGCTTAAGTCACCATTACACTGATTTTATTTCAGTGTTTTACAAGAAACAGACACTAACAGAGACAATTTTGGCTGAATTTTTATTCTCTTAATATAATCTGATGGTTATTTTTGTTTTTCGTAAGAGATAGGTTGCTTATAGTCCATGGTTAATTTTTTATAATTTTGTTTAACTCAAAAAACTTTAAGTAAAATAATGGTTTGTATAAAGTTCCTAAATGCAATGTTATAAGTAAGTTAATATTTGTATTTAATGTTTTTAATTTATAAATTTAAACTAAAAGAAAGAACTTTTCAAATATATTATGTAATCTACTAAACTTAATAACAACGTTTAAAAGATTTTGAAGATATAACGATAAAATTAACAAACATACAAAATATAAAATAAAACAAAAACTTATAAAAATTCCTGTAACTTTGTATAGTTAGTGTTTTTCATAGGTTTCTCAAATAATTAGTTCCATACAAATTACTATTACTTGAAACTGGCGAATGAGATACATTCTATTAGGGAGAGTAATTTTCCAACATTTTCTCTTCAATATATTTTTTCTAACTCATAGTTTTGATGAACTTTCATAGTTTCTAAGAAATAATCTCAATTTTTATATGCTGTTCATAAAATAATACAAAACTCATATAATAATCAAATAATTAACTTTCTTTTCTTCAACTACTTACTGCATTGACTGTTTTAGTCTTATTCTGGTATTATTAATGACTTTAAAAAAGTATTTAGAAGAAAACAAAATACACACACAGAGAAATCCACAAATAATTAAACACTTTACACAAGGATCAATAGAACTGGAATAAAAATTTTCACATGACAGGTTCTACCAGAAATTACATTTATTATACAAATCGAAAAACACTTGAGATGTGACTGATAAAGATGTTAAATATATTGGTTTTATTTAAAACTTTGTGAAGGAAATATAACAACCATTTAAAGCCATAAGTGGCCAAACACTTTGCAGCAAAAGAACAATATCTGATGGTGAATTTTTAAAGAACAACAATATTCCATAGGACCTCTGGAGCATAACATATTGTATATTTTATTTTTGGGTCAATTTTACTACATTAGAATAAAATTTTTCATACAATGATTGTTCTTGACCGAAGAAGTAGGAGCAGACAAATTATTTTGTAAACAAATCTATCTCTTTTAAAACTATTAAAAATGTTTTCAGGAAGAAAACAAGAGAGATGCGAAGGTACCAAGGGCACAGTTAAAACAAGTAACACCATCAACTCCAGAACAAATATCAGAAGAATGCAGGCAGCAGGTTATCCTCCCATTTCTTTTTATCCTCAAATATTGTTTTTATTATTAATTACAGTCTTTAATTAGTGCATGTTCAATTAAAATGGCCAAAACTAATTTTTTTATGGAACTAAATATAATTTAAGTAATAGCAATTTCATAAGGTATTAAATAAAATTACTATTATATTATGTTTAATGTTTCTTTATAAACATTTTAGAAATAGAAATAGTAGAAAATAATCTGCCTTATATTTCTTCTTTCACCAAAAAATAATTATTTTAACAATATTTGCTTCTGCCATAAACTTATTCCTATATGTTCTTACATTTTTAGAAATATAAACCTTTGTTAAAGTAGAAATTATTTTGTGCCCATTTTGGGAAATATGCCCTATTTTCAATTTCCACTATAACTCTAGAACACATACAAAGCCTGTCTTCATAAAATAAAATATGATACATTTGAGACAATTTTAATAATGTTGTACATTTTAAACTATGAAAGCTCCTTTAAAAAGCAGAATACTGATTATAGATTATGCCCACATTAATCAAATTTCAACCAGCTAAATAGTTGTTTAGTAAAAGAAAACCACTGTATCGTTACACTTTTGCAAAATATTATTTCCATGTGCTATTATTACTTTATCTATATAATTCTTTTTAAATAAAAGTATTTTTTTATATCTTCATTAGTTCCAACGTATTGTAATATTATGTTGCCAATAAATTTAAGATATAATATCTAAAAGATACATCATTTATCTATTATGTAACTATTATTTAAAAAGATCAACATAACATCTCATTATATTGAGACCATTGGAGTAATTGGTAAATAAAAGTGTAGAAAAGTGAATAATTTTTAGGAAGTTGTTACAGAAAACCTACAAATTAAATTCAAAGTTGTAAAAAGTATAACATAACAGTTTCCAACTCATTGAGCTAATTTACAATAGTGTCTTGTTTGATGTAGTGAAATTTTGAAAAACAATTATAATATTCAATAATTATAATTTGTATTATTCAATTGAATTATTATTGATTTTCATAATTATGAAAATGTTTATCTGTGGTAACTGTATGGTATGATTATTAATATAATCATCTTCATTTCTGTTAGGAAAATTTCTATACGTTTGAGTTCAGTTTTCTGTCATCCCTAAAATTTTAATATTCTCCTCTGTTGAGGCGTTTCGGAGTAACTCCATTTTCAAAACTTAAATTGCACTGTTTGCCCAAACATTGTCAATATTCTCCTCTTTGCCATTCACTGCAACAAATGGAAAATACGATGTAAATTTTACATTATGTTAATAATGGAAGACGTTTAAATATTTTGGAAAATCTAGAGATTATAAAGCAAAATTAAAAAAGGTAATAAACAATTAAATGGTAATTAAATGTAATAAACAAGCAAATAAATACACAGTCGAACGTTATATTTAAAAGTTTAAAATTATTAAGTAGTTTGAAGCAAGAATAGGCGTGCACCAATAGAGAGCGAGGTCTGGGAGTGGTGTGGGTGTGGCTAACGATATATAAAGACGGACCCAAAGTTTAACAGTACGGACAGTACGATTTAAGTTTAGAAAATGGAGTTACTCCAAAACGCATCAACGGAGGAGAATATTGAACCGTTAGAAATGGCAGAAAACTGTACTCAAACATTAAGTATGGTATGATTTCTATGATCATACAATAGTTTTTATTTTTTTGTCATTTATAACAAATTGAAGTGACTGCTGGTAGTGTTTACATATATTTAAAATCACTTTTACAAGAGTTTATGACTATCCGAACTTTAATATAATAATATTATATTAAAACTAAATTGAAACATTTTCAGTTGTGTTTCAACTTTTTGCTTTTATTTGTGATTAAAATTTTTGTAGGTTTTTGAACACTATTATATTTGTGGTGAGTCTTGATGTTGTTTTCCTTAGGTTGTTAAGTCTTATTTATTTGTTATGTGTAAAATCTGGGGCAATTTGATGTGATTTTGTACATTCTTGAGATGTTTGTTTGGTTCTGATGCTGCCTTGTAGTTAAATTTTGGTTGTGTTCAGATTTTGAAGGCTACTTTGCTTTTGAGTTTGAATGGTGCTACTTTGCAAGGATGGTGATCCATGAATTTTATGGATCATAAACCAAAGCAAAAATCTAAAAATAACAAGATTTTAAATAACTAAACATAAAAAATAAAACTCAGTAACCACAATGAAATTAATTTATTTACTATAACACTTGATGATGTACACTTCAGTTACAAGGGAACCGTCTTTCGAAGTGCAGGTTAAAACTAATTTACAAAATTTTTTATTAAAACATTTCTTACTCATTTACAAGATGGTTAGTTGAATAAGTTTTAATTTTTTGTGTTTAGTTAATTCATAGCCTATAGCTTCTCTAAGGACTAATAATAAAATAGGCTAAATAACAGAATAATTAAAATTTTTAAATGTTTAAACACTACAAAAATTAACTGAATAAATTTTCTATGACAAACTCACTTCTAATCCGACACAAAATTTGAACACTTAGTATTGTAAAATACAATGTATCTGCTGAGAAATTACTAAATTATTATTTTCTACCAAATTTAATTGTTTGTCATAAAACCTTTTCCTTTATCTTCCTCTTGGAAGCAATAACATCAAAGATGTCATCTTCTAAATGAAAACCTTCTGTATTATAGTTTACAAAAAGTGAATCTGTATGACCTGTGCAATCATCGTATTAACATATCAAGTATTAATGTGATTCTTTGAGTGATAATGAAATCCATAGTTGGTATCAAAAGAGAAAATCATTTTGTAAAAAAAAGAGGACCAGACAAATAACAGAATCTAAAGAAAGTATTAAATATACTGGGGAGTTTTTCGTACATAGATCAATATGTTAGGAGGAATATCAATATGTTAGGAAGACAGTGCAGAGACGTTTAAGGAAATGCTTACAATTTCATATACATTGTTGTATCTGTTACATGTTTTACCAAAAGTCTACAGTTTAAATGCCAATTTTGCAAAAGGAATGTTGAAGAATGAAAATGAAACTTAATTCATTATGATTTGATCAGTCATGGATCAACAATTCATATCGATAGAAATGTGAATACTTATAATGTCATTTGTTGATTCCATCTTCACGTGAGCTACTAGTAATCACTAAACACTTTTAAATGTTTTAACTTGCCTATAGTAGCACTTACTTTGCTTGTTGAGGACGGTCGTTTCGGGAGATGTGTCCCTTTGTCAACTCAGACCGTAACTCAGCTCTCGAAACGGCCGTCCTCAACAAGCAAAGTAAGTGCTACTATAGGTTACTTATAATTTCAATACCTGTGAATAGGCTCCCATAGTGAATGATTTTTATACCATATCATTACAAGTTTATGAGCAATACATGTTCAATGAATCTTATTAAAAATATAGCTTCAATATTTACCTTGAAGGCTATATCAGAAACTTTAAATACCATATTTGTTGATTACATCTTCTTGTGAGCTACTAGTTTTCACTAAACACTTGTAAATATTTACATTTGCCTATAGTAGCACTTACTTATATTTGTTGAGGACAGCTGTTTCGGGAGTTGTGTCCCATTGTCAACTCAACCGTAACTGATCTCAAGGTTTACATAGGTTAGGGTATTAGTACGGGGGTGGGATATTATGGTGGTGTGGGTGTGTTTTGTGAGTATTGAGAGCTATGATGTCAAAAAGTGTTTATGAGTTGTAATGTAATTGTGTATTGAGTATGTGTGTAGGGTGTAGTTTGAAGTGTCTGTATATTTTGTATTGCTCGGTTGTGTATCGTTGGTTATTTATGTGTTGTTTATGAAGATTTTGTAGGTTAGATGCTATGTCTATGTAGTCATGTTTTGTGGAATTGAAATGATCGGCGAAGTTTGACTGGTAGTTATTGTTTGCTAGTGCTTTTATATGTTCTTGGTAATGTGTGTAGAAGGACCTCCCTGTCTCTGGCCTATGTAAACACTGGGGCACGAACTGCAAGTTAGCTTGTAAACTCCAGTGTTGTTATAAATGTCGTCGATTTTGTTGTTGGGTTTAAATTGTTTATTGAGAGTGTTGTGTGTGGAGTAGGCTATTTTGTAGCTGTATTTTCGTAGTGTTTTGGTTAGGTTGTGTAAATATTTACAAATGTTAAGTTTAAATACCACTTCTGGTATCAGAAACGCGTTTCACAATAGCTCAGAGCATTGTTCAACGATGTGAGTCATTAACAAGACTGTTGCTCAGGTGTGTTGTATTGGTGTGACTCTGTGTGTTCAAATATAGTATTTGATTGTGAGTGTGTTTTGTCTTTTAGAATGTCTTGTGGATAGTTTTTGTGGTGTTTGTATATCTTGAAGTTTTCTGTTGTGTTTAGTTTGTTGCTTTTTTTATGTAATGTAAAATTAGAAAAAAAACAAACAAAAATCCTAAAATATCTAAAACAACAATAAACTAAACACAACAGAAAACTAGGAGATACACTTACAAGCAAATATTATATTTGAACACATAATTAACAACTACTCTTTGAGGAATAACACATCATAGAACACCAATATACCACAGACTCACACCAATACAACACACCTGAGCAACAGTCTATGATTCACAGCATTGAACAATGCACTAACCTAGTGTGAAACATGTCTGTTGAAAAATATTAAAGTAGTGGTTCTTTGCTAAGTGATGCCAAAAGTGTAATTTATAAGAAAAACCTCAAGATATACAACACAAAAATTGCAAGTTTAAATACCAGTTTTGCAACTATAAGAATCAGAAAAGCTTTTTTACAGGTAGTTACCTGTAAGTAGTTTTTTACCTCTGCAGTTATAGAAGATGACATAACATTACCTTCTGTTAAAGAACTTGCAAAACAATTTTCAATAATAGAAGAAATCGAAAAGGTAAAACAGTACAATATGATACATGGACCTTCACTTTGTATATGGCCATAATAAGGTAGCATAACTAAACCAATAACAATTAGTTAAATGAACTCCTTGGTTGTATTCTTATTGAAGACATGTAGGAAATGTTGATTAAGATGCTATTTTATATCATATATATCATTTGCCAATGAAAGTAAAACTTTATATATATATATATATACAAACTCTGTAATTCAATATTTTTAAAGTACCAAGTATAAATATTACTATTACAGGTCGCCTACTATACTACTTGGTATTAATGTCAGGTATTACTAAAATACAATCATACGGTCCTGGATTTAGTTTTAAACAATTATTCTAAATCATTCATCTATACATGTCATTTTTTTAAATGTTGGTACTGTGAAAATATAGGCATCTATTCTTTGTATTTTAAAGTAACAACCACACTGAAAACAGCCACACTGATCAAAGAGCCTGAAATATTTACAGACGTTTCACTACATTTTACCAATGTCCTCTTAAAAATCCATTAGAATAAAATAATGTATAATTTACCATTATGCCGGTTAAAACAATGCTATACGTATCTTTTAAATTATTACTAAAACACATTAAAAATAGGAATGTTAGCCTAAATGTAATAATAAAAAAATAATAATAAAAATCGAAAGAGCTACTTAAATTATTTGGTCTACTTTTCACAGGTTTCTGTAAGAGTTGAAGTTGAAGTAGCTAGATGGCCATGTAACACAGCTGCAACAGTGCCAAAAGCAAAGCCAAGTGTACAGACCCAAACAACAAATCAAGAGTCTGCATCTGTATGGTCAGAGCCAGCTGTAGTTATAGAAGATGACATAACATTACCTTCTGTTAAAGAACTTGCAAAACAATTTTCAATGATAGAAGAAATCGAAAAGGTAAAACAGTACAATTCATACACTATTAGAAATGATTTTTTTTAGTACTTTAGAACTGAGAAGATGGGACAAACAAAATGATATGACTAGAATAGGGTGACACAGAAAATGGTTGGTGATTGGAATGTCAATAATCTGGATAGTTTGTTATTATTACCACCTTTGCAATCTATAAATTATGCATCATCTTTCTGAGAAACAGTAGTCACTGGATTGCTATGGAAACTGATAAGTAGCTATTTATGTGGGTAGGTTGCACTCCTAGTTGAGTATTGTGTTGTTGACTATATATGCTCATTGCTTCTGAAATGTGTTCCCTTAGTCTGTATTGATTCTGAAAATTAGAGTGTGTAGTTCACATTTTTTATTTTTACTATATTCAGTTGTACAGTAAGGTTATATGAGTATAAATTTACCATACAGTATCATTTTTAAGTACTTTAAAATTTATGATTTTATTTCAACTTAGTTTTTAGAAAACGAAACATGTTAACTATTGAACTTATAAACAGACTTAAAGGATAAGATGGATCTTTAGTTGCAAAAATTTACCATATTGAAAATGATACAATATTTCAAAGGCCTGACACACAACAATGCATTTTCTGCACCCTAAACTCATGAATTTAGATTAAAATCAAATAGAATACTGTGACTTAACTGATTTTGAAGCATATAAAAGATCTATGGGTCTATAAAAAATAGATCTTCTACAATTCAATAAAGAAACACCAATGTTTTTGATAAACTACCAGACTGTTTACTATTTACTGTAGTATAAATTAAATTTTGAAATAGAAAATTTAGCTTAGTGACAGATTATTAAAAGTTTGAAACAGTGTATTAATGAAAGTACATTTCTTACAATACTCTTCCTATATTTCAAAAAGTCTGAAATAAAAATGTTATTGCCAACATCCAATTTTTTTAATAATTCAAGTGTTGCTATACACTATGTAATAGAGGTATACCCATATAAGATGATTTATCAAATTATAAAGGTATTTAAATATATATTTGCCGATTTTTATTAAATTTTTAAGTGAAAACTTGTCAATCATTTTGTTTTCCCTGAGATGTTTATTAAGTGGAAAAAATAGACAATCAGAATCGTAAACTGTCCCAGTTACTGATTCTAAATGTAAATATTAAATTAATCATTTTAATTTTTTTATTAATTATAAGGTTACTGACAAATATATAGTCTGTTTTTTTCATAATATAATTAATATAGTATCATCAATACTAACGCAAACCTAATATTTTGGAAAATACATAAATATTTTAATGGATAATACAGTATTTATTTTGTTATTTCATCCTCACACTTACAATATAACAAATCCATTAGTTATATATTTAATGAATAGTGAATTTAAAAAATCAAATAGAAAGATAGTTATAGCCTTAATCTTTCATTCAACATTTCTTACCTTCATTTTTATGACCACAAGATGTTCAATGATAAAAAAATAGTAACTTTCATTTCATCTTAATTTTCAACCTCAAGTTTAGAAGTGCAAGTTGGCCCCTTTTAATGTTTGAAATCATTTATTGTCGAACACTGTACACACCTTAGTAATGTTGACAGTGTTTTGCTCATTTGTGATATAATTTCTATTTGAGTACTATGAATTAAGTACAAGATTCACTTCGAATCTGGTGCCGTTCCTTGTTATTCAAATATCAAGCTTAATGAACCAGTGTCTTCCAAAGCCAATAATAGATGTTTTCTATGCTTCTAGAAGTTTCTTTGTGCAACATAAGTCTCTGAAATTTAGTCAGCCCTGAGCAGTAAATTTTTCTTACAAAAACGACCCAATGTTTTTTTAGTTCTGGAACAAACTCCTTGCAGGAGAAACATGTGTTTACCTATTTTGCTTGGTTAATTTTTGTCCGCACTAAGTGTTGAAAGTGTTTATAGTTGACAAATGACTACAAGAATTGGTTCTTGTATTAAACTACATTAATATGTTCATTGTAAAGTGTAATAACCACTATTGTGAAGCTTAACCTTTGTTATACTTTTTGTATTAACTTGGCAAAAAACTACTACTTACTGATGTATTCTACAGATGCGTTTCACACAAGGTCAGTGCATTATTCATTGCTGTGAATCACTAACAACATTGTTGCTCAGGTGTGTTGTGTTGGTGTGAGTCTGTGGTGTATTATTATTCACCACATTAAATACACCACAGACTCACACCAACACAACACACCTGAGGAACAGTCTTGTCAGTAATTCACAGCATTGAATAACCTATTCCGAAAACTGTCTGCTGAATAAATCTATAAGTAGTGGTTTTTGCCAAGTTAATACAAAACAGTATAATTTATACAAAAACCTCAAGATGTACAACACAAAAACTGCAAGTTTTAACCTTTGTGATAAAAAAGATTACATCTTTGTTTTAGGCTTGTGTTAATACCAATGATTTATTGAAGTGAAGATGGAATCAACAAAAATTAATCATTTTTTGTGTTAGTAATTTCAGTGACGTTACAAGATTTATTTTTCAACTCATACAAGGCTTGTAAGATTATACGTCAGAAGTCTTCAAGTTTAACCAAACTACAAGGAAACTTCACCTACATGCTAGTTTAGGCCTACTATACACTGTGACATTCTTCATTATTTTCAGTAGCAGCTACTGTTCATAACTAGCCTGATCTTATGGGAGTTTATTTTCTTTAATTAAAATTATTGTCATATGTGACACTATGCACGTCAAATTCCTCTATCAAAATGTCATGACACAACCCAATGCTGATCCTGGAGTTGCAAAAAATACCCAATTGAAAGAAAATAAACCTCTTGTAACATTGTGTGTGGCTCATACTGTTTTTCTTATGAGTATGCTGAATAGGGATGTCAGAAGTTGATGTTTTTACTCAACTGATGTACACATCAGTTTAAAAAAACTGATGCCAAACATTAGGTTGCAAGTGACTGTGGATTGAACTAATGCGTGCACATCAGTTGAACGTGACTTAGGACTAAAATATTTATATAAAAAAAATGTTTGTTTTCCTTGAATATTTACATATTATTGTTTTAATATTACATATTAATAATAATAATAATAACAAAAAACGTTTTCCCTGCTAGTTTCTATATATCACTTAGATTCAATAAAAAGTACAAGTAATTACATTAATGTGTTGATTTTCTTTCTTAATATGTTTAATTAATCTCCTATATCTATAAAATAAGTTTTATTTGTCACATTCATTATGTAAATATGAGTCCCAGTACAAAATATTTGTAGGTAATAAGCTTATGATAAATTGTTTCCGTTATTTGAAAATTATTTTTACTTTTTAGTAAGTAATAAATTATATATTACGAGTTCTTTTCTTTGAAGCCGGTTCTGTTTTTTTTAGATTATTTAATATATTTTTATGTTGCAATGAAACAATTTTAATGCATTGAAATCAGTTTCCGAAACATCTTGCCGGTTAAAATAATCCGGACATAATACTTGTAAAAATCAATTATAGACTGACATTAGTGATAACATATTAAGAATTATGAATTAGGTCGGTTAAACAATAGCAACGTCCGTGTTGCAGAGTTAATAGAAATTAGGAACTATCTACATACAAGATGGGTGCTGCGATTTATAATGCTGCTTGTTGTAATCATATTGAATTGACTGAATAAATAATACATAATTATTTAAGTAAATAAGTGAAAGCTATTAAATTACTTGCTGGCACGTTTCAAAACAGTAATTTCATTGATGAAGCTATTGGGTTAGATTTGTCAATGAAAAGATTGTTTCAAAACACATCAGCAGGTAAGTTGATAGTTTTCACTGAGTTACTCAAATAATTAAGTATGATTTATAATAATGGATTATAAACACAACAGATTAGATATCTCCAAACAATGTTCTGTTTTCAGAAACACCAATGAGAATTTTTGTATCAAATTTGTGACCACATAGAAATTTTGTATCCATTACTAGGCCCAAGGACAAAACAACTATCAAAGCAGTGAAAACATGTTGATTCATCACCAATAAAAAAGCAAACACAACACAGACTGTTAGAAACATCTCCTGTGTTTTCGGATACAAAAAAAAATCTGTTGATAAATTATCTTTTCACTGGTCAAATAATTATGGGTCAATTCTACACTAACTTCCTGAATCAACTACAACAAATAATACACAAAAAAGGTCAAATTTGGCAAGAAAGAAAGTAATTTTTCATCAAGATAATAGATGCACATATGCAGAAATTTCCTAAGCAAAAATTTATTACCTAAGATATAAATTATTGCCATGTCCTTCTTGTTCATCTGATTTAGCTCCACATGACTTTCACCTCTTTTTAAAGCTAAAAATTTACTATTTTGTTCATCAATTTACTTGGCAAAAAACACCTATTTACTTATGTTTTCAGCAGACATGTTTTGCACTTGGCCAGTGCATTGTTCAATGCTAGTTACATTTGGCATAGCCCAAACACTCCTAAGCCTACTCTATCAAATACAATCTATACTTATCGTATGTATTGGCAGTCAGAGTTGTGAAAGCAGTTCTAACTGTACCAACACAATATATACATTTTTACCTCTTTTATATAATAGGTGGTGGAACACTATTTCAATATATTCTACAAACACTAACTGCTCAGTAAATTAACTGTATTTTATCTGCAGGTACCAAGGCCTGTATCTCCTTTAGTTGAGAAAACTAAGCAACATGACATGAAAGTACATTCTCCATTAAGACAAGTAAGTTTTTTTGGAATAATTTAATATAATTTCTCTTAAATACATTTTATCAATACTTAAATTAATAAAATGCAATTGTATAATTTTTAAAACAGAATTATTTTTTGTAGCCTGCTAGAAGGATTTAAAGGAAATAATCCATTCATTTAAAAGACCAAAGGTAATGTACAGGAATACTTTTAAAAAAATCCCAATTACTTTTTCTAAAATTATGAAAAAAGGTTTTATATGTAATACTCTACAAAAATAAGAAGCTTATGTAACTTTTAACATCGTAATATTTTTATCATTTTAGGTTTAATATGCTTTAATTATGATGTTGTTAAGTACAGAGCGTTTGTAAACAATTTGGTGAATGGTCTAACATCAGTATTGAACACTTGAAACAAAATCACTTACATGTATGGACATGTCTGAACCTACTCTCAACTGTGTAAGGTTCCTTGTATCATGTTGCTAAATTCATTTTAATAGAATGTTTCGAAAAGTCTAAGTTGATACATCCTTGATATCTACAAACCACAATCCGATTAAGATGAGGGAACAGGAAAATATCAGCCGGAGGATAACCTGGAGAGCAGGATAACTATTCAAAACAGTCATGCCATTATATGCTACATTTGTTATACAATTATGTTTGTATGTAATGCTGCATTTGTAGAAACTAATTTCTGGTCTAGATCATCTACGACTGAATGATCTGTAACAAGTATTTGAGAATCTCCATATAGAAAATGCCACTCAAAATTTGCCCTGCAAGCATAAATTTCTTATTGGTTTTTATAAGGGGGTCTTTGTTTGCCGACGTGAAGGTGAATTTTGGTAAAGTATTAATTGCCTTTTAGTTTTGGGATATAATGGTAACACCTAGACTCTTTTCCTATGATAATGGACACCAGAAAGGATGGACCCCAGATGCACACACATATTGATCCTAAAGCTTTTCAATGCATAATGCTCAGAATGCCCCATTGAAATTAATAAAGCATGCAAAGACATGGTAATGCTAACAACGGTAGGTTTATCATCAAAAATAAAAGCCTTGTACAATCAAGAACAAAGACATGTCTAGACTTACAGTATAGTCATGTCCATATGTAGGCCTACACAAATAAGAGACCTTGTTTCAAGTGTTGAACACCAATATATTAGACCATTCAATGAATGTTTATAACCACACACGCACACCTAGTATAGGTTTTGTAGTATACTTTTTTTAGTATTTAGGTTAGACTGATATGTTCAGGATTTTTTTGTATTTGTTCAGTAATTAATAAATTGTTACATTTATGTTCATAAATACATAAGTTTTGCCAGATATTCACTGGTAAAACTTTAGATATTCTTTTCATCAGATATTTTTTTATTTATTTTTCATGACGTTTGTTACTAGATTTAATTTATATATGTTTGGCTGAAGATATACATTTAGCCAAACACTTGCCCTTAAAGTACAACATACAATACTTATAGAACACAAAGAACATCAATGCAAATAATAAAAAGAAAGAGAAAGGGGAATACAGAAATAAAATCTCCTACTGTAAATTACCCTCATTGAACCCAACAATACACTCAGAACTGTTGTAGACTAGAAACTCTCACCCAAGGTAAAGAAAGTTTCTTCCAGAAATGTAATGACTTTTATATTAATAGTATAAGAGTGTAAGCAAGAAAAACAAGTTGTAATGGATAACAAACTTGGGTTAGCAAAATTAGCATTTTTTAAAAAAGTGTATCATGATATTCCATAAATAATTCATCATTTTTATCTCTGAAATCATGAGTTCATTTCATGAAATGCGTTTATTAAGGAATGGATTTGGTAAGACTTTGCTTATGTAAAAGTATATATCGTGTATAAAGTATATATAGTGCTTATCTTGTCAAAATTAGATATGTGAAAGATAAAAATTATTGTAAATGCCAGATTGTCACCTATTTGTTCTCTGTTTAAATTACAACACCAAAAATCAACACCTCTTGCATTATGTTCGTAGTGTTGAATTATGAATTATTTGGATTTATTTTTTCTTTATAAATTTTGAAATAAATTCATACAATGTTGACAAAATATTTTTCAGTGTTGACATTTTGAATTGCAAATTGAAAAATTGGATAAGATATATCTATTATTGTGTTGACTTTTTATTATATCATAATTTATTTATTTTCTAAGAAAAATAGAAATTTTAATAATTATCTCAAAATATAGCAATGAAAAAGCAACAAACTGTTGACATTTTAAAAGATTCAATATACATTGTCAAGGCTTTTTTCAATCATAAAATCTTTGTTCTTTTATTTAAGACCAGCCATGTTTTTCTACACTAAAAAAACATAAGTTTTTATTGTTCCTACTTTCTACAAATACTCTTACCAGGGACTCGTATAGGTCGCTCAGATATGTGACAAATTAATAATAGGTTTCATCCCTGTGGGACTTCATGTGTTTTTCTACGAATGGTACATTATTGCCAACTACTCAGAGATAAAAATATATAGTTTTCGATAAAAACTCACAAATAAATGTTAAAATTTGTTGATTCCATCTTCGCGTGAGCTACTAGTAATCACTAAACACTTTTAAACCAACACATTACGAAAATACAACTACAAAATAGCTTACTCCACACACAACACTCTCAACAAACAATTTAAACCCAACAACAAAATCAACGATATTTACAACACCACTGGAGTTTACAAACTAACTTGCAGTTCATGCCCCAGTTTTTACATAGGCCAGACAAGGAGGTCATTCTACACATGTTACCAAGAACATATAAAAGCACTAAAAAACAATAACTACCAATCAAACTTCGCCGATCATCTCAACTCCACAAAACATGACTACATAGACATAACATCTAACCTACAAATTCTCCATAAACAACACAGAAATAACCAACGCTACACAACCAAACAATATGAAAAATATAGGCACTTCAAACTACACCCTACACACATACTCAATACAGAACTACATTACAACTCACATGCACTTTTTGACATCATAACTCCTAATACACACAAAATACACCCACACCACCAAAATATCCCACCCCCACCCTAACCTACGTAAACCTTGAGATCAGTTACGGTCTGAGTTGACAAAGGGACACATCTCCCGAAACGGCCGTCCTCAACAAGCAAAGTAAGTGCTACTATAGGCAAGTTTAAAACATTTAAAAGTGTTTAGTAATAAATGTTAATTTTTTAACATCATTATGTTTAGAAGAAAATTTTACGGCAATACAAAACAACACGACAGTATACAGCTGCACAACAGAAGCTCTGCTGATAGCTATTTTTATACTCTACTTCCTGAGGTGCTGGATTATTGAAATGACCGCACTATAGAAAGTAATGGATGTTTACTGTATATCAGAAACATGTACATATAAGCTATACTTTTCTATGTACTTCTGTCTCAGAAACAACCATAAATACATGGATTGTTTAAATAAAATGGTTACTATTCTCAGTTACAAAAAAAAACTTATACTATAGAATATATTCTATATATATTCTTAAAAATTTCTAAATAAACAAGATAACATGTTATACCGTGCATTTATAATATATATACTAAGCATTTCTTTACCGATATCAATATATTAAATTATACGGAAATTGTTTAGTAAAAGGTATAAGCATATGACAAATTTATCATAATATAAAACAATATTTTTTTTGGTTAACAACAAATATTTGAATTGTATCCCCACTTCCATGAGGTACACTTTCTGAGTATGATGGAAATCTCCAAAATACTACCCCAAATATGTTTTATTAAATTGTTTATAAATACAAGCCTAAACATCCAAAATCTGACATTAAGCAATTCAATTGAAATACCCGAATCCTGGTTGGAACTGGAATTCATATGTCTCAATATTGGTAGAATATTGCAGTTATGCACATTGTTTTAAAATTACAGAACTTAATTTATCAAAATAAATCCTCTGTTACATTACATAATGGCTTCCCTAATTAAAACTCACCTATTGTCAGAAAAGTTTTAAAATTAATCACAAATAATTCAATCATTTTAGAACAATTACAGATTATTTTTTCCAACTAACATTTCAGTTTGATCAGATATTTCATCATAATACATTTAAACCAACAATAACTCTTTGATTGATGTCATTAATATACTCTCTTGAAAAGAAGTTTTTTTCTATATCAGTTGTCAATTTCATAAATTTGTATGTTACATATTCTTTTCTAATTAATGGTGAATTAAAAATCTGGCATGTTTTAGGGTACACAGTCATGAAACTCTCCTAAAACAGTTATGACAACGGCTATGGTAATCTTTTCATACCCAATTTAACCCTCTATTATTTTATTGTTAGAAGTAATACAGTGCAGTATTTTCTATTTTTGAAATATTGATAGCGGAATTTTAAGGTGTGTTATAAAACAATAAATTATTATACTGAATGTCATATTTTAAAAATAAAGTCAGTACAAGTATAAAATTAGAAAAATACTCAACTTCAGTACTGTGAAATGAAAGTAAAAATAAACTTTTAGTATATCCAATTTAATGTCATAATCTTGGTGTTCATTGGAGACAGATAATTCTGTGTAAATATAAGATCAAAGTGTAAGAACACTTACTAGAGTAAAATATACATCAAACCAGCTTCAAGGTAATATTTTGGAAAAATGAACTGCCTCAAAGCATCCAATTAATAATAAAGATGAATCTTTATAGCATTTGTATTTTAATAATGTAATTTTAAAGAACATATTTTATTAAATTAATTAAAATTTGTTTATTAACTTATTATTATTCAGTACAAGTGTCATTATTTTGTCTAGGTCCATAGCCTTACAGCAAGAAGCATTTCAAGAGAGTTTCGTGATGGTTTGCGTGGAGGAACAACAGCTGCCTCTAAACTTGGAGTTCATGACAAAGAAGTAGATAACTCCGGCCAAATATCTGATGACAGTGGAACAGCATCACCTACTCCAGCAAGTATGACAAGGCACAAACTCCATGATAATATTGTATTTTGGGAAAAGAAACAGCTTAACAACAGATAGCACTAGTAAAAAAAAAAAAAAAAATTAAAACTAATGTTTATATTAGCATTTACTTTTTAAATGAAATAATAAGCAATAATTGTCATTTTTAAACATTAAAGACAAACATTTTTAATTAATTAGTATATTTAATACTGTCACTTATGTACCAATTATATTCTTGCTTCAATGCTCTTTCTCTATAACTAATTTAGTTAATATATGTACATGATTGTTGTATTGAAGAATGTCTCAAAAATAAATTTGTTGCTTTGAACTAATGCCAGTAATTTAGCCATGCATTATTTTGCTCAAGGTAGATTTGGTGTTATTTATTTTGTATGTATGTGTATTGTAATTTTAAGTGCCAAAGAAAATATGTAGTCATTTTGTTGGTGAATTTAATAAATAATCAATAAAGCTACGTATCTATAGTTATTATTATTTTTTTATAAGAATGTGTAATTAATTCTCCTTTCTTTCCACTCATCATGGTATGCACACGGAGAAGGAGGGTGGCAGGTTAGGCATGCTCACAGAGTGTGCTGGGGGTGTCCAGAAAACTGGCTCAAAAATGTCACAATTCAGGCGCGTATCCAAGGGGGGGACGATGGGGCGATCGCCCCCCCCAACCCTCAAGAACTTTGGGTTAAAAATCGACAATATATTATTAAATTAGGAATTTTTTCGATAATTAAGTTATTATATATTCTCAAATATAAAATCCTAACTGTAATAAATATAATAATAATTTTGTAACATTGTAAAGCTCTTTGAATAATTACAAAAATAGAATCACTTATCAAATCCTAGTCTATGTTTATAAATACGCTCAAATGTTAACTTAATTTATTTCGTCTTTTATTGTAAATAAGAAATAAAATTTTAATTTTTAATTTGAAAATGTGACACGTTCCCTCGGCATACCCTCGTAAACGTCTAAAAGTTTTAAGAACAGATAGCGCTAGTGAAGCTTAGTCTCGAAGATATGATTTTCAATACGTAATTTTGCAAGCGTAATATTCGCAGTTGACTCCGGAATTGTTCGTGTTGGAAGAATAACTACTTATATTAATTAATAAACAATTTTTATAATAATAGCTTATTATAAAATTAATAATATTCTCTAGCCATAAGTGTTATCGAAACTGGAATAAATATTTATTAAAAAGTCTAATTTGCTACGAATCATGTTGCCGATTTCTAACGCAAGCTGGTACACACAAATATACAACATGTAGTTTTAAACCCAAAACGTCAGGTCGCATAGACATATAATATTTATTTATTTGGCAAAAACCACTAATTACTGCTACTTATCAGCAAGTTTTATACTTGGTCAGTGCATTGTTCAATGCTGTGGATCACGGACAAACTAAATAAGTAATATTCAGAAACCTCAGGTGCACAACCGAGTTTTAAACAATTAATAACTAAAATGACAGTAGAATCAGACACTTTACCTCAAGGAAGAGAACAGCAAATAATGCAGTTTTATACCTATATATTCATAGCTGAAGTGCAATGATAAAATTCTGAAAAATACAGTAAGTAGTGGACTTGCAGTTTGAAATAAACATAATCTCTTAAAAACTCTATTATAAACATTTTCACTAGTAAATTAAATACTAAAAAAATGGGTAATAAGACATTGAAAAGCACATAATGTGGGGCTAAATTGTATCCCTTCTTATATACGCTAAGCAAAATTTATTTTTTTTTCAAAAACAGGATTGTAACTTCAGTAAGAACATAGAGCTGGGGAGGTGACAAAACATAGCTTTGGCACCATCATTAGTAAGTAAGCTATACATGCCTTGAGAGTTTGAATTGAGCCTAACATAAGAGTTTGCTATGAAAAGAAGCTCAGTGAGACAGATTTCTTGGCATAAAACATTTCAATATCCAAAATCATTGTGAATACATAAATTCTAAGCAGAAATTTTTTTAAATCTAAGAATTGATTTAAACACCTCTAAAAATGTACTGAATAAAACAATAAATTTATCAGAATAACTAAAACAAAAATTAAATTAATATAACGAACTAATATAAAAAAATAACAAATGCAATTTCTTACACTACTTTGTACGAATTGCAACTCAAAATAATAAAAACCAAATTTTTCCATTTTTAATATTTCAATATTTGAGGTATACGTCTAAGAAAGTGGAAGAGAGCTGATAAAGAGCGAATTAACCTGTTTAAACAGAGAATATGACCACTTTAAAAATAATTCTTTTCTGTAGTATAATTTCTGGTAATTGTATAACATACATGACACAACTTCCAATTTGTTCTCATGTTACTCAATTTATGTGTCAAGTGAATATAAGTGCCGTAAACCAGGAGTTAATAAAACCTACATTAACCCTGTATCTGGCAAGGGTCTAATATCTATAGTGGCAATTATTTCTCGGATCTTGTAGTATTTAAATTAATAATTTGTGTATATTTCAATATATATAAAATTTATTTTAGACTTGTAATTTATTTAAAGTTTTATTTACATCAAACTTCTTGGTGAACATATGCAGTAAAAAAATTAAATGTAAAGAGATATTGAATATTGTTTTCCAACTGTTGTGACATATATTCATGATTCTTATTGAACATCAACATTTTGCGAGACATTTTTAGGTTACTAAAACTTTGTAAATAAATGTATTAAACGTAAAATGAATGTTTAAAATCTCAGACTTTTATTGGTATACGTTTTGTTGCATTTAAGAAATTGATAAAGTATCATACTTATGATCTAGAAGATGAAATGTAAGGAAACGATAAAATATGGTCTGACCACCATGAAATGGGTTTTTGAGTCAATAAAATATCAGCTGCCACTGGTTAATAATTTGTCATACAAGTATAGCCTTACCTTAGAAACATGCATGAAATTTTATAAACTCAAATTTTATAAATTGGTTTTCACAGATGTATTGCAAATGCCTTAACTTACTTTGTTAAGAAGTATTTCAACCCATTGAAATAAATTACATGCAATCCATAATATTCAGGTAGTAGATTTTAACCATCCTGAAGGTGCTACGTGTAGAAATTATCTATTTTACTAGTATAACAAAACAATGGAATTTGAACTTCTGCAAGTTTTAAGACGAGCTTAATACAAGTTTCAGAATTATTTTCTTTTCTTCAACATGATGACCCTGAATCAGTTGTGTCTAAGTGCACTAAAACACTGATGAAACGGATCTTTATTGATGAATCTGCCTTGCAATTAATCAATACAGTATGCTACAAATAGCATGTTTCTAATACAAGGGTTATTTAAAAAGCAAGGTCTGATTTCTTATAAACAATTAACCACCATATATTTTTCCCTTTAAAGTTTCTTTATTTAATTTCAACATCTTTGTACATAATTTTTATTTCTGTCTAAACATTTGTCATAACGTTCTAGAAGAATATGCTGGATTCATAGAAGTCTACCAACTGCGAAGATAACCAGATTTCAACTACTTTCTTCACCTTGTCATCTATGATCAAGCTCTTGCTGGTAAGAAATTCCTTTAAGTAGCAGAGTAGCAATTGCTCAGTACCAAGTCTGGCCTGTATGATGGGTGGTCAATCTGATTCTTTACAAGAGATATGACCAGTTTTTGGGCTTGACTAACATAATGTGTGTAACATCACAACAAGTGTGATGAACTGGTTTGGCCTTGACTTTGATGATATGAAGCCATTCTATTGACTAAGGATTTGATTCTGGGATCATGTAAGCCCATGAACCCATTAATTACGTAAACACTTCAGCTAAACATGAATTTACTGATGTGATGTTCATTTACCCATATTTCATCTAAATTATAACCTGTGCTTTCAACCTTAAAATTCCACAAGTTATAAATTATGCTCAGAAACCTTAAACAGGATGCTTGAATATCACATGTTTGCATAAGGAGGTTCCTTCATCATTCAATTTCAGTAAATGAACTTAATTTTTTCAACAACCCATATTCTGTTGATCATAGCAACTCCTTGCCACAAATTTCTTATTTTAGTTAATTAGCAACAGTTTTCAGCAGTGGGAATTTTTTCCCAGTCACAGAATGACAACACAGTTTTCATAACGTCTGATCAAAATTGTCAGTTACTGTACTTTTTTCCACGAGTTAAAAGTGGAACATCGAAGAAATCTTTTCAAGTATATTACAAGTTGGGATAAATAAATTAGCAGCTGATTAAAATTGAGTTTCATTAAATGGAGGGTTATTAGTTTTTTTTAAAAAACTGTATAATATAAAATATACTTTATACAATGTTCTCCCTGAAGTCTTGATTCCATAGTTATAACAGAACTAATCTCCCATGGTTCTAACGTAACACAGCTCTTAAAATATAACCATGAATATTTATGTAAAAACTGAATATATACATAATTTTGTATATAAACTTGTGAAATGAAATAAACGTTAACTCTAACATTAAATACAATTATACATTAGCTGATATCCATTTAGTAAAGAATTTGTTCTTTTTGCAAGCCAGTTCTATTGATATGATTGTTACTCACTTTCTAGTGTACTGAAGAGATATGGTTCGAAAGGATGTTCATTGTTTTCAAGGAAAGGATGTTTACTGGAATATCTGCCAAATGTTATTGTTATACTCTTAGCTTTCAATACACTTTTTTATTTCTATAAGTAATTCCATCTATTACAAAAATAATCGTGTATATATTTGACTCGATCATTATTTTTGGCATTTTCTTCAAGATTAATTGCGTACTTTCAGATGTCAGAAATGTATGATTATTTAATTATTTTTGTTAAATTTTAGTTTATTAAAATAAAGTGAGTTGTATATAAACTAATACTTGTTAATCAAGGTGACATAATTATTCACATTTTCATCAGACTGATAAAGGAGGCACCCCAAAATATAACAAGACCAGATTATAACCCTTTGACATCTATCAGAAGTATCAAAAAACTACATGTACAGTTATCTAATATTACTTAAGTTTCTTATTCAAGAATATTTTTAATATATTTTAACTATATTGTAAAAAGAAACAATTTCTAGTTTTAGGGAATTTTTTTAATGTAAATGAAAAATATGGATGATTTCTACAAAACATAAACACATCAATCATTGTGTCGGTTCTGCAAAATACTGTTTTCCAAATTTGGATAAGGGACAATTTAAGACGGGAAGGATTTTTCAACACTTTTTAACCATTCTCAACACTCAAATTCACTTGGGACAGATGTCATCAACTTCTTAGATAAAGATGAATCCAGCTCTTGATTGCATTTTAATGGCCGTTCTAGAGAGGGATCAATTTCAACTGCAGCTGTTTGCATAAACATAGAATTTCAACGACAGATTTTAATGTCAACTCTGGTGAAATATTGTTTACGATTTCGTCTTTGTTATTCGAGATGAGGACAGGTTCGGTAATTAGTTCCTCCAGCGACATTTTGAAAATTAGTAGACACGACAAACAGGTCTAGTAGTAGTGTACGATATAATTGTTGTTAGGGGAATAATCAGATTTCTTTATGATAAATAACTACAGTACTGTACAGAATAAAATAAGGCCAGAACACATTATCCTACAATCTGCACAGCAACTATACACTGTCGGTCTTTTCTTCGTTTTAAAATACGATACGCATTGGAGGGAAATGCTGTAATTTTCCGAATCACAAATACCAAGGGTCTACTGCTGAAGAGAATAAAGGTTTGAATGGTTGAAACAGCAACTAGTCTAGAACTATATACGTTATTAGTTCTATTTACCTGACAGCCTAGTCTAAGACTTTAGAGACAATATTTCAATCATACCAAGATCACTACTTACACAAAGATTGTTGGTAATAAAATATAACGATGAAGAGCCTTAGAGCACAAATTTTACCAAATTACTAAAAAAAAATAAAACAAACAATTGTAGGGAAGTATATCAATAAAGTTACAACAAACATGCAATTTAATGAAGTAGAATTTGGACTCAACAAACACAATCAGAACAAGAAAACTTAACTTGTAGAACTAATGCACTATTTTAAAGTCCACTATCACTTTTCAATTATAATTTATTTAAATAATTATTCAATAAAATAACATTAAAGAAAAGTCTAAAAACATTTAAAAAATCATCAATCAACAACCATCATCCTTAATTCACCACAACCTTGTCTTTTTTTGCTAACTATATTTAGCAACTAATTTTTTGACACAAAATTTAATTTAGTTTTTGGAAATATATGGTTTGCAGACTGTCTTAAAGGTTCAATGAGCAGATGCTGCAAGAAGCTTCTTGGCTGCATGGCGAATGAGGATTATCAAGCAGCATGCGATGATGATGGTGATGAAGCATCTCACCCATGTAGAGCCAGGGAGCTGTAGTGGGTGTCCATTGAAGTAAGGGGGACTCAGTGGCTTGAGTTTGTGGGACATTACGATTACCCCGCACTACCATGCCAGCACCCCCACTCTCTACTCACATCACCTGGAACAATACAGTAAAGTTACTTATACAGATGGTTTAAATTACTCATTTAAAATTTAATAAATATGGATAGTATAAAATTTATTCCAATATACTAAAAAAATATTAACATTTTTATTCTAAAATATATCCAAAACTGATGCTTATGAATAATATGACTAGTAAACCTCTTTCCTTGGGAGGAATCATGTCTCCCCATTATTCTGAATATGTATATTTTATATGTATATTGAATACAGTATATTTTTTTAAATTAAATGTAGTCAAAAGTTATGTACTTTCAATATCTTTTAACTTCAGGTTAAAACACGATTTCAAAACCATGTAGAATATTATTTTGTATACTGTACTTTCTTTGTACCAGTAGAATGGTCAATGGCATAAGGATTACATCAATTTTTAGCATATCCTATCTGCAAATGGAGCTATTGTACTGGCAATTAAACTTGTTTACCCTCCTCAAGCATTGTATAAGTTGCAAGATATAGCAAGAAACTTGAGATGCGCAGGAAGAGAGTATGAATGACTAGCGGAGGAAAAGGTTAGTCAGCTGTGTACCCCTTTTTGCATCTTTTCTTTCATTTGTGTGTAGCACAGGTGGCCAGTGAACAAAGCATAATATAATAAAGCATCAGTACTCCGAACGGGAAACATTCCGAGCATCACAAATCTGGATCGTAGTTTCAGTGTGGACAGCACTTGGCGCCAATACAACACATATCTAAACTAAGCCTTATCTATAATTATGATTGATAACTATTTGTGCATTCCATGTAAGTATATTATATTTCTTTTTTCAAATGTATTAAATTAGAGGAATAAAAAAAAGCTTTAAATTATAGAAAACTTGGGTAAAATGAGATAGATGTCATGTTAGACCACCTTTATATTTGAACTTGTTTGTGTATCAAGGAAGTTATTTAATTATAAAATCAACATAAACTCACAATAAACTCATTTATTTGATTATAAATTTATGATTAAATAAATGTATTTATAGTGTTTATGTTATTTTTTATTATTAATGACTTTCCCTGTTTTTAAAAACTCCTTTGTTTAAATTTATCTTGTTTTTAAAACTTTATACATTTTGAAAAACAACATTAAATATTTTTATTTGACTACTTATATTTTTTTTATAAATAAAGAATTAAGTAAATTCGATACTTCAAACAAAAACTAAGTTCTCTTTAATATGACGTTTCTTTGCATGTTTAGTTAAAAGAAAACATCTGCAAACCATTTTCTTAACTGTTACAAAATTGGCTTAATTGACCCACCTGGAGTATTTGACTGGCTTCAAAGGCAGTTCCAGGAAGCAGATGCACAGGACTGGTCACATGTCCAGATTCCACACAAATCATGTTTGGATATTCATCGTCTCCGAAGTCTCCAATATCCTTTGACTGTTCAACCCATGGATTCCATAACACTGTAAAAGCAAAAGGAATACAGTTACTGGCAAAAGTACAACTCTGCACTGTTTAAGAAGAGTCAAATCTCTTGTGGTAGATTACAAATTTATCAAAAATCTTGAACTGTGCCAAGGTAAAAAAATCTTTAAAAATATTGTGACCACAGCAGAAAATAATCAGACTGCCCCTGCTAGTATTGTTGTTATCTGGCAATGCATTTCAGAATCATCTACTGTATGGACCAATGATGTTAGTAATGAAACAGTATTTCACTCTTTTTCTAGGACTGGGTTTAGTACAACAATGGAATGAAATGAAAAGATGGATGGCCTGGTATAGTTGAAAAATCAGTGGCGTTTGCTCTCAACAACTAAAGGTGTCAGTGATAAAATTACAATGGAGGAATTCATTACTGATGAAGAACAATTAACAGTTTCAGATTTTCCAAATGATGATGACATAATGGAAAGTGTTTAATCCCACTGTAGTAGAAGGAGTTGATAATGATCAACATCGGGATAGATACCTAAAGAGAATAAGGTTCTACGAACATTCAAAACAATTAGATTTGAACTACAGCTACAGGAGATTGAGTGCTTAGTAATATTTTGCAATATTTAAACTGAAAATTTTTTAAAAGAAATTTGTATGTAAAAAAACAGCAAAAAATTACTCATTATTTTACGTCATCAATAAGAATAATTATATAATCTCAAAACACCTTTAAAAAAAACTATAAAAAAATGCAGTAACTTGGGATCAGTGTTTTTTAAATCAATTTAAAAACTTAGGTTATTGTGTTTCACTTTTTTGTGCTAGTGTTGGAAATAAATTTTGTTATAAATGACCTAATATGGTACTGTATCAACTTTCAAATGTGTACACGATACGTCTATGATCTGACTTAAATCCATTCTTCAAAAGAGGCATACTTTTAGAGTCTGGCATATAACCATTCTATGATAGAGGTAAGCATTGCCCTATTTATCTGAAATATATTACAATTAATTTATAAAGAATATTATTTTTAATAGGCAGAATATTTAAAATACTGTATGTATATACAATACATTCATTAAAGTAGGCCTAGTTTTTTTGGCAAAAAAGTTTAATAAAAATAAATATTTCTTTGTAAGTAGAATAAAATTGTAAATTGTTACCTGTACTTAAATGAAGATTTTGGGTTGGATACTGGATTTCATTACATAGAAGTTCCACTGTCTCTTTAAATTAATATTTTAATAAGTCATACAAACTTTAAAATTTACCTAAATAAACGGAAATGAATTCAATAAACCTAAATATAAACTATAAAGTTGTTCAATTCACTTACAGTAAAAAGTTTATTTGAAACTTACCAGTGTCTGGAAAATTATATTTTTGTATCCTCATTTTCCTGCCAGAGACCACATTAGTAATGATGTGTTCATGAGGTGTGTTTTGGTAAATTCTGTCAGTCCACTCTGCAATGGTGACGGCTTCCCTTCCTTCTTGATAAAGTGTATTGTCTCTAGTCTAAAAAATCAAATTATACATAAGTATAATTACTATGAATAATTACATTTTTTGTTTCAATTTAAATTATTAGAATATCTAATCTTTCTAGTACTTTCTTTAACCAGATATAAAATAATTATCAAAATTAATTTTTTTCAATATGTTTTTAAAAGTTACAAATAATGAATAAAATAATTTTTCCATAATCAAATAGATTAATAACCATACACAGATTCATAACTCAAACAGAATTTTAAAATTTGTGATAGTGAAGTTTTATATATGATAAAACTGTAAAATAATTAAAAAAACATTAATTTAAATAATATTAAAATTCAAAATAAAAAAAACCGTAGAGTGCAAGTAATAGCCTATAGTAAAGACTGTTGAGTGGATCAGCACAACACAAGTCATATATTTAGATTGTAATGAAATTTTTGACAAATATTCATGAATTATGTGAGTTTTTAATTTTGAATTGTAACAATTATTTAAATCAATGTTTGAATTATTTTACAATTATATTGAGTAAAAAATGTACTATTAAATTTTAATATTAACTTAAACAATATATTTTCTGATTTTTAGTCCTGTGTGATAATTTGTTTTTCAAGCATCCCAGCATTTCCCTTAAAGAGAGTGTATGGTTGATTTAAAATTAGTACTACTATCTTAGGCACCTTACTTTCTTCTGAAGAATCAACGCTATTCCATTATTATTCAATACTGAGTCAAGATTAAATCCTTCAAAAAGGTCAGCCATCATGCTAAATTTTCATTTATTTTTTTGGGTTACCAGTAAGATTTTTACTCTACTAACATATGATGGCTGTTTCAAGTTGCCAATAACTACTAGTTTTAATTTTTCTCTCCCTGACATGTTAGATGCAAGTAATAGGGTGACTCGAAGTTTACTGCGTTTACCTCAAAACAGGTCTCATCTTTAAACGCTAACGTATTTTTTGATAAACATTAAATATATATCCCACTCTCACCAGCAATATTGCATATGTAGTCTGGATATATTTTAAACTTCCCTCATCCAATTTAAAACTCCTTTAACATCGATTAATGTAGGCCTAAACCTTTTTCTATCTGTGGTACTTGCTTTCTTTTCAAATTACTCACTAACCCCACCTTTATTTTTCAAAATAAAGCACAATGCACCGGTTGAAATTCCAAATTCTCCTGCAAAATTTTTCTTTTTCTATATTCCTTCCTACTTCTGTGATAACTTGAAATTTTTGTTTAATGTTAAACTGTGCACTGGTGTTTAGATATACGGTAATTCATAATTAACACAAAAGTAAGAAAACAATGAATATCTATAATCCAGGTGTGGCTTCAGGATTTATTTTTTGGGTAGGCAGGGTTTAGGACAATCTTGATTATTGAGGGAGGGAGGATAGTTATAGCACCCTCCCTCAAAAGTTGTTTAAAACTTAAATGATGTGTTTGAGGGTAATTTTACTTTCAGGGCAAATATATATAAGCTAAACAAAAGAGCAATTATTTGCTATTTTATTGTTGCTGGGTGCATTCTGAATTTCGGTGTATTATGAGCATTTCTAAAAATGTTAGACATATATATATATATATATATATATATATTTTTAAACGACATAAGTTATTCAAATACAAGAATATTTATTAATTTATATTCAAAGCTTTTCGTTGGTAAACAGTACCAACATCATCAGGAATGAAAATTACAATAATGTAAGCTATAGGCCTAAAACATGTTTCCTGATGATGTTGGTACTGTTTACCAACAACAAGCTTTGAATATAAATTAATAAATATTCTTGTATTTGAATAACCTATGTTGTTTTAAATTATTAAACAAGAAAACGTATTATATGTATATATATATATATATATATATATATATATATATATATATATATATATATATATATATATATATATACATAAAGTCAGTGCAACGGAAAGCAGGGTGTCTAGTAAAATAGCTCGAAGAAATTCCCTGAGTTTTCCCTGACTTTTCCAGGGTGTCTAGTAAAATAGTTTGAAGAAATTCCCTGAGTTTTCCCTGACTTTTCCTCTTTTAGATGTCTATAGAAAGCCCAGTTTACATTGATATCTGAAGGATCTTGGATAAATCCAGACTTTGAAGAACGAATTGAGTAACTCTTTTGCTTTTGTGTCTGTAAGGAACACAGAACCAAAATATCGAGCTTTCACTTCATCCGTCTCTGCATCCCAATACCTAACACTCAAATCCATTTGGGCTCTTTGTGATATTTTGTTTAAACTTTCATCAAAGCCAATTACATAGTTAGAATTTGAATTTAATGATGTCAGTAACAGGTCTTTAATATAATTTGATAAACCGATTACAACACTATAGGAAATTTTATCTTTCCCCAATCTCATGTTCTGTGCAATGGTGCTATCAGGGACCATCCTTAGAAAGAGGCACACTACCTTCTGCATTGCGTAAAGAAGTGTTGCATTACTAAATTCACGCACCATATAATCTCTGCTTCAGTCACTTTATCTTTTAGTTTATATTTATCCTAAGGAAGGAGGGGAGGTAATGACGACATCTGCATGACGCGCTTGCCCGCTACGGCAATGAAAACTGGAACCTTCCATGTTGAAATAAACAGTGTACAAATAATCACCGTCAAATAAAACACATACTATCACGAGTCTAGACAAATAGCTGGCTACGAATGTTTACACAGCGTTCTGTGTGGTCAGAAACAGACTGAGTTATCTGTTATCCCCACCTGTCCATATGATAACAGAACCACTGCGCACCCCAAGGCCACGGTCCAGGCTAAAACCTCCCAGCTGTACCAACTCGACACGTTTAATATTTATTGACATAAGTCCTGAAGTCATAGCATTGGGCTTATCAAATAAATAATGGGCATCTAAATAAAGAAGTGTTATTTCCTGACTGCCCTGCCCCTAAACCGCTGGCTAACAATACCAAATATTCTAGAGCAATGGCCACTAGTTTTGTTTCTAATCAAAATAAATATTTTCCCGATTTTTTAAAATTTTCCCTGACTTTTCCCTGAATTTTCCAGAATCTTAAAATTCCCTGACTTTTCCAGGTTTTCCCGGTTTTCCCTGTCACTAGACACCCTGGAAAAACAATGGATAACGTTAAATATCAAGAATATATATATATATATATATATATATATATATATATATATACATATATATATATATACATATATATATATATATATATATATATATATATATATATATATATATATATACATATATATATATATACATATATATATATATATATATATATATATATATATATATATATATATATATATATATATATATATATATATGTCATTTATCTATTTAAATTATTGACAATTAAGAAGTATTTTAACAAATAAATATAAAAAAGTTAATCGAGCCACCACTGCTATAATCACGCACAAAGCAAAGGTAGTTTATACCATTAAACAGCAAACAAAAAACTCACTAGCAAGAAGACACTGACAGTACTGAGTGAGTCACCTGCTGATGTGTATTTTGCACATTCTACAAGAGATTAAAGTGCATTTAAAAGCTAGGGGGAATGACATTCAAGGTCGTTTTACCTTCCTTCTTCTAATACATTAGTGCTCATTCCTACGTATTACAGTATTTTCTGCTCTTTAAATAGAATTGTGGAGTTTTAACAATCATTCTATTACCATTATTCAACAACTTTTTGTTTCGAATTATAGAAATTCGATAATTGAAAATATATACGTGTAGCTTATATATGGAAAACTGAAAAAAATTAATTTTTTTTTTAAATAAAGAAAATTCAAGTTTAAGAAATACAAGTTTGACTGTATAGTTAAAAAAAAAATAACAATTACCAAAAGACATTATTTCTAAAATTGAGTAAATAATAACCCCTTCTAAAATTAACTTTGTGTGAAAAAACAACTAAAGCCTAAATGAAAAAAAAAACGCTTTTAGTAAATCAAATGAAGAAAGAAACATAACTTTATAAATTGTAATGTTGTAACAAATTAACCCTTAGCACTCGACTGTCGGGGGAGCCCCGCCAAGCGTATATTGCAGTTTACTCGTATGTCGGGGGTCACCCGACACAATTTTCAAATGCTTATAACTCGTCTGCGGCGAAGCCCACGACATTCAATCTTTTACAGTTTGGTGCTACACTCTATTGAAAATAATATGAACTAAGTTGAAAATGCCTAGGAATATGTGAGTCATCACAAAATCTAGTTTGCCGCTACGTTGTAAGCTGCAAGTAGGTTACAGTTTTGCCGGTTATTTGTTACTCGTAGTTTGCCGTGGCTTCATGTGCAATTAGTGATTCTGAAAATCCTGATCTTTTACTTAATCCTGATTTATTAGAATTTAGTTCAGTTTCATAAACAAAATAACTAAACCAACAGGTATTTGTAAATATAACCAGTTTATGGGTGGTATAGATTTAGCTGTTCAATATAATGAACCGTGCAGTTTTACAAAACGAACAAATAAATGGGGGGAGGACAATGTTTTTCTGGCTATTAGATGTAGCTGTAGTAAATAGTTTTATTATCTATAATAACAAAAAAAAGGAAATGAGAGAAAATCCTGTTAAACAAAAATAGTTTCGCCAAAACTTGGTGAGGGAACTCATTCGTGATATCAGGAATAACCCGTATAGTGAGAAGGGTTGGCCGTCAACTAATGACAAAGAAGAAAGACTGAATTGGAAATGACATTTAATCTTTTCCAATGATAAAAATACTTCTAAGAATTGTGCAGTTTGCTGTAACAGGAAGATAAAAGGAGGTAGAAGGGAAACAGTTTTTCACCACAAAACATGCGGCAGAAAACCAAGACTTCATCCGGAAGACTGTTTTCAAAAATATCATACTCTGCAAAATTACAAATAAGATAATAAAATCATGTACATACAGTATTAGTGAATAAAAATAGCTTAGTTTACTAAAATCATGTAAGAGAAAACAAAGTTTTCCATAAACAATAATGCAACCTGCAGGTGAGGAATTTGTCACAATTTAATTACAAGTGGGGAAGCAAAGCATGTTACAAAAATCCGAGCGCTAAGGGTTAATATATAATAAAATTCTAAAATTAGGAGTTGTTATAAAATCATAATTTTATAACATTTCTTACACTTAATTATGGTTTGAAGTTTTAAAAATTATTGGTAATGTACTTTAAGAAATACATATTAAAGAGCAATACCTAAAACACATAATTCTCTAATCAACATCCTACCTTGTCAATAAAAGTACAGCCATGTAACCCTGTGATCTGACACCTCCGCACATCAGGGACTTTGAAATATGTGTGCAGTAATAGATTAAAACTAAATGTCAAATCTTTGCTAGGGTTATAGACACCAATGTTAAAATGTAACTCCTTTTCACGTAATATTAGACGGTATGTTAATCGAAATCTGAAAAATATTTCAAAAATGGTTACAAAATAGGTTTAAGAATTTTCTAAACTATTGTAAGTTTTCAATTATAACAAAATAGAATAATGCTATTAAAAAGTGGCACAATTTAACATAAGTTATACAAAAATAAAGGAAACGTGATCCATAAAATAAACTAACAGGAAAAAATATGTCTATATATATATATATATATATATATATATATATATATATATATATATATATATATATATAAAGTTGTTATTGTTAATTACAAACAATTATTCCACCACTAAGTGCAATTATTTTTACCTTATGTGATGAGGTACCTTTTGGTAATGTTTTTTGAAAAATCAATTCAGTGATTCAACAATGGTCAAGTGACCGAAAGATGCTTGAGGTACATCACATAAGGTAAAAATAATTGCACATGGTGGTGGAATAATTGTTTATAATTAACAATAACAACTTTGTAAAGTCAGTGCAATGGAAAAATAATGGACATATATATATATATATATATATATATATATTCTTGATATTTAACATTATCCATTGTTTTTCCGTTGCACTGACTTTATGAAGTTAATATATTACTATTTTTGAGTAATTTTATCCACCATTAAGTGCAATAATTTTACCTTGAGTGATGAGGCACCTTTCGGTCTTTGACCATAGGTGGTCAATCCCGAATGGTCAAAGACCGAAAGGTGCCTCATCACTCAAGGTAAAATTATTGCACTTAATGGTGGATAAAATTACTCAAAAATAGTAATATATTAACTTCATATATATATATATATATATATATATATATATATATATATATATATATATATATATATATATATATATATATACAGTATATGAAGTTCTTATTATTACTTGTAAATAATTTTTTCCAGCACTAAGTACAATAATTTTACCTTGTGTGATGAGGTACCTTTCGGTCACTTGACCATTGTCGAATCACTGATTATTTTTCTCTATTTTTTTTTTTTTGATGTGATCATCATATTTTCTGACCAGATCATTTAAAATAAGATTTGAAGAACATTACAGAGCATTCAAAAATAAAAGTACAAAAACATCAAATGTTGCAACACACCTAATATCACATAAACATGAAATAACAAATTACAAAAAAAACCTAACCATACTCGGAATAAATAATAACCCAATAGAACTAAACTCACTAGAAAAATACCACATTTATAAAAACATACACAGCAATTTAATAAACCTACAGACAACATATGCAGATGATTTACTATTTAAACACATTATACACGAGGTTCAAGAAGAAGTATGTATGACGTCATCAAATACCAACATCTCGGACCGAACATTCACGTCAGAAAAATAGAGAAAAATAATCAGTGATTCGACAATGGTCAAGTGAACGAAAGGTGCCTCATCACACAAGGTAAAATTATTGCACTTAGTGGTGGAAAAAATTATTTACAAGTAATAATAATAACTTCATAAAGTCAGTGCAACGGAAAAATAATGGACAACATGAAATATCACGATATATATATATATATATATATATATATATATATATACATATATATATATATATATATATATATATATATATATATTTTGTAAGTAATTTGTTTTAATATGATATTATGAATGAAGTTTTTAAAATGTAATTTTAAAATAATTTCAAACAAGGTATGTTATTAACTTTACTAATTTATTTTGAGATAAATAAATTTTCTAGAGCTTTCCCTTTTTTTATAACAAGTTTAATGTATCATAAAAAAACACTTTCTTAACAATTATAAGTTTTATTAATAAATTACAATTTTTTTTCTTTTTTAAAGTTTTACAAATTTACTATAAGTTTCCTCTTTTATTACAAGTCTTATTATTCTAAATTGTATTTCTCTTTTGGGCAGCAACAGTTTTTATTTAATTTAGCCTAAATTGATTTTAATTTTGATTTAGCACAAGCTCTCTTAATCTCGGGTTATCTGGTGGGTTTTAAATTTTGAATACTGAAATCTTATTTGGCACTCTAAAGTACAAGAACAAAAAAATCTAATCTATAAATGTTATACAATATGTTACAAATCAATCTATTTCTAAGTAAAATTGTTCCTTAATATTTTCTCTAAATGTTTTCTTTTATAGTTTAATTTTATAATAAATTCCTCTAATTTCTTTTCTTTTATAAATGTCTGATTGCAAAATTTCAAAATATATTAATGGATCTAGCCTAGATACTTAAGTGTTTTAGATTGCAGATTCCACTTTTCAGCCTTGCTTGAATAGGTGTGTAGGACTGAAGCCACGCTAACTAAGCATTTCAAAATGGCTAAAACAAACTATTTCCTTTTCTTAATTGTTGTTACCGGCTTTACGGATGCTGTATTCACTGCCTTTTGTACATTTCATGCTGTTAATAACTTTTTTTTAATTTCTTCGCAGGTGACTGTATTTAAATATTATATCTCCGTTTAAATTGTCAGCTGTTCTATTCACAATGCGCGCGCATCTTACTTTATATGCTAGTTCATCCAGTTTTGGTCAACTTCGGTGAATCTTAACAGGGTTTCACTTTTCTTAACACTTAAAGGCTTTTAATTTTATTTACATTGTTTTAGTGTTCTTTTTAAACTGTTACACATTAAATTGTTTGTTTTACAGTGGTTATTGTTCTAAACTTGATTAAATATTAGGATTTTGCCTTTTTTTCATAATTGGTTATTTTATGGTTTGAATTTACTTACATATTTATATTATATTATATATATAGTGCCTTTCTTACTTGCTATTTTCAAAATGTTACAATATATATATATATATATATATATATATATATATATATATATATATATATATATATATATATATAGATTTTTTGGACTAGGAGACTGACAGACTTACCTTGGTAAGAGTCCAGACTGTAGTCTTGAAATAGAAACACATAAAAGCACTTAAACAATGATATATTTCAACCACACAGTGGTCTTTGTCAATCGAAGAGA
This sequence comes from Prosapia bicincta, assembly GCA_036971475.1. Lineage (NCBI taxonomy): Eukaryota > Metazoa > Arthropoda > Insecta > Hemiptera > Cercopidae > Prosapia > Prosapia bicincta. The sequence goes on from JBAIZL010000001.1 coordinate 194,827,639, forward strand.
AAACACAAAAAGAAATATGAGAGAATGAAATAAAATTAATAAATAAAAGAATGGTATTTATTTTATTTTATTCTCTCATATTTCTTTTTGTGTTTTCTCTTCGATTGACAAAGACCACTATGTGGTTGAAATATATCATTGTTTAAGTGCTTTTATGTGTTTCTATTTCAAGACTACAGTGTGGACTCTTACCAAGGTAAGTCTGTCAGTCTCCTAGTCCAAAAAATCTAAATAATCTTTACCAACCAAAACTAACCTAAATATATATATATATATATATATATATATATATATATATATATATATATATATATATATATATATATGGGAAGGGAGGGTAAGAGTACGCACCTAATGATTTTTTAGGAATATCTGCGTAAATAAAAAATATACAGACTTCAACATTTTGTAAAATATTCTTTATTTATATATGTAACATTCTTATAAATTTCACTTACTTAGCAATAAACACATCAAAATGAAAAATAAATTTTAAAAAATTGTCAAGTGCGTACTCTTGTCCTACTGGGAGGGTAAGAGTACGCAAGTAGGGTGGTTAAAAGTACGCACTAACAGTGATCACAAACAAATGGCCCACTACCTTCATAAGCCGAGCAATCTTCGTGCCACCATTCCTTGCAGATACCACATTGTACCCAGTTCTCAGAATACGAATTTCCACATCCTGGGCAAATTGTTAGGTCAAAATCGTCTTCTTTGGGTAGGTTTGCTTGTCCTGAACTTGTAGATGGGCTTGTGTATTTATTTCCGAAGTTTAGTTTTTTATGTGCATTGGTTTTTTTTTTGTATTCCTAATATCTTTCTCGCTTTCTATCTCTGTCTTTTTAAGAGTTCTTTCTGCTTTTACCTTCTCTAATTCCTTTTTTTCTCTTTCTTTCTCTTCCAAAAGTCTTTTAAAAGGCGATGACGTTAGTATTTCTGACTTTTGTGATGGCCTCTTCTTTTTTTTATTTTCAGTTTCTTTTGCTTTAATTTTTGGAAGTGGTAGAATAGATTGAACATTCACCATTATATTGTTTGAAGTTTTTGCAGGGGAGTTATTAGACTGATTTGGTAAAGAGCTGTCTGTTCCTTCGTTTACTTCTTTAGGTGGTTTATCGGTCACTAATGACGGGGCAAATAGTTCCTCATCTATTACATCCGGATTAAATGGTTCGATTCCTGTTACTTTGAAAGATTTTTCGGCAAGCTTGACTCTTGCTGTAGCAATGTAGGCTTCTTTGAAAATTCCTGCTACGTCGGTAAGCCTTATTACCTCTCCTGGATTTTGCACAAGAAATTTCTCAGCTTCAGCTGCATAAGCTGCTTTCAGAGGTGCAAAGAATCCTTTATGTAAAGGCTGGATGACATGGCTCGCGTGAGGTGGAAGAGTTAAAAAAGTGATATTATTCTCTCGGCAGAATAAAATAGCAGGAAGTGAACAATGCGTAGAATGATTATCTGCTATCAGCAAAATAGGATCTTCGGCAGATGGCTTTACGTGATGAACAAAATGTTTTAACCAATCGAGAAATAAGTCGGAGTTCATATAACCTGTCTCAGTTACTAGACCCAAAGTTCCTGAAGGAGCATTTTTGAACAATAGGTGATTCATTCTTTTTCTAGGAAAAATCAATGCTGGTGGTACAAAAATTCCTGTTGCGCTCATGCAGCAAACTGCAGTGATGGTATCCCCTCTTTCTGCACTAGAAATTTTACAAACAGTTTTTTTACCAGTGGGAGTCAGTACCTTCGGAGTTCTTTTTGGAACAGTCGACAAGCCTGTCTCATCCATATTAAATTTCCTATGAGTAGAAAATTTTTTGTCAAGACAACACTCTTTTAAATTATTATAAAACCTTCTAACTTGGGCCTTATTGAAACCAATTGCTCTAGCCATACTACACTGCTCTGGGGACCTTACAGATAACTTATTCCTTTTACAGAAACCTTTCAACCAATCTTTACCGGCCATTTTCTTCTCTTTGTTAAATCTGTTAGATACTCCATTCATTTCAGCGTAGTCAAATGCAAGTTTCATCAAATGTTTTCTTGTTAATCCATAAAATCTACAATCAAAGTCTCTGCAATGCTGAGCCAGCTCTCGTTCCATTTCATCAGTCAAAGCTCGTTTGAAACGTCCTAGCGATACTGGGATGGTACCCTGCAAAAAAACCAAAAAAAACGTGTTTGTAGGACTATTATTAGTAAAATAAAAATTACAACAAAATGATTTCTAAAAAATATAGGCTGAATTTCTTTACACAATATTGTTCATTGCTCAGAGATTCAGCAGCCTGCAAAACTCGTAATTTATGGGAGGAAATGCAAAGAGAAGAGATTTCATCATATTTGGACCTACATGATTTGAGATAAATATGGGTGACTTGACAAGACATAAATGTGAACTCTTAAATACCAACTTACCGCTTTCAACCTTTTCCTCAAGGTACACTCGTTAATCCCCAGTTCTCTGGCCACTTCTCTTTTACTCTTCCCTGCTTCTAATTTCCGTTTAGCCTCTTCAATTGTTTCATTAGAAATAAGAGCTCTCTCTGATTTCCGTTTATAAGGTGCCATTGTGCCAAAAAAGGTTACTGAAAAAAAATAATATGCATTTGAAAATGTAAATAGAATTCTACTTAGGTTTTTCTTGGTATTAAAAAAGCAAGAGAGGGAGGCCAAGAGTACGCAGTTAAAAGTTGTTGCGTACTTTTGGCCTCCCTAGTAGCATTTCTCAGACTTGTCACTAGATGCCAGCAGGTTACAAACAAAGAATTACTAATGGCTGGATGTTTTTGCCAATGAAATGCACTTTCATTTAATATAGGTTTAAACAATATTTATGTACTTTATGTACTAAAAAACCTTAAGTTTTACATCCTAAAAATTAGATAAAAAAGTAAGAAAACTGTATTTTACCTTGTATTTTGCCAACAAAGAGGAGCTGATAAATGACAATACCGCTTCTTCTACTGCTGCTGTAGGCTTACTAAAACGTCACAACAGACATTCCGTGCAGTGTTGCCAACACCATGAAATTTACCTTCGTACTCTTAACCGCCCGCGTACTCTTGCCCACCGTTACCTTATATATATATATATATATATATATATATATATATATGGCATTAGCCCAAAACTGCAATCTCTTGAAAATAAATAAATAGACACACACAAAAATATATTACACTATTGAAATATTTCGATTATACTGTAACACATTTTAGGTGTGTTACATATTAAAAAAGATTCAGAAAACAAACAGGACGTCAAATTTTAAAAATGTAAAACATGTGTATAAGTAATAAAAAAAATTGTATTTGAACCGAGATTTATGTAAGAGCACGAAATGTGTTTTGGAAAAAAGGAACTACTAGGCCCGCTGTGTTGCCCAAGATGAGCGGAAACCTAGATAGCGGTACACGAGCCATGCATCTTTCTCTTATGTGTCGAAATGTAAGCGTGGAAAGACCTTTCGATATGCAGGATGCCTTAATTTCTTTTTTAAAAGTATATTAATTAAATTTCTGTTTTAATTAGAAGGAATGTTGCTGCCTGGAGAAATGCCTTGAGAGGAACGATCATTGCCGAAACGCAGAATGGGGGATTTCATTCCAAAATAAGACTGGTCGGATCAAAATAATGAAAAATGCAGCTAAGTTGTACTATAACAATTGTGTTTCAAAAGGAGTGATGTTTGAAAAACTTAACTTTAATCTTTCATGGCTTCATAAGTCAGTTCTCTGTAAGGCAATGCGCTTAAAGTAATCGTGCAATGTAAAATAAGTCAATTTAAATTCAATGTACAAGCGTTAATGCATCTTAAATTTGTGCAAGCAATTTCAAATAAATATCTCGTGCTCTGCCATAGATATTCGTATAATAAATTTCTTTAATTAAATATGTAATGAAACAAGGGTAAGCCAGCATTTCTGATATGTTTTTATTTGATTGCCAAAAGTAAAATTTGATTTGTTTAAACTAACATTGTGTTTAAATTCTTTGTGATATACATCATTCTTCTTCCAACTGAACTTTTGATATTGCAGGTCAATCCTTAATTATGTAATGAATTACTGCAATCTTTAGAATCAATTAATTCCTTCAGAATTAAGTTATCAAAAACGTTACACAAATTGCCCAACTCTGCTGTTTCTTTCTTTTTAAAAATATGGGTAAATATAAATTGTGCACAAATATTTTTAAGGAATTAATGTCATAAAATAATGCGTTACAATATAATGATCTTTATCAATCAAAAAAGAACAGACTGAATTGAACCACATCTTTGGTTCACTTCAGACTTTTCTTTTTTTTATTGATAAAAAGATCATTGTATAATCAATATATTTCAATTGTGTGATACGTTTTTATGTGTGTCTATTTATTCAGAAGTGAAGTTCATAAGAAGGACTCACTTAAAAACCATAAACCAGATTAGGAAGCATTAAGAAACAAGATACGAAAAGCGATGAAAAAATCAAACGGTTTAAAAAAGTAACACCATTGCAAGTAATTATTGAAAGTAGATACATAGTAGTTAGAACATACACAGAATCTATTTAGTAGACGAGGATTATCAGAATCTTAAGATAAGTTCTGAAAAGAGAAAAAAAGGAATAAGACTTATAGGAAGATATAAATAATATTCAGGCTGGCTTGTGAAATAAGGTTATAAATACAATAAATATATAATACTCACAATTATAAAATTTCAAATTCATACTTGCTTCGATGACTAACAGCTAATATTATATGTTCGTAGTAGCATCACTGATGAAGTCATCAAAACACATATGAAATTAAAGTTTTATAAGTGTGAGTTGTGTGTATTAAAACTTGTGTTTATAAGAAGATCACGAGGAATGATATGGTCCAGGTTTAGAGTGAAATGAGGAAAAGAGGTTTCCAAAGAATACAGACAGAGAACAAAGGAGGCTTGGAAGACTGAGTAGGAATGGAGAGGCTGTGCTAAGTAAAACATATAATCATATGATAATTAAATAATAATAACAGAGAAAACATTTTCAACAATACATGGGAAACAATAAAATAAATTTTGTCATTTATTTGGAACAAAGCTTCCATATAATTGTTGGGAGTGAAATACCTTATCCTGGGTTGTGTAAAATTTTTAAATTTCTGAAAAACAAATTAATTTCAAATATTATTTCCCCTAAATATAAGCATAAACTTATTTAACTTATATTTTAAAAAACTATAAAATACTGTTTGTTATTCATGAATAACATTCTGTTGAGAATGTTTTAAAAGGGTTAATAAATAATTAAATGCTTAAAGAAGTAAAATCTAATTTAAACGTTAATGTTTTTGAAACATTACTTTTTCTCTTATTTCCAATTTTGTTAAAAATTTTTTGTTACTGTTATCCAAAACTGAAAAATACACCTTTGATTTTTGTTCTCATTTGCACATACGTACATACAAAATTATTAAAAATATACCTTGGATGTAATTAATATACCTTATGAAACATATTATTAAAACAAGGCTTAGATAAAAAAATTCAGCATAACTTTCACAGATACAATATTTTTAGAACAAAATTACTTCTACTGAATCTCAAAAACAGATAAATATCGCCTATAAAAATACTAACATGAATATTCAAGCAATTGCTAAACTTTCCTTAGAATATTCTGTTCATGTGACAAAAGGTGCCTGATAGAATATATATATAAGTAATTTACTGTAATAAACATATTTCTATAAACTGAAGTTAAGAGAAGTTTAATAATAAATTCTGATTTAAAAAAGGAACTAACGGATAATTCCATAAAGAGCGGCTAAATTCACTATCCATGATAGAGAATATCGCTTCAACATCACCACTGGGCAAACGTTCTGGTGCTTTTTCAAGGTTCCAGCGCATGATTCTGGCAAAGCCATGTTGCGGTCCAAAGTTCCAAGGGCCAAATTGAGCTGTAACAACATCATTATACTTAATTTGAGTTAAGGTAATAAAAATAATGAATGGTAAAAATAAATAAATATAAAAATGCTAACCATCATTACAAAACTTACATAAATAGTAACAGAACAAATGTAAACACCTGAAATAAACGATTTTATAAACATATTTTTGAAAAACAATAAACATTTCATTTTCCCTTCTTTTCACCCCTTTCCACTTGTCCTACATCTTCTAAACACAAACAAAACATAAATTACTAGAAGCTAGTCAGTCACTCTAGAGATTTTGTTCAGTAAGTACAGAACTGTATGTGGCATAGGATCATTTACTATTACAGTGCAGTTGTAATCAAGTATAGAGTAGTCTTATGAGATGAATGAGATAACAAATGCTTTAACAGTTGATGATAAATTGAAAATTTTGAAAATGTTATGATGAAAATTCACATCTGAGAAATCAAATAAAAATTGTAGCTGATGTGAACATTCTGAATTCCACATTAATCACAACTTGGGTGCAAGATGAAAAAAAGAAAACAAATTATAGGAAGTATGAAGAATTGGAAAAGGTTTTGATATAATGGTTTCACCAGGCCTGTAGCATACATCAGCCTATGAATGGGACATTGCTGATCGAAAAAGCACGAGAAATCACAAGAGCTTCAGATTAATAATTTTACTGGGTTCAGTGGATTGACAGATTTAGAAAAATATATATAGCCTTGTATATTGTCAGATCAGTGGAAAAACAAAATCAGTAAATGAAAAAAATGTTTCTTCCTGGAAAAAACTGTGTTACAACAGTTGCTGAAGGATTTCTCCCCATGTGGTGTTTATAATGCTGACGAGTTTGGACTTTTTTTTCAAACCTTCTTTCAAACGTCTATAAGAAGGACAAACGCTTTGGTCGAAAAATAGGTAAAGAGAGACTTTAAGTAGTAGTGTGCTCAAATGCAGGTGGTTCAGAAAAACCTGAATTGTTGGTTGTGAGAAAGCCGAAGTCATTACAAAAAAAATGTTCTCTTTTCCATGCTATTACACTGCATGGCGTCGTACATGAATGACGGGAGGACAATTCGAGTAAAACCGTTACGATTTTTCAACAAACGAATTGTAAGATTCTTCTACTTATTAATAACTTTCCTGAAAAATATTGAACTAAAAAGCATAAAAATTGTTTTTCTACCATCAATGTCACTTTGATGAGCTTTTCTGTTCCCCCATATATATATACTGGGTTAATAGAAATTTACTAGTTCAGAGAAGGAAATGGGATGAATCCCATAATTGCAAATGTGGCACCTATAATAGTTAACTAGGGCAGCTATTTGAATTTTATTTACATAAACCTAAAAAGATTAATATAAAAAATAACATGAAAAACCATAAATACAACAGCACTTGTACAAACCAACAGCATTTAATCAGATAGCCAGAATCCAACTGTTGAATCTTGGCAGATTGTGGGTCTCACATTTTTATTTCCAGCTCAACAAGTAATATTGTGATAAATAAGTGACAACACCCTAACTGATAGATTTCTTTTGTTTTTCAAGCACTAATAGTTGTTTATGAAGATAAATTTTGTGAAAGTGAGTAAAACATAAAATATGTTCTGTGCCAGTTACAGTAGGCCTAATGTAGTCATGTAAAACGGCTCATGCCAGCTCTAGGATTAAACTGACTGAAATTAGTAGCTTTTATAACATTTATAAACATTATTGATTTATGATTAAACTTAAAACTTTAAGCTTCTTAGAATGAAAACAACGAAATATATAAATTGTGTCTCATGATTTAAATTAAGATATTGTTGAATAAAAACTTACGAAAAACAAATGGAATACCGCCTCGTATAGGTTTTTTGCCATCAAAAACTGCCTGTTTGCTGCAACAAACAAATGAAAAACCAATTAAATATTATGAGTTGCAAAATATTAAATAAACATAATAATTGTATTATGAAACTTCTGTTATGAGATTCTTTCTTCCGTGAAGGTTTAACACCTATATTTTTAACACATCTGTTACTTTCGCTATGTGTTTATCCAGTTTCCAGAAACTAACAGTGTATGCATCATATATTTTGTATAAGCCATTGCAATATGGCTGAAATGTTAGCCATTAATACTGAGAAAATAAGCAGTACTGTTGCATACAATCACGGTAAAAGTACAAAACTTGTAAGTAGAAATTGTATAATTAATAAATAACAATTTGTTAATATAATTAATTAAACATAATATATTTTTTTAAAATAAATAATACTAATTTTAGACAACATCAATGTCTATTTATTGACATAGTTGTTTTAGTTACTACTATGAATTTTGATCAAGTTTTTTGTATTATTTACTTTTTGTGTGAAACTTAATAAATTAATTTACCCTGATAGTCCGCTCACCATATTTCGATGCATTACCACAAATATACGTCCAAAAGTCGTACGCATGAAAATAATGGCGTTAAAGATCACTAATAACAAATGTTTAGTTAAGTCATTATGTCAAAACAATGTCACAGGCCTATGTAGTTTTCTAGGTGTACAATAAACCTTGAATAGGTAATTTACAAAAACTCAATTAAAAGATAGAATACATATATGGTATTTATTATTTATATACATTCTGGTATTTAACATTGTCTATTATTATTCCGTTGCACTGATTTATAGAGTTATTTGTTATTGTAAACAATTATTCCACCATTAAGTGCAATTAATTTTTACCTTATGATGAGGTATTTTTTGGTCACTTCACCATTGTCAAATCACTGAATTATTTCTATGTTAGATAGAAATAACTCAGTGATTCAACAATCGTCAAGTGACCGAAAAGTACCTCATCATAAGGTAAAAATTAATTAATCCTTAATGGTGGAATAATTGTTTACAATAACATATAATAACTCTCTCTCTCTCTCTCTATGTATATATATATTTTCACATAATTGTTTACAACAATCTGTAGATAATTTTTGTATGCTTTGCCACATATACTGGTATTGTAAGAGTATTCATATTTCATTTTCGACATTCTTCATTTTTTGTAGTTGCAGAAGCTGAAGTAGTATTCCATTGTAAATTTTTATTTGCTAAAGAAACACCTTTCATTGCTAATTAAATAGCAATATCCCTAGCTATAAATATTTAAACAACCTTGATGTACATTTGCTAAGACCTAACATCATCAGAAGATGATTTTGTTTCAGATCTTTTGGGACCTTTTCAGATGCCAGATGTTTCTTAATCCATTTTACCATCAGCCGTACACAACTTCAACAGTTTTTCTCCCTGACTTAGGCTTGTATTTGTTTGTTTTTTTGTATTTGTTGTGTAGATATACTACAAATGAATTGATGCAGGCAATGTTTAACATAATACAAAACTATTTTATATAAATATAATTTATATAAAATATATATTTCTCTCTCTATCTCTGGCCTAAACTTCTTGAATAATCTCATCCAGGGTTGGATCATTGTCATCCACAACATCAACAGGCGGCTCATAACTGGATCTTCACTAGTAGTTTGAATCAAAATTTAATTTTTCCTCAGGCTCATCATTTGGGCCACCCTCTCCTTCATTATTTATGAATCAGTATTTGAAGGAGATATTTGAATCAGATTTTACTTATCTGATTCCAATTCATCCCTTACGTCTATATTGGTGTCTAGTAATTCCAAATCTTGAAATATTCGTTAATCATTATAGAAAACCTCTTAAAACATTTTAATTTTTCGAATAGAAAAATTAATTATATACAAGTGATAATTATAATATACACATCAATTTGCATTTTTGAGAGATTAAACTTTCCTGTTTTAATTGAGAAATTATAAAATATACTGCTAAATCTCTATCTCTACCTCCACATACATAACATTAACTTGATAATAGACCTATACATTCCACAGACACTTTTTTAAAAACTGTTGTAACTTATACATAAAACAAGTGGAGCATCCAACTATACACTGATCAGAAAAATGCACTATCCCTTAGAAGAATACCTAAAATCTGGGGAGTCAGGTATGTATAGAGGAGTGGGGAAAGGTAATAAGGGTTTTCTATATGTCTAGGAGAAGTACAGATGGGCTGTCACTCTTTTAAATAATAATACTTTAATTTCAAAATACTGTAGATAAATAAATTACATGAAAACTAATGTTTAAAAAAGTTAATATAATTACAGTCGTTAAAAATTGTTTCGTGCTTTGTAAAAAAAATCTCACAAAATTAGAAAAGAGAATTAGAGTACTTTTCAGCAATTAATAACTTAAATTGTATAATATAAATCACACAATTTGTATTTAATTCTATTAGAAGATACAACTGCAATTATAATATTTGAGTTTATAAAAGCGTTAATTTTTTTGAGCTTTGATGTCATATTGCAAAAAAATCTTTACTTTTACAAGCCAAAACTACCAATGTTTATTCTCATTCGATAATAGTGGTGGATAATGCATCAATATCATGTCAAACCAAACCCTCCTATATGTTTTGTCCTATAAATATATGTTATATATTACAATACATAGGTTTCTAGCAGTTGTGGTTTTTATTTAAATTTTAATAAAAAAATTAATTACCTGCTTGATCATATCTTAATCATTCCCCTATAAAAGTAAAGAATTGTTAATACATACTTCTTGATTTATGTAAGTGCAGAAGGTAATTTAAAAAAAAAAATAGCAAATATTTGTTTTTTGCTTATTTGTTTTTTGCAAAAAAGCCTTGTTTTTTGTTTCTAAGGCTTTACTTTATGTCATAAATTAAAGAAATCCAAAATCGGTGTTTTATTTCCCTTCAACTAATCAAACAGTTTTCTTGTATTTAAAGGTATTTAGACCTCAAAAAAGATAATTCTATGAACAAAAATTTGTAGTTACTAATATTCAGTGTAAATATTAGAATACTATATTACAACACTGCTATTGTATAGCCACTTGTGAATTTTAGTAGGCCTATAGTGACAGATAAAAAGGTATCTTAATAAGTCTAATACCATTTGGTATCTTGTTTGTGTGTAATTATTGACTTTAAAACAATTAAAGTAAAATAGAGATAAGTTACAAGTAAATATGAGCAAAATAGACTCATTGATAACATTGTTCATACTAGCTTACCTTCCACAGCTAGCTTTTGCAAAATGGAATTTCATTTACACAAAAATTAACTTACAAGAAAAACCTGAACATTTAACACATTTTCAATAAAAGAGGTGCATTTACTTCAAGAAACAAATAGAAGAAAAAAGATATATAGATACAAAAACGCGTTTTGTCTTTTTTAAATGAACGTATTAATTATTATTAACAGACTAGAAACTTCTCTGAAAGTACATATTAGTCCTACACATTTTATCCTGCACTCAAATTGAATCTAATTCAAGCTTCTAGATTTTTGATTTTTTAATATTTCATCAGTTCATCACATTCTTATTGACTTAATAAATCTGACAATGTTCGGGAGCAACATGAATGTGTATATATATATATATATATATATATATATATATATATATATATATATATATATATATATATAAGTGTGTGTGTCTGTGTGTTTAAAATAAATCTTTCTGCTACCTTAAAGTAAGTACTACATTTGAATCGTTATTGAGTCAATACTGGTTCCAACACATAGAAGTATATTTCAAGTCAAATAAAACACATACATACATAAATACGTAGACACACACAGTTCTCCTGTTAGTTTTTTAATCTATTTCAGATTATGTCTATTGTGCAATCCATATATTCAAATATTAACAAAATACTTAGTTTTTTTTAAATTTAGATTTTACATATGTCTATACCCATATCTATACTTAGTACTCTTTGCAAGTACTTTTAAAAATAAATTTGTAAACTTGTATTATAACAACACATGTCTATTACACTAAATTAGCTTAGGGAAAACTGACCGGAGTTAAAAAATTGTTTTAAAGAGCATTCCATATTCATTCATAAAAGAAAACCAATAACAGTTTTTAGAAATTCTAGGCCACTTTCGTGCAAAAAGTGCAAAATGTTTATTTTGGGAGATCAAATGTGGGAGTCAATTTAATAAATAAGTACTACAGATTTGTATGCACAGTGTCATATAAATAAACTAATAAGGAGGTAGTTACTACTTTTTGGCTCAAGTAGAGATCACTACATCTAATAAATGACCCTGCCCATATTATCCACATTTCCCCTAATCCCAATATAGAATCAATTTGTTCCTTCCTTATACCTTGGTGATAAAATGCTTATAGATATACTTAGAAGAATGAACCTGCATAAGTGAGCACAAGCATTCTTCCTTACACCTTGGTGATAAAATGCTTATAGATATACTTAGAATAATGAAACTGCATAAGTGAGCACAAGCATTCTTCCTTACATCTTTAACAAAAGTTTTTATATCCTTATCAACTTCTAATTAGGTCTACAATATTTTCATATCCCTCATAGGCAGTAATAGCTGAAAGATGACCGTATGTACAACTCAAACAGTAAAAAATTATATACTAGTTAATGGAAAAACAACTACTAAAAGAGTAACTCAATAATGTTTTTTATGTTATAAGTCAAATTATTTCATTTTAAAATAAATCTTTAAACTTAAAAAATTCAAATTATATATTTCTAATTTATTAATAAGCAATTTCGATTTTAAAAGTTAAATTAAAAATTGTTGTAAATCAACTTCATCAATTTAACAACATTAAAAACTTTTAGTGAGGGTTTTATGTGAGGTAGTTAATGCAGAAAGTTATATTGAACGTAAAAAACAACTGCATTTTTATTATACTTTTGTAGCAGTAGCAAGATTGTAGCAATATGATTGTTTCAACTCTGTATGATATAAACCATAACCATCTGTCTACAAACTCAACAGAGATCAGGTTACTTCTTGTTGTCAGGTGTAACCAATGTCACACTTCAGGCTTAATACTATAAAAGGAGTTTTATGCCATTGTCATAATACTATGCCAGTTTATTATGACAATCACTGTACTAATCATTATTCATACATAACTCTATCATAAACAAAAATAAAATCCAAGACGCTTGATTTTCCAGTTATATAAACCAGTATTTTTTCCAATTTTCAAATCCACGTTCCAGTGTTTTTTGTTGTTGTTTACTTCTGACATTTTTCATGCCTTGTTTTGATAGCCTTTTCCTAACTTATTTTTCCCATAAAAATTGTTCGAAACACATTTCTAACTTTAAATTTAGAAAATTTAACAAATAAAAGGTGACAATCGAAGTTTTACAAACAGAAATAAAACATTATAACATTAAATCATTAATTTTTATTAAGAGTTCTTTATTGCTTATATTTTTCAAATTATTTTATTAATCTTACATCAAATGTCATGTGTAACATTTTCAACAAAAGATAAAATGGTTTCTAATTACTGCAGAAAATATTAAATTTAAATTATTTTTAAAACTGAAACTACGTGAAATATAGTTATTAAAACAACATAAAAGAAACTTATAACATTTATTTAAATTATTATGATTTAGCCTCATAAATTTATTTTGGTTTTGGTAGGCTGTATTTCATTGCAAGCTTTGTTTTTCAGGTCCATCAAAAGATCTGTGTTACTTTTTCAAGTTTAGTTTATGTAATAAATAGGGTTAGGTAAGTAAAATGATGGTTTACCTTTAATTTCCAAATTCACAAAACGTTTTAAAAATATAATTAATGAGATCAAAATCTTTTATCAGAAAACAAGGTAGACAAAAAAAGCAATAAATACGTTTGGTAAATTTAAAAAACTGTTCAAAAGTATGTATAGATTATTCTATTAATATGATAAAATGTTTTAAGAAACATATTAAGTAAAATTCAAAACCCAATAAATATGACAGCTGGTCACTGCTAAACATGTTCCTTATGCATGTATCTTGAGTCTCTCTGCACACATACATAAAATACCCATGAAGGAATGTTATACAAATTTGCAATATTGAGTTTGTAAATCATTCAAAAAGTACTTAATCAGGTATTTCAACAACACACTATCTAAACCAAAATTATGTTACATTTTTAACCCAAGTAATATTTTTAATTTTAAAATTATCATATTAATGACGCTATGCATATAGTCTATTCAATGTAACTAATAACTATTATTTGATCTGAGTTGTGAAAGACAGTCAAATGTAATTGAAAAGCAAGTGAGAATTAACATACTAACTTTGTGTTGATTTATTTATTTAATCTAACTAATGTTTAAGATTTATTCTTTAGTTTTAAATATTATTGAAAAACAAATTCAGCACACATCTTTTCAAAAAAAGTTATTTTTTAAAGTAAAAAAGGCAATTAATGTAGTACCTTTAAAAAACGTGTCATAATATAGTCAAGTTACCAATTATTCAAGTCTAAGCATTATAAGATTTAAAGAACGATTCCGTTTTAGGCATTCAGCTAAATGAATTTGTTTTGAAATGTTTCAACTAAACACAAAACTTTCATAAAGAAATAATAAATAGGTTATCAACTGGAAATGAGATCACGAGTGTTTTTCTTTTAAACATTCTAAAAAGTAACTTTAAGATTATGAAGATAATTTTTTTAAAATTTAAATAAAACCTCAACCAATTTTTATACATAATTGAAATGTTGCATTCATTTTCTTTATAGCTTTCAAATTTGTAAAATAACTAAGTTTTCAAGGAAAAGGTATTTTTAAAAATAGTAAACACACCAACACACACAGAGAAAGATACACTTTTTGGAAATATGTGAAAAGTTATGATAAAGTTTTCAAGTACAGTATCAATGATTTTATTTACTATTATTTTAATACCTTTTCCTTGAAATGTAAGTTATTTTACAAATAAAATCTACAAAATTAAACCGCCATTTCAAATAAGACTTCATTGTGTCTAACTTAAAACTCCATAACTATTTATATAATAATATTGTTACAATATGAACAATAGAGTGGGTATTGCAAACAATATGGAGCTAAGTCTGTTGCAAATGGCCTCGACGATCGGCCCAACAGTTGCATTGTTTTTGTGATACATTAGTCATTTGTCAGAAGGTGGGGGAGGACCACAAAAACACACAGAGCCTTGATGACTTTCCCGCTCCTCCCGCTCCTACAGTTGCTACGATGTTTTTCATCAGTTCGGAGTTTGATGTTTTTGTGCTTGGCCGGGATCCTCTCCGCTCTGCTAACTTACCACAACGATCGATACATTTCATTACAGCGGAATAATTAGTTACAAATTCACAGAGTAAATAGTTCTGCAGAGGTTACATGACACAAGACTTATACGGTAAAACTTCGTTACGATTTACGAACAAATTTGCAATAGAAGGAAATCCATACAATATAATGGATTATTATTATTAGGCTATTTCCTTTAATAAGACAACTGAATAACTACGACAAAAGTACTCAGATTATTTGTTTCATTTCCCCTTAAAACAAGCAAAAATTAAAATATAAGGTATTCCTTTGAAAACTCACGCCTACAATTATTACTGTCGAAAATGCAACCGTCAAATTCTTGTATCAAGGAATATAACAACAAAGATTTTTTCAAATAACTAGCGCTTACAGAAAAGTTACGAATTATTATTTTATTCAATATGAAAACAGAATAACTAAAAAGTTTAAGCTTGGATTCTTTTCTTTATTTCATCTTAAATTTTAAAAAAAACTAAAATATAAGTCATTCTTTTGAAAATTCATTTGAAAAATGTTCATCATCTGTGGAATATTCAACATTCAATATTCAAATTGGAATACCTAGAATTAAAATAAAAAGTGGCTAACTTTTAAAAATGAAATATCACTTACTATTAAAAGCAAAGACGATGATCATGTCTTTACTAGTTAAAAATTACACCATTATTACAAAGAAATAATATAGGTTAGTAAAATAAACGTAAATTATAAGTTTATAATCCCTACTTTAATACACTGCTCCTATCCCTATTTATTTGGAGTAAACTGTGGTTAAATAATAATAATAAATAATACTCAAAAACCTGTAACCACAAATATTTGATTAGGGGGGGGGGGGTTTTGAGTATTATTTTTTACACTGTATCTAATTTATATACAAATCGTAAAACAGTTTCATTACTCATTTCCCCAGATAGGCTTAGCCTATAGTTTAAAATTAAATATAATGCTTGGAAAATACTCTAAAATCAAACGACTATTCACGATTTTTACTAAAACTTTTTTAGAAGCAAACAAAACTGCCATTAGCGAGTCAAGAATATATTTTTATTATGTTTTGACAGCTAGTTTGCTGTCATTTTTAAATCTTGACTTCAGTCTTAATGTAAATTGTCATAATAGACTGTAGTTATTTAAGTCTATTTAATACCACATGAATTACATGTAGTTACATTACGACTCAAAGCAAGACTTGAAAAGAAAGGAAACTATCTATCGAAATGTATTAAAAATTGATTCTTGACTCGCTAATGGCAGTTGTATTTGCTTCTATAAAATCAAAGAACGAAACAAATTTTATAAATATTTTATTTTCCTTGCAGAAATAAACAAGTCTGGACCAAATATACACTTGTAGGCCTATATCACAATACGGATTGCCTATATAACCTAGAAAACGACATTAAAAAATACATCCCTCTTCCACCATTTTCTAACGTAATTCTCAAGACATACTTTATCAAATTAACATTAAAAATGTTCAACATTCTTTAGATAAAAACCAAATGATATTACACACGTAAGTAGGAAGAATGGAGTATAAGGTGTGGTTTGCTTTTCCAATGACTCAAACATATCTTCGACTTGCAGTCGAGTATTCGGACTTGTCTTGCGTTCAGTACCGCGTTGCAGAAATTTCAAAATGCACTTCCATTTATATCGCGTCAAAAACTCTCGAGTCACAACAGCTCTGCCAACAAGGCGGGGAGCTTCTGAGGGACCCCAGTTACACTTCATTGAGCCCCACTAGAAATAAAACAATCATGGAAATAAATAATTGGTAGAGGAAGAGAGAAAGATTAGGCAATTAAATTTAACCTTATCTCAAACCTATCTTGTAGAGAAAACGAGGCTTAAGAGATATTGGTAACTACTTAAATATAAAACCAAACTGATATAAATTTCTATTGTCAGTTTGTCCTTCTTACAGGTTGTGTACTCATTGCTGGACGTTTTACCATGCTCTATATAATCGTCACAGCCACGGTACACTCGACAATAACTGAGGCGACGTTTTTATACGTTAAGCCTCGACATGCACGCTTCACTGGCCACGTCTCCCTTCTCGGCTGAAACTTGCATTACACATTAAGGAGCTTGTTTTAGGCGATTCCGACAAAAGCTTCGGCAATAGCTAGCTGACAATAGTTTGTAGCCAAAAAATTAATTATCAGTAAAACGTTGCTAAATAAAATTATTGTGTTTAAGTGTGTAACTTGTGATGTGTAGGCCTAATCCACATCGCTGAAGCAACGAAAGATCTGCCTCCATCTGAACCAGTAAAACATTGTTATTGAAACTTAATTACATATGGAGAGAAAATTCAAACTCTTAAACGCTTTAGTTGACAGGAGTTTTGGGATGTCTCGTGATATTTTAAAAATAATCTTTCGTGTAAAACATTAGTTTCATTGTAAAGTGATATCTAAACCGAGAAAATAGTTCTTAGTAAACCCGTTTTATAAGTTTTACAAAATCCGAGTTATTTTTCACTGCTTCTGAAAAAATGTTGCTGTTATGTTGTTAAGGGTTAAAATAAACTACAATTTTGAAGAACTTTTTCCATTTAAATGTTCAATCACACAAGTGTTTTAATATTGTAAAAATTACTTATAAAGTACAGTTTCTATCAAGGAAAGAGTTTATCTCTGTGTATATATACTAAATAAGACAAACACTAACATGTGGTCTTGCAGATAATAATAGACTTCAGTTCATATAAAAATACTGTTTACTGGTGCATCTGATTCTTGACTTACTACCTGTAGTAAAATGATAACTTACTGTAAAGATAAAATTAATTATTGTTTATAGATAACTTGAAGGACATCTACATAATTAAGGTGAAATGTTATAAAAATGGAAATAATATATCTAAATAGTTGCTTTATATAATCTACGATTACACTAACTAATGTTAGTGTACTAGCCATGACAGATTGTAGTGTACTGCCATAACATTAGTGTACTAATGTTATTACTAGACAGATTAGTAATATTATTATAAAACAGGTAAAAGAAATACTAATTGCAACACAGAGAATTAAAATTATTGACCGTTTTCTTGGTTTCGAATTATTTTTTTTATTTTTTTATCTAAGAATATATACCGAAAGTGAAAGTAACATTTGTTCAATTCCTTCTGTTACCTCACACTCCTTATAGCCTACATATCTTGTATAAATTTTCAGTCGTTTTAATAAAGTTCAAATACATTTTGTTTAACCTGTAGAGGAGGATAATCGATGTATTACAGTTTTTTCAAATATTTATTAATTAATTAAATTTATAAAAAGTTATTGTCTCGATCGGATTAGAACTGAATGACTACATGTTTGTAACCCAAGTCTCCTACAGATAAAGATCTATTAGGGTACTTGAAAATGTATATGAAATTATAAGAGAAAAGTTCCTTATAATAATTAACCAATATAAGAGTCGGATAAAGTGAGATATTATAGACCACCATCAGCTTCGTAAACTAAAATCGAAAAAAGAAAGGGAATAAATAGTAACAAACAAAAATAATATCCCAACACCTTATACTGTATAAAGAGAAGAATGGAAATTTCCAAGAAAATTCGCTTTCTATTTTGCCACTTAACATTGTGATTCTGCCATATGCATATACACTTTTATTTCAATTGTAAATAGTAATTGTAATAAGTAAATTTATAAAAGTAAGTAAAAGTATAAAAAATAAAACTAAAATTAAATTCTTCTTTGTTGAACTCAGTAAGAATTGACTATAAAATCTGTTTATACTACTTGTTAAAATGGTGGGTGGTGTATGATATTCGCTTGGTAGGGAACGAAAACGCCAGGCAAAAAGTATAATCTCTAAAATATTATCGGATGGCAATTTAACACATATATTTCACTTACACTTAAATGTACCTAACAAGAACCTCACTCAGTATATTTGCGAGACGACGTTCGAGAGCTTATTAATTACAGTGCTCTCATTTTTGAGCTTTAAAAGACTGTCATATAAAGGTCGAAAATAAGAGCACTGTAAATTTCTAGTGCATAAAATACAGTTGTACTACGTTTTATACACTACAAAATGAACGGATGTACTCTGGATATTAACTATTTATTATATTTTCCCATCCGTGATGGAATAAGCGTCAACAAAACCGGACCATAAACCGTGTCTAAAATCTGACCCCTCTCCCTACAGTGACCTCCTAGTCATACCCAACGAGGGGCAGGGGAGGCAGCTGCTTCCCCTGGAAGCAAAACACTAATTTATTAATTTAAAAAAACGTACATTACTGAAAATTATGAAATTTGGGTTATTTATCGTTATTTTATTGTCGATCGAAACCTGAACGACGATGGTTGCCCCTCCCCTAGTTTTGCTCCTGACTCTACATTTTCATAAACTCCAATGAAACCAATATTGTAAACTGTAGTTTAAGCTTCTACTCTCTGTGGTAGACGCCTTACACAAAAGGTGTGTAAAGCCCTATAAATACTTGACTTAAAAGAACAAAAGCGTTTTATGTTACTCAGCTACCTCTGCACAATAGTTATAAATCTTGCCACATTTCTAGAATATGGTTACATCACATAAATCCTCCGTGCAAATTCTTCGTCTCCAATCGGAAAATGGTGGTACACTATTTTATCTGTACCTGGCAAACATTTCGGTAATTGGATATTAAATGGCTCATTTCTTAATTTCTGTCCAATCACAGATCTGTCAAATATATCATTATATACACAGATCTGGAGGTTCGAATATACCAACATCACCACAGGAACTTACAGAAAATAAGGAAGTTGCTTATCTATTAAGTACCGAGCAGCAATTTCCTGTGAGCGAATCCGCCGACGCTATTTTGACCAATCAAGCGCGAGAAAGTGACGATGCCAACGATACTGTAGAGCCCAGAAGCAAAGAATATGAAATGTCAATAATTTGGAGAGAAAGATACAAAAACAGACACACATCACTAGAGTCATTACAAAAGCAGGACAATGATGTAGATTTGTTTACTGTTTGCTGAAGATCTACAGAGCTTGGCACTTGTAGAAATAGCAGATGCAAAAAGACCTTTAAGTCTAGTCCTATCCAACTGTGAAATAAAGGCTGCAAAAAAATACCAATTTTATTGGTATACATATTGCGTCTCAGACATGTAAAAACGTGCAATATGACAGTCGTGGCGACTGCAAGACTAACCTGTCGCCGCGATCAACACTGACCCAACTGCTGACGGCTGCGACTTTGTTCAGTCTTAGAGCCTTCAAGAAAAGTGAAATAGCTAGTGAATAAATGTATAATGTTTAAAGAAAATGTGATCAAGCAGCGAAGATGAAAATAGCTCGTCTTATGGAACATCTGAATGGGGTTTGACGATATCCTCCATCACAGATGAGAAAAATGTTTGAGAGAAATTTTTCAGAGATCAAGGGAAAAAGAGAAGCTCTAGTTAACGTCCGTTATGTCAACAGGTGAATTGTTTTGGGACTAAAAAGAATGTTTATATAAGCAATTTTTGTCTTAAATTGATGATTATGACAAAAATAATTAATATCATTAATATACTCTTCTTCATTTCTGTTAGGAATATTTCTTTATGTTTGAGTAGTTTTCTGTTATTCCTAACGTTTCAATAATCTCCTCTTGAAGTACTTCTTGAGAGTACGATTGAAGTTTTGAAAATGGAGTTACTCCGGAACGCGTCAACAGAGGAGAATATTGAAACGTTAGAAATGGCAGAAAACTACTCACACATATACTTAATATATTATCTGTATACTATTTAAAAAGTATAAATCAGTTATTATTACATCATGGTAATTCCAAACTAGATTGTTTTCTTTTAATACTATTTTCTTATTCGGTTTAGTATTGTATTTATGTTTTTACAAGAGGCCCAGGTTTGTTTACTATGAACAAAGTCATCAAATGGTAAGGTTATTTAACAGAATTTATCATTATACTGATTTGTAATTATATTTTGTTAAAAAAATGTTAATGTTGTGAATAAGATTATATTTGTGCGTGTGTGTGTGTGTGTGTTTGTATGTTTTGATTTGCTATTGCCTGAAGCAAGAATATATACAAAATAATTCATGATGGTGACAAAGAATATTTTATGTAAAGTGGGCGAGAGGGTTTATGTAAAACCTGACGCCTTACACTATATGCAACAAGACTTTAAGGATGTGTCATCCTTGAATACATATTTAAGTCACTGTATTACTGCTCTGTATCTCACTTTACTGTTCCATCTCATAAACGGAAGCCGTTGAACTGAATAAGTATCGGAAGGATAAAGAAATGAAAAAAACCCTCGAATTAGATAAACATAAAAGTCTACTACAGAATATTTAGAAAATGCAACGAACATGGAAGAGAATGTAATCAGTAATCAATATCGGATCATATAGAAAGATTATACTGTAATGCTATATGCAGGACCGTCCAACAGCAACTGCCAGAAATTACTAACAGATGGAAACAGATTAGAGTGTTTAGATGACCGGAAGACGGCGCGACCGGATGCGCAAGACAGACGGAGCGCCCTCAAAACAGTTGCCTTTCCGGAATGCAGTTGCGGTACAATATGGTACAATGGGTAAATAGCGAGCCGGGGAAACCAGCTGTAAAAAAGTTAAATTTAAAAATAAAATCGCACCAGTACTTTTGTCCGACAATGTAATTTTCCTTTTATAAACTACGAACAGTGAATATTATATATTACAAGATTTAAACTACACTAGGAAAACCATGTACAGTACTCATTAAATTTCTTCATTAGATTCTGAACAACCAACCAATTAGTTGCGTGACTGCAAAAGTGTAGTTCATACAATCAAATCTATGCTGATTACGTGAACCAAAAAAATTTTAAAAATTAGAATTAGTTTTTTTTTAGTTACTGGAAAATAGGATGGTTGCTAGTATTGTACTACTAAGCAGCTTTTGCTGAGAAATCATCTGTGAAACTAAAATTAACAGTGACAAAGAGAGAGAGAGAGAGTATATTTACGAAAGCCAATTAAGTCTAAAAGATTAAATACTTCAATTATTCTTAGAGAAAATATTGAGCTTTATTGAAAGTAAAAATGTTCTTAACTTGGAGAACATGCATTTCCGAAAAAATACTATAAAACTAAAAACAAAAATAATTATTTTAAAAAATTAAGTGAATTCGACTTACATAATAAATAATACACAATAACATTGAACAGCAATAGCTTTTTATAAAGTTTATGTAGGTAATATTTTATTTGCAACAGTTTGTATTCTCAGAGACATAAAAACCTCAAGTTTTGAGTCTCTAAAAGATCGTTGCTTTGGAACCCGAAACGTTAATGAAGTTAATAACAAATTATTGTGGTTAGAGGGTGCTTGTAAGTTATTTATTGTAAATTCATCACAGTTTGTTCCAAAATAGTGGTCTTGCATATTTTCAAAGCAAAAATTCCCCTTAATTTTGTGCGGTAGATAAAATTGTTTTTTCGATTACTGAGGTAAACTTTGCACTACTATATACGTATATCTATCTATCTATCTATATATATTGTTTTTTGTACTTTTTGTGTTTTACACATTTTACATAAAACGTTTGGCTTCCCGTCCCTTTTAAAAATATTCAGAGGAAAATTTATAATTAAAAATATAAAATATTTTCAACAAATCGACAAAATTTTAAAGTTCTTAAATTTTTCCAAAATATATAATAAAAACATTTTAAAGATTTTACATGATGTTTACGTTTAGACCGGCTATTATGCTAGACAGGGGTGAAAAGAACCATAAGCGCAGGAAGCTTATGCGGTAGTGTGGTTGCAAGACCCTCCCCTCCACTAGCTCTAATCCTTTAATTTTTTAAATTTTGTTTTATCTCTTTGTTATTTGTTTTAGAATATAACACGACTACGTAGTGTATTACATTTGAGATGGACAGAAATAGGCCGATCTACGATTAAGAAAAACTACGTTTTTTGTATTAGACTGTCTATCAAAATTGTGATCCAAGTTTTAAATAAAGCCGGGTATAGTTTTTAACTTGAGTTACAATCTTAAATTGTAAAATGGCGACAATCGTTAAAAACGTCTACGTAAAAATTTCATTAGCAAAGCTATCCGATTCAGATCTCTTCATTTTTGATCTCCGATTCAAATATCTTCAGAAAGTGAGCATTTGTAACCGTCTGATATCAGAAACTTACGTATTTTACCAAAATGCCAGCAATCGCGGAAGAGAATGTAAGGAGAACGTTCCCCGATGGCTAAGACAAGAAGAAGCCCTAGATGAGGGACTCCCAAACTTTCTTAACCCATGGCTCCCTCGAGGTAAAAATATCTTCTGGTAACGCCTTTACAGAAAATTGGGCATTATTTTATTGGTAGTAAAGTTTTAAATAATTTTTATCAATTATGTTTTTTTAGTACTGTACCTGATTCAATACAAGCACAAACCGGTATATATTTTACAAATTTTTGTTAACTGTAAACATAGCCAACAGACATATGCTTTGTCTGACCTAGGTAGTGTTCATTATTTAAAAACAGAAAATTAGATTATTATATGGCGTAGTAGGTCTTTACACTTGAAAAACTAGTTTTTACTGCTAACTACAACATTGTGTGATATCACAAATTGTGATTGATTTCACGATATTTTTTATTTAAACATTAAATACTGAGACAAGCCGCGGCGACCTAAGTAGATGGAGCCACTGTCCCAGATGGAGGTTACATTTTCGTTGGCGACAACTGTCGAGTGGAGTTGCCCCGATCCGACTACCAAACAAGATATCGGCGTCCAGCAAAGCTCTATAGTCCACTGCACGAAATCAAGCAGGTGGCCAAAAATGCAGCGTTGCCACATGGGCGATAGACCGACGCTACACCTAGGCAACACTGTTCGCTCAGGGTTGCTAAACAGTGCTCAGGGGTGAGCTACTTTCAACCATACCTCGCGAGGCCGGTTTCAGACGTGGCAATCACCCGCCTGATTTCATGCAGTGGACATTAGTCCAAGTTTAAAGAGTTTGGAAGTAGCGTCCTAATCGAACAAAAAACGTCTATTAGCTGGGTACTGTCTAGTTTTGCAAATTTGGTCCATAGGTCTTTCCATGATTCGATTCCAAAAATAACATTGTCATAGTCGTGTCAGCTGTTGAAACTATATTTCTTACCGATGAAGAGAAGGAAGAAATAATACTGAGTTTACTAGCTCTTTCAAAAACGAACTGTAAAAGCAACTACAGTATAACCTCTCGTAATTTTCGGTGCCGAAGGACGAGAAAAAGACGAATTACGGAAGTTGTGGAATTAAGATGTAACTGTGGGTAAACATAACACAAATAGGCATGTAATGTAATTAATGTTATACTTACATAATTATATCTGCCAAAAAACTCAAAAGTTCTATAAAACACTAGTAGCCTGCAGTATAATTCGTAGTAACAAATACAGCAAGTTACTCTATTTTCGTTAAATATAAAAAAAGACATATCGCACCTTGTAAGAACAATAACACCAGCAAGAAAAAATACTGTAAATTAAATCTATTTACGCTTTCGTTTTTAAAAAAAGGTCTGCCATTTTCTCTTTTCTTTTCATTAAAGAATTCTTTTCTTATATGGCGTCTACACTACGTGACAGTGAAGACGATTTTTATTAGTATGAAGAATTACAGGTGACGAATTAGAGACGTTCTACTGTATTTCAGTATGGAGGTAAATATAGTTTGAAGCGAAGGCGTCTCTTAGCTGATTAGTGATGACAGTATTTTCATAATTGTCAAGAAACCAGTTTCGATACTTGTTCAATCTGCTGAAAGACTATAAGAATAAATCCAAGCATTCGATGGAAATGAACGAGTCTGTCTCGAAGTAGTGTACTTGTTATAAAGGCTGACACATGTCCGATTGCAGCAAACCAAGGGACATGTTGAAAGTCTAGACGCAACATCGCGAGTGAGCTGGATGATTTTCTTGAACCACGAAGCTACAAGAGATTGTTTAAGAGTAACCTTAAGGATAAAACAAGAGGGATTACGTACATTGTACTTATATGAAATAGGGCTAAGAAGTAGAAGATAAGCATGAACGCAGCTTGCTTTCAGAACTAATAAATATTTCAGAAAAGATCGAATATAAAATTGAGAGAATGAATGGAATAAAGTAAATATAACTTTAAAAAATAAAGACTTTGTGATTGAGAACAAAGCAAGATAGAACAATTGAATTAACAAGTTCTGATAGGATTGTTTGTTATAAAACAGTAGAATATAATGACAAAAATAATAAATTGTCAAGCACGCACAGCCATAGTGTCAACTTCCAGTGGTGAGAAATGACCAGAAAATCGAGCGTTATTTTGTTGGTAGTAAAGTTTTAAATTATTTTTTTTTTACTATTGTACCAATACAGCTCTTTACATCTAATGGGATGGGTTTATGCCCACCTTGACCAAGTCTCGAGTCTGAGGGCCCGGCCCTTTGGTAAAGCCAACCGAGAGTGGATAAATTGCACTACCTGGACCGAACTAATTAGGAGTATTAAGGAACAGAAGAAGCCTGGCCGTTCGGAACTACTAGTCCAGAGTAGTTCTGGAAAAGCGGGCGAACCGCTGTGCCTGATTGGAGTTCGACTAGTCCCAGGGGCGATCTGTCTAGGGCTTATGGAAGGTCGCAATACTCTTGCATTCTGGTACCACGGACCATGTCACCAAGCCCATTCCGTCTCAGGCCTGAAGCTAGTCACCCGGGCGGGAGTCATAAGTTTGAGGTTGGATTCGTGAGGGGTATCAAGTGCTAGATGGCAGATATCCCACAAAAGGACCTAATTTCTACAATTTTATTGTAGTTTATGGTAGTAATTTTAACAGTTTATGGTAGACCACCCTAGCTATGCGCGCGGTTTGGTGGATGAAAGGGCAGTTGGACACTTTCCTATAACAAGATGTCTGATATTAAATCATTTTTTTAATTTCGAATTCAAAGATTTTTTAAAAGATTCTAATGTTGTTTACATACACACTCAAATCTAGTCTTATTTGGATTTAAATATAACATATAAATATAATATATTATTGATCTTTAAAATTGTAACCTAGGATATCTGCAACATAAGTGACTCTAGGCAGAAAAATATGGAGATCTTAGGTAACGGGACATGAACAAACACACGCATACATACCTACCGATTGTCACTTCACATAAACAGACCGGGCCTATATTGTTTTTTTAACAAATTATATAGTTTGGTATCGTTCTTATTTTTCACTCACTAAGGAAACAGCTGCGGGCGGCTGTAAATGATAAGGCACATCCGAGTCAGCCCGGGTCTACAAGACAGGTTACATCACACGGACAATACAAGTCGCTAGTTTCCATTAAAGAGATACTGCTGCAAGGTTTTTTAATAGAGCAATATGCCGTAACAAATAACGTTCAATGTTAAACGTTGCATTAGCCTTCCCAGAGTGTCTTTTCGTCATGCAGCGGTTTTATTGAGTAGGAAAGTAGATTCTTATTCTACCACTTCGGTGGAGAACCAAATAAATATGTGTAGACATAAAGGAACGGACATTAAGTAGACTCAAAATGGAACATATATTTACTAGCATATAAAGATGCGATACCGTTTATGAAATTCTCATTACTATAAATATATTTCAATTCCTTCTATATATATCTCACTCTCCTTATATATATATAAAGAACAAAAGTCTAAATACAAATACAAGAATTATAATTGAATTTACAATTCAAAGCTTTTCGTTGGCTAACAGTACCAACATCATCAGGAATATTAAACAATCTGATTGTTTAATATTCCTGATGATGTTGGTACTGTTGGCCAACGAAAAGCTTTGAATTGTAAATTCAATTATAATTCTTGTATTTGTATTTAGACTTTTGTTCTTTATTAATACACAAGAAAACATACTGCGATATATATATATATATATATATATATATATATATATAATCTTCTACACATTTTCAATCGTTAATAAAACGATTTTATATTATTCAACCACGTTTTTTATTCATCCAATCAAGTTCAAATAGATTTCTTCTAAACGTATAGTGGATGACAATTTATGTTAAATACGGTTTTTTCAAATATTTATTCAATAATTAAACTATAAAAATTTGGGGGTCTGGTCGGGTTCGAAGTGAGTATCTCAAGTTCGAAGTATAGCGCTTTGGCACTGAGCCAACTTTCCCGTAGCTATAAATGTGCTTCTCAAAGATGTATATGGATTTTACTTTTCACCCCATCTGGTGGTCGTAGAAACCTTCATTGTAAAGCCTTAAATTGTTGCCATGGTTACAACACAATATCATAAATAACGCATAAATATCATAGGATTGAAAATGAATGAAAAGAATAAAATAAACAAACTGGATTAACGATATCGAACCTCGCTTCCCAAACGGACAATGCGGAAGGAAAGCGAAAAGATACTACAACACAATGGAAAGGACGAAAAAAAAATAAAAAACGTATAAATAGTAGCAAACAAAAATAATAGTCTAACACTATACGCTGCAAGGAAATTCGGTTCCTATTTTGCCACTTAGTATTGTTATTCTGACATACGTATGTACATGCTTATTTATATTAATTATAATTATAAAATAAAAGAAACTATAATACAATTTTTTTTTATTGTCTTAAGAAGGAATTAACTTTTTTTTTAATATTTTTATATTACTTCTTCTTTAAAAAATACAAATATCCTTAATGCTTCCTAGATTACGTCACCTGACACTGCTTGTACATTATTCCCATATAAATAACTCCAATACCGTCACAGAAAACATTTCACTATAGTTCTTATACCTGAATGTAGGTGAACCCGAAAGTTAGTCATTTCTTCTACTCTTTCTGTTTACCACGTAGGCTTCTCATGCGGGGACACATTTCAATATAAAATTTAGAATGCTAAGTTAAGAAACGCTCCGCATTTAGGAATTACAATTTGTTTCAATATTGAAAGTAATAAGTCGATAAGAAAATTACGAAGTAGATGATCAAATGGTTAGCAAACCCCCAATGCGTGATGGTGTCTCATTACCACTGCATAAGTATATTATTATTGTTTACAATTATCATTAATAAACCAGGTCAATCTTTGCATTGGATAATTTATTTAAGTTAAACCTCACTTCCTGCACCTTTCCACACAGTATAAGAGCATGGTTTTATTAACGATTACAATATTTCACACACTGTACCGAATTATAGGCTTCCTGTTGTGAATGCGTTCTATAAAATACACGATTCGAGGTAGAGGAATGACAAAAAAGTCAGCAAAATAATTCTTTAAACCGTTAGGGACTGAGTGCAACGTCATTATCATAAATTTAAGAAGCAATATCACTTTAAACATGATTGGAAACGCAGACCAAAGGCCTGTTTATTTCGATATGCCAACTAATGTAAAAAAGCTATATTGTAAAAAAAAAAAATCATGGAATCAACAGGAAATGAAATATCTAATAGTTACGCTAGTATACTGACTATTGCTACTAAGCTTTTGTCGTTTAGTGCGGACCACGTACCTTGCACTTGGCCTTGAGAGATCGCAGTAGGCAAGACGGGAGGTAGAAGGTCAGTATAAATACTTTCCTACAAACATGATAAGGACTGTCAAAACACTGCCTTGAATGAGGCAGTCGATATTAGATAAATTCTATGATAAATTAAGCTTCTGTATGAAATAACAAGCAATCTTGAAATATGTGTAGAAATATTGGATGCAGAAGCTGTTGATGTATAGAACATTATGAATATGTAAAATGTTTTAAGAAATGGTAGTACACAAAAAATCGCGTGCGATCTCTCAGGGCCAAGTGCACGTTTACGTGGTTCGCACTATACATCATGTTTAAAAGGAAATGTTACCTAAAAATAAAATCTCAACTGAAATAGTAGTAAGAGCACAAGAAAATGGATGTATGGGTGAAAGTTTAGTGTTAAACTGGTTAAAACTGTGAGATTTAGATATTGTAGGTGTTTTAAAAATAATAGATCAATATTAGTTCTTAATCCATTTCGCGAACATTTGACTCGAAATGAAAAAAAAACAGTTGCATAGAATGAACACCTTGTAATTTTGGGAAGACTGTGTAATCATTCCAGGATGACATTTCAGCTGCAAATAATGAATGTGGTTCTAAATAAAAATCTGTGACATTTACGTGTGAGTGGGTGCTGAACGTCTGGAATACTAACTAATACAACAGAGTCCACTATTACATGGACATAAAAAAAACGCCCGTAAACTAACTTCAAGGTGGTTATTTTTAGCCTGTATATACACAATAACTTGAAGTTAATTACTCATAATCTAGATATTCCACTTATTAAAAATCTTTCTTAAATCTTATCTTTCTATTTAGGTATTATCTTTTAGGTATTCAATTTCCTGCTCTAGATATACTACTCAAATATTTTCAAGGTAAGTTATATGTTTTACACTTTTACAAACTTTCTTGAACATAGTGGACTTACGTTCTGTACGAGGGTAGTAACAGTGGTCCGTTATTAACTTGAACTTAAATTTCCAACACATCTGAATTTTGTTATTGAAATTATAAAACAACAAGAGCTATTTTTTTAGGAATCTGTATTTTATAAATAGAACATTATATAGGTAGAAGCAAATACTGTTTCGATTTTAAGAATAACTAGACCAAAACCATTAGTTTGCCGAAGTTCCTCAGGAGATCCGTTTTAAGCCAGTTCGGTGCAAAGTTCAATGCGAGATAATGAAATGTTGGACTCAGAAGTTCTGTTATCAATATTTAAAACTCTTTTAACGGTGATGCACTTTCATTTCGTGAACAATTAGAAACGAAACGAACAATTTCTATACGCTCTGTAGACAGTTTCATTTTATTCAATACTAAACTAGTTTAATAATACAGCGGTATAGTCTTTTTTAAATAACTCTGTTACTTTTCAGATGCTAGAAAACTGGGCAGTGACTTATCAATGGCATGGAATTTTATGAAATTTTCTTCTATTTCTATTCAACGTTCAACTTTATTTTTCACGATCATTTTTTAATTGAAATACAACATTTGATGAGCAAAAACAGCCATCGAATTTGACGGCGACACATCCTGTGACAGACCGGTAACTGTTAAGGATAAAGGCTCCATGAAAGCAACCGTCTTGGTGAGATCACGTTACAGGTCCGGAAGAGTTACACTGGACAAGTCAGGTCATGGGTTCAAATTAATTCTGAGAGTTTACAACAGTTCTAACACGAAATGAAAGATCGTTCACATCCTCATCCGCTCAAATTTCTAATGAACACTCTTCAAACTAACACTGGAGAATGTCACTAAAGGAAGGTATATAGGCATGTGCGTGTCTTTTCAACTGCGTTAATTACCCTTAGATATCCTAACAATGGTTTTCTTTACTACAAGACATTTTATAACTCCTTCTTTATTTTAATACTCGTATCTTAAAATGCGTCTTTAATATGGCGCATACTTAATTGGAACTTTCAATTTTAAAGAGATAGGCTTTTAGAGCGGCAATTTTAAAGCTGTACACTTTATATACCTTCCAAACACTCCAATTTCAGATTGTCTACAAACTTGGTATCATTTCCTCTTCTTTTCGGAACAGAAAAGAACTGAAAATTGCAACTACAAACAGTAAATAAATAAAACTTATAAAAGAGATCGTCAGTCATTCTATATTAGAAAATGTCTTGTTTCTGTCTTCAAGAAAAAGAATTGAGAACAGGTCTTCAAAAGTTATGAGTGACAAAAACGTCGCATTTAGAACATGGAGCAAACTTGACTGTTCGAAAAAATAGGATTTCGCTAAGGAATCTGCTAACACTAAAGAGATTGGCTTGTCTTTCATAAACGTAGTATACCAAAATGAAATGTATTAAATCTATTACTGAGAGATTTTGGGAACTGTTTCTGGCAATTTCAAAATAAATCTGAAGTATTAGTTACCTCTAGCGGCCAGCTATCAGCACATTTTTATTAACAAATGAGTATGGTGCGTTCTGATTACAAAATTTACAATTACGTTACATATAAATAGATTCAGATAATTACATAATTTTCATTTATTAATTATTATGAGTATTTTGTGATTTAGCATTTGGGTAGGGGCATAAAACCTCTTACAGATACAGGGGAGGATCTCAATACCATGGGATCATTTTGTCATCTCCTCAGCCCTACTAAATTCCATGTACCTTTCTGTACCATTCGTTTACTAGCGTCTGTATGAGTACACACTTCTTCACAATCTCAATAAAGGATAAGGCTACATCAAGAGCGCGACCCTGCTCTCATCCCCTGTCAAAGGTCGCATAAGTAGACCAGCTCTCTACCAACCCTCGTAGGACGATGAAGGTTATGACGTAGATAGAGTTAGACTAAGAATGGAACATAATGATCATAACAATGAAGTAAAATTATGACATCGCTCAGTGACGATCGCTTATCTTAGTAGCCGGCTCTTAAAGAAGTGTTTAGCTGCTATTCGTTTTCAAATAATTAAAAGGTGTAAACAACTACTAAACTTTCACACATGAATACTACACTTGCATGCAGTTCAGTATTTAGTAAAGAGATATTTCAAACTAAATCATTTGGTAAGATTAAATCATTACTAGATTGTTGAATACGAAAGAATAGGAGGTGGATCAATATTGTTGCTTATTACAACCAATTACTGGTGACATTATAAATTGTTTACCTAATATAAGAAAAATATTCGAGTATAAAACTTGAGAATCTTTCTCTAAGCCTCAATCTAAACCTCTAACCAGAAATTTACTTTAGGCGAGTTTTTCCTACCTAAAGTTTACGTTGAGCAAGTTTTTCATACCTTAAGAGAAATTTACGTTAGGTACGTTTTTCCTGCCCTAGGAGAGGTTTATTTTAAGGAAGTTTACTTTGGTCGAGTTTTTCCTACCCTAGAAGAAGTTTACTTTAAGCGAGTTTTTCCTAACGTAAGAGAAGTTTATGTTAGGGAAGTTTTTCCTACCCTAGAAGTTTACTTTAGACGAGTTTTTCCTACCCTAGGAGAAGTTTACATTAAGTAAGATTTTTCTACCCTAGGAGATGTTGACTTTAAGGGGGGGGGGGGTTTCTACCCTAAGAGAAGTTTACTTTGGTCGAATTTTTCCTACCATAGGAGAAGTGTATGTTAGGGAAGTTTTTCCTACCCTAGAAGTTTATTTTAGACGATTTTTTCCTACCCTAGGAGAAGTTTACTTTGATCGAGTTTTTCCTACCCTAGAGGTTTATTGTAGACGAGTTTTTTCTACCCTGGGAAAAGTTTACTCAAAATGAGCTTAAAACTGAACTGAATTCAAGTGGAAATATGAGTACACAATGTCTGTAAATGATTGGTGATAGGGATATTTTAGAAATAAAACTTCTGAAGACCGCCTTAATGGACCCGCTATGGGATTAGGCGTATATCCATGACAGAATCGCGGTAACAGAAGATGAAGGAGTTCAACTACTGTCAAAAAGTTTTCATAGGCTCAAATTTTTTTTTATAAATTTGTAGTTTATGAAAATTTAAAAATATGATTTCAAGACCTAGTTATGTCCTGTAAGTATTTAATCTAATATACTACATGAATAACACCATGCACAAGTATCTAAACGTAATGTTCACCTTCAATTTGTTATGCATTAAAAATTAAGCAGCAATTTAATTGAGTTTTTTTTGTAAATTCGTGTCTAATTTTAATGCATAAAGTGTTTAACGGCGTAAAATAGCATTTAATTTTCTGAATTTCCGCTTGGGTTATTTATTAACTCCCAGTCCTCTCAGAATGTCAAGCCACCTTTCAGAAGAAATTTCTAAATGTGTTACTCTAATGTAAAATCCCATTTAAACTCACATCAAATCAAACCATTTTTAAATAAATCAAACACGCCGGAAAATTCTGTTTGTATCGAAAATGAATATTGCTGTGACTACTGTAATGTTCTATAACATTACAACAATAATTTTTTAAATTTCTTCAATGAAAAATTGAAATAAAAACATTCGTTACTTGTTCGATATTAATTTTTAACGAACTGAAGAGAGGTCAAAAATTTATAAATTTGAGTCATGTAATTTCAACGTGTCGGATGCATGACATGTAAATAGTCTTTACTTTTTAAGTGATTAGATTAAATTCGCATTACGATTAGAAAATAAAACTCAAACAACATAATCATCAGTGTAACAAGGTTACTGCTATCTGTTCACGTCTCGAAATTCCAAAATAATTAGAATATTCTGTCAAATTAATTAGTGAATACTATGTCGGTATATCGATTAATTCACTGTAATTAACACAAATTTCGTCGCGTAACCCCTAAAGGATGAGGGTTGGGGAAGAACAGACTATTCTCTAATCTGGCACGTAGCCAAGTGAAGTCAAGCCAGCCGCTGAAGATGTTTCTACAGGAAATGTAGACCTCATTAGCTCTTCTCTACTTCTAGCGCATTTTACTGCGTTGGCCAATTAAACATTCAGCCGCCAAGAGAAATAACAAATTGATTCCGGTTTGTACTGTAGACCTATGAGAATCTTAAAATTTGTGTACACTGTAAATACGAATTACTGTTTCAAATAATTATTTTATTTTTATACCACTTAAACGAGCTCCAGAAGAGAAATGCTATTTGCTTAAAAGAAATAGAGCAATGTTAAAAACATTTACTGTTATGAGTTTTGTTATCTTACTAATAACCAGTAAAATAATAACATTAGAAAATTCTAATTAATTACATTATTTCGACTCGAGTCCCAATTCTAAAAATTCAAAACTGATAACTAGAGAAATTAAGTAATTTTAGTACAAATTTATGTATAAAATGATTAAATTAATATTGAATTTTAAATACCATTGAATGTATAAGAAATACAAAACCATTGAAAATTTAACAAATATGTATATAGGCTTACAGTTGAACTGTAACGGACTGGGTTTTTGAAGATGTAAACACGGCTTACACAATTATTTATACCTTTTGTCAAGTGGTTTTACCCTTAAAAAATGATGCAAAAGAATTGTAAATAGTGTAGATATATCAGTAATATTTATACTACTGACTTATCGAGTGTTGACAAATATAAACCTAACAAAAAAAAGTCACTGGCTTGAAACGAGACTTCTGTTCCTTAACATAAAATGAAAGAATTTCAATATCAGCCTAAATACTTCCTAATTAAAAAAAAGAAAAAAACTTATTTTTAACCGACTTCAAAAAGGAGGAGGTTCTGTTTTCATTCATATGTTTTTTTCTATTTGTTCCATGATAATTTTGGAAGTATTAAACCGTTCAAATTGATTTTGCTTGCAAATGAAAGAGGAAAGCTTCCCGGTGGGTCCCACTATAGTCACATCCCAGTCAAATCTGATTTGGGGAGAATAAACCGCTATTTTTTAAATTAAAAAAAAATATTTGAGTGAATTTTTTTTACTAAGGATTATGCTCTATAAAATAACTAATACACAAAATAAACAATCATAACATTTTTTTTATTTAGTATTCTACCCCATATACAAATAATAAAGAAAAAAGTATACAATCAATAGATTTTTTTTATTTCTTGCTTAAGAAAGCTGCTTAGAAGGAGCACCATCAGATTTTTAACAAGCGAATTTTCCTCATGAAAGCGACTTTTTTCAGTGGTCTATACATATTGTTATAACTTGGTGTAACTCGAATGAGATAAGCCAAAATAAATGCGCTGAAAACACGATTTAGTTCATTTACCATTAACGAGATATTCAATTAGCCTCAGGTGAAAACCTCACATACATATAATTTTACTATCAATTTTCACTCTATTTTTTTATTAATATTTTATGTGTAAAATAGGTTTTCCTAATAATTATTAAAGATAGTCTATTGTATATTTACGTGAGATTTTACAGTATATAATTATTAACATTTTAAAAATGAAAATGAAAAAGAATAATTGTAAGATAAGGAATAATACATAGGATTTTAGTTAAATTCACAAAGGGAATTACCAATATAAATTACTCAATGTATTCGCCTGAAGAACTGATGTTTATTGTATTGTTCAAGGCCATGTCAATTATTTGAAAAAGGATTAAGAAATATGATTAGAAAGATATAAGCATCGGGAATTTGTATGGATAAACATTGGCAATTGTGACAACATAATCAATGGCATGAAATGAAATTCGATTATAATGCTAATAGGAATTCAAGACATAACACTAAAACTGAAGAAAAAAGAAAATTTTTTTTAAAACAAAACTGACTTAAAAAAAACCCAAATACATAGTTTTTATTTAGTAAAATGTAAAAAATTATTTTCCAATAACGAAAACATAATTTATCATAAGCTTATCACCCACAAAATTTTGAAGTCGGCGCCGCAATCATGCCTTGTATTTGCTGATCAATCAAATCTATTTCAAATATTTCCAAAACAACCAACTTTTTGATTGCTTGATTTCCCATGATTATTTATAGTAAACCATAGTCTTCTCACAAAACAAAAATTTCGTATGTTCGACATTATGAGAGTATGCATAACCATAATTGATCTTTGTTCTCGGAAAAGACCATACAATATACAATTTTGTCTAATGAAAACTATGTGATTGCATATTTTTTGTTCAGATATACAGATTACGAACAGCTCGACCTTCTTTGAATGTTTTATACAGAATGTAATTATTGTAAATGCTAATAAATGTGAGATAATATTTTCTTAAACTTTTTGAATCATAAATTTTTTATATCTATAAGTCTATGGAATAAATGATTGAATAGCCTTCATTCATATCATAATTTGTTAATCTTTATGCCAAAGTGCTCTAACGTTCAGTATCTAAAATATGAGTCCAAGTACAAAATTCGGCATCAACTTCAAAATATTGTGGGTAATAATCTTATAATAAATTATGTTTTTGTTATTGGAAAATTATTTTTTTTACTTTTTAGTAAATAAAAACTATATATATTCTCTTTCTTTTTTTCTAAGTCGGTTCTGTATTTTTGTAATAGTTACGACAATAGTTATCGAATTTTTAACAGTTTAAAAAACCGTAAACATTCTTAATAAGTTTATTTCTTTTTAGTAATCTTTTACAGTTTCATTTTCTTTGCATTTTAGCTACTTTAAAGGTAACTTTTTTATTTATAACAGACTTTAATTAGAACAAACAACCCTCAGCCCTCTTTACTCCTTTACATTGAATTTCCACTGTATTTAAACCTTCATACTGGCATCAATTACAACTCTGAAGATATATTTACATTTTTAGCATTATTTAAGATATTTATTATTCTCTTAAACATTTAGACTATATTAATATGTGGCTCTTGTCAATAGTAACATTAATTTGTTGTTTTATGAGAGGTGTGTCTTATTGTCAGTTGAGTCAACCATTATGGTCTTTTAGTGAAATATCACCAATTCAACAATTTTGAACATGCCGTTTAGTGAGAGAATAGCGATTTTAAAGTCAGATATTCTATAATGTGTTTTAAGAATTAAATGAGATTTGGTTATTTATAAAGTTTTCGGTAAGGTTCTGGGTACTTCTAAAATTTAAACATTTTTCTTGGTAATCTAGAGAGTTGTAAGGAATAAGGAAAAAATAATAGTAAAATAAATAACTGATAATATGGTCATTGAAAAGAGGAATAAATTATTATTATTATTAAACCCGATTAACAATTAAAATTATAGACTATTTGTCACAACTGTGAAAATTGCTTTAGTTAAATATCTACTGGTGTAAAATAAATGAAAACCTTTAGAAAAAGGAAATTGAAAAGTGAGAATAAAATTAATCTAAATATTCTACACACACAAGAATAATAATACTAATGTTTTATTGATATCACTTGGCATAAAACCAATACTTACTAATATTTTTCAACAGACGAGTTTCACACTAGGTCAATGCATTGTTCAATGTTGAGAGTTACAGACAAGATTTGCTCAGGTATGTGAGTCTATGATGTATTGGTGTTCATAGATTGCTAGTTAATTAAGTGTTCGAATATAGTATGTGTGTTTTGTCATTTAGAATGTGTTGTGGATGTTTTTTGTGATGTTTGTTTCCAATATTCTAAACCACAAAACATACTCACAATCAAATAGTATATTCAAACACATAATTAAAAACTACTCCGAACATTGAGACACTACATAATACAAAAACATCTACAGACTCACAATAATACAACACACCTGAGTAACTCTCTTCTCTGTGACTCACAGCATTCAATAATGCACTGATCTAGTGTAAAACATGCCTGCTGAAAAATATCAATAAGTAGTGTATTTTTATATGAATTAAAAAATAACCGATATCAATAAAAAATAAAATTTAAACCTTAAAATCAAAAACCTTTACACAAAACTGAAAATAACTATAAAATAAACAAATATGTGAAATTAAACATACTTTAAAAAATTTGGCTAAGGAAGAATATAAGAAAATATCCCTATTATATATTTAAAATTTGTAAATATCACTAATACTGTGTTATTTCACTAATACTGTGAAAATAGCTGAAATTATCTTACAAATCTCTAAGAACATAAAGACCTAATAACTAAGGCTAAAATATTCTTATATGTAAAACATAACATAATTTAGGACTAATTATTTATCATCCATAACTTTTGATGATCTTGACAAATCCTAAGCCTCCATTATGCAGAGCAAAACTATTTCACTTCAACTTCAAATTCTCACCCGTTCAGATTTCACACCCATGGATGCCAATATACCATCATCCCCAGTAATATATTTCTACAGCACATTGGAAAAAAATTGACCATCTTAATTAAACAACCCACACACTTATATACCAAAACATATAAATATGTAAACGAAATCAACACATTAAACAGGAAAATGAAAAGAAAATACTCCTGAGTGGATAAGTAAAATTCCTAAACCTAAATTTCCCACAAGGTTTAAATTTAAATGATCCTTAAACTTATTCAACCACACAATAGCCAACAGCTTACAATAAAAGAAACCTGTAGGCTACTAACACTTAACAGAGACTGAATCAATTTTTTTTTTAAATTTTGCCTTATAATACTTAAGATACTTTGTAATTATAATATAATATAGCTAGATATATTATTGTAGTATTGTAGTAAAATATAGATTTTTTATTCTTTAAATTTATACAATTTTGAATGTGTTGGTAACTTTAGGTATGATTGCCATTTGTTTTAAATTTTGAGCACTAATTATAGTTTGCAACATTTAAAATCACCATTTCTTTACTTAGATGGATTTTTATGTAAAATATATGAAAAAAATAGTTGACTCAGTATTTGCTAACACACACCTAAACCAACTTAAATCCTACAATAACAAATATAAAACATTGAGCCATCCATTTTAGCAAACACATGCTACTTTTAGGCTTATCTTACATTGAATTAGCACCAATGATCTTAACAAAGAACTCAATTAAATACATACATAGAAAAAAATGAATACAATACTGATTTTTCAGTAACACGAACCAAGCAAAATAAAACAAGAAAGAAGAAACTCACTATCTTTATACAAAAAGGATCATTAAAATAGAAATGTGTTTATTCAAATAGGATCATAAAAAAAGTCAGAGGAACAGAGTAGAAGTGAGTTGTTAAAGAAATAACAGTCTCTACAATATACAACACAATAATAACAAATGAACTACGTGCTAGGCGTATATGTACAAATTAAACTGTACAGACTGTAACACAAATTAGAAATGTTCTACGAGTAAAAAATGGACCATTTTTTCAATATAATAGAGCATATCAAATTTATAAACATACCAGAACCCCAAACTGTTAATTGAACGATCTTAATACAAATCATATACTGTTGGAACATATTACTGAAAACCTGCAAACCAGCACCGTTTAAAACATTGATTATTTATTAAGTACCCGCTTGCAGATGGCATTAGCATAGGCAGTTAACCATTCTCATACAGGTTAAATTGATTTTAGCTATCAGCATATGTACCGTATCAGTTTCTAAGACAATATTTATTAACTGTTTTCAATATTGGTTCTTGGTGTTATTGATTCATTGTGTGTATGATAAATAAATTTTGTCTGTCAGCTCTTTAGACAAGACTACAATTTAGGTCCTGGTAGAAAAATGATTTCCCACTGCGCCCGAAAGTTATGCCCATTTTTTTAAAAAATCTATTTTAATTACAAGTCTGTGCAACATAATAGTTTAAAAAGTTTAAATTTAAATATTAGGAATAATTACTTTTTTCTAATCATTCTAAAAACATAACTGTTTTTTTTTCAAGAAAATGTATTAAGATTTTTTTAAATTGTATTTCTTTTATTGCTTTTGAGGTACTGTACTTTATACAAAATTAAACTATATAAAACTAAATAGCCAAATAAAATTTTAAATAAAATAGTTTATAAGAGTTTTCAAATTTTTTCAACAAAGATTTTAAAACTTGAAGTTTTCAATAGAAAATTAATAAAAAAATCTAAACTACACCTATTTATTAAAAGAATAATAAACTGGTTTCAAAGGTATACATTTAATGACATTTAATAAAAATAAATACTTTACAAGGTCTTTCCTTTCTAATAGGTTTAACCATACAATGTTTTAAAAAAAATCTAGTCATAAGAAAGAACCAAACCCATGAAATTCTAACTCGGCATCGAAGTTTATGATGTCATAAAAATGATCAGCATTACAAACCGCGCCAGACACTTAAAAAACTAGAACGACCAGCAAAACAACCACAATGTTCAAAGCTGTAAGCACATAATAAACCTTTCATAAAAAAATATTTCTAGTTTTTCAAATCCTTCAAATATAAAAATTGAATAATTCGTCTTACCTTACAAACAGTTGTTCTTGATTATTAACCCTCCATGACACGACTGTAGCACCTGTAAACAACAATTTACTTATTGTAACAATTTAAAGTCACATAAATCAGAGCATCTGCAAGATGAGCATGGCGACTCCACTTGTTCAGGTTACTTGAAATAAATTATTTTTTTACAAAAGGATTAAACAAGTTAAATAGTTTTCAAAGTTTATGGTCACAATTTAAGTCTGGTGAAAAAATAACCAAGGTCCACTTACCATGTAAATTGATTGTACAAGTTGTGTTATTCCCCCTATCCAGCACCACAACACTTGTCGCCGCTGCCATGTTTGAATCTGAAACCGCCTGTTCGGCATTCGGAGTTTGGAACAGAGTAGTGGGGATAGTACAATCTCAACAAGCATGCCCGAAATTATAGCACCTGGTTTTTTCAATAAAAATTCTCTAATTTAGTTTAATTTATATAAATACATTAAATTTACGATTTTCTTCATCACTTAAAGAAATATAATTAGTACATTGATCGATGTTTATAAAAACATGCAATAACTATCTTGAATTTGAGTTTTAGACTTTACTTTTTTGCACTACTAAATCCAAAATAAGATCTAACTATACATAAAAACAGTTTGCTAGTAAACACAAATTTATTATACTTTAATTTAAATTTCAGATAATAAAGGCTATTATCATCCTTTACCATTTTTTAAAAACTTATTATTAGTCTGAAACTTGTTATCTCAATTTTCATGAAAAAAGTTGTTGGTTCAATTCCGCAATTCCTAGTTTAATGGTTATTGTTTACAGACGCATAAACAGCTGAGTGACTGTCATCCACAGTTCAATGAGTAACTGTCAGAGAAGGAAGGTTTAAGTAGTGATTATGCATATTTCACTTGAGAGGAGGCATGGGTTTTTACTGTTTTGATATTTTTATTAATGTTAAATAAATGTCTGTCAGTATCATCTCTATAGCACCGTGAGTTTAATTAATAATAAATGTCTTTACAATGCTAAAATTTGGAAGCAAAAGCGACGTAGATATGACTTACAAGTGCACTGTGAGATTGCTAGAAGATACAGAAATCGTAGAGTGTGATTTTCAGGTAATAGTAATGTTTTTGTATTATGTTTAAAATTCTTTATATTATATATAGGTAGTTTTTAATTTTTATTTTGTTAATTCTACACGCTATTAGCGGTTACTTGAAAATGTTCCCTTGATGTAAAAATTTAGGTTAGTTATACTGGCCAGTCAAAGTTGACGGTTATTTGTGATATCGATAATGATTTGTTCATTTTAGAGAATAAAACCTCATTTTTGAGTTTTTTCAAACATTGTCATACACAGAAAATAAATATTAGTCTACAGTAAATTTTTGTATGTGACGTACATCATTAATTTAAATTTTAATTAATAAAATGATGTTCAGAATAATTTAAAAATTTTATTAGTAGTAGATTCAAATATGAGATAATCTTTAAGGGCGACTTACTATGAATGTTTAATACATAAGTGTAACACTGTTGGGGTTATTGTCTAGTTCCCTAAACCGGGCCTATATTTGCATGAAACATTCAAAAACATGTAAAAAGGCTATTTTCATGGAATTTTTTTTTTAGGCCTGGAAACATTATTTTTTCTTTAATTGCAGTCT
This sequence comes from Prosapia bicincta, assembly GCA_036971475.1. NCBI lineage: Eukaryota > Metazoa > Arthropoda > Insecta > Hemiptera > Cercopidae > Prosapia > Prosapia bicincta. The sequence continues at coordinate 194,869,322 of JBAIZL010000001.1, forward strand.
AGTTCAAGTAATGGCTATAATTATGTTATTAATTTTTCTAGATATTTGATGAAAGTTACCATGATTAATTTCTAGTTGATACTAGGCCCTAAGTTTCATCAACCGTTAGATTGGTCATGTATGCCAAATGGATTGGAACTTGTGTAATGTTAAGTACGCTTTCAATTGCACACTATCTATTTCTGAGTATCCTATTCACATGAGGTCATGTCAGAACATTCTATAAAAACATTTTTTCTCAAAAAAAATCGAAGTCCATATTTGAATTTTGGATTATTTTTGATAATTTGATATGAGAAACACTAAATGATTTTGAAGCGTGCATATTTTAGAATTCTGTGAAAAGAAATAACTAATTATGTGCAAATTTCTGTTTAACGTAAGAATTGTATGTACATTTGTTTCAATTGAATTGTAATGTTGATGTTTTGAAACAAAACTATTTTGAATTTTCTGTTTTTCATTTAATAAATTGATGTTTCACTTTATGTCATTGAGTATCTTAAAGTTATTACTAAAGACATTATACAATTTCCTAAAAGTAGCAATTTCTTTACAGATGTATGAACTTGATCATTTTGACTTGAAAGTTAAAAATGGAACACACTTCATACATCAACAAAATGTTTGCTACTTTTATAAAATAGTATAATACATAGATGAAATCCAAAATATAGTCAAATAAAAGATATACAAATTAAAATCGCTCCAAAATTAAAACATAAAGCTTAACTAAACACCATACTCACCATAGCAGACAAAGGCAACTCCACAGTAATTATTAATACAAACAGCCTAAATGGCAAAATCAATGAATACATAATAAATAATAATATAATACAACTACATACAGATCCAACTGAGATATACCACAGATTCATCAAAAAACTAATTAATACATCCAAATACATTATCAGCAAAAACAAAAAATACCACCTAAATCAAATCCACCCTAAAGCACCTACCCCCAACGCTCTCCCTAAAATTCACAAACCCCGTGTCCCCATCCGAGCCATCATCAACTACCAAAATTCCCGTGCACATAAACTAACAAAATACATGGACAAAATAATCAGACAAGCTATTAACTTAACATAGACACACAGAAAAAAACAGAACAAACCTCATAAATAAAATAAAAGACATAAACATACCACACAATTCAACACTACTATCACTCGACTATGTACACCAACATCCCCATATCCAAAACCCTTAATATTCTAGAGACCCAATTAATACAGAAAAACATACCAAAAACCGTCACCGAAATCCTAAACATTCTCCAAACCATCACCCAACAAAACTATTCCACCCACAACTCAAACTTCTGTTCACAACCAGATGGCCTTCCCATAGGAAGTCCTATCAGCAGTCTCCTAAGCAAAATTTTCCTACAACACATAAAAAACATCAAGATACAAAAAATACACATGCACACAAAATCATTTACTGGCACAGATACATCGATGATGTCATAACACTATACAGAGGCAACACCCAACAATGTGAAAAACTCCTCAACTACACTAATAAAATACACTCAAAACTCCAGTTCACCTCAGAGATTGAAACCAATTAACCCTACAGAGAGGGAAAATAAATGCATCACAATTCCATACATAAACAGAACATCAAATAAAATAGCCCACAAATTTCAAAAAAACAGGATACAAAATAGCAAACAAAACTAATAACAATTTACAATACAAAATACAACATGACACCAACAACAAAGATAAACTACAAGAACCAGGCATATAAAAATTAAACTGCAACAAATTCTACATTGCACAAATAAGTTGTAGCTTCAAACAAAGAGCCGAGGAACACAAACAGAACACCATCTCAGCATTTTACAATCACATAAAAGAAACAGGACACATATACACAGACATTTACCATAACCTAGAAATCTTACACATCAACAAAAAAGGATCACATCTCAACACACAATATGAAATCTACAAACATACAAAAACGCAAAGTACAAACATATTAGGTGAACAAACCCAGTACAAATAACACATACTATCGAAAACTTCCCTTTAAAACCGGCACCACTTAACTCAACCCAAGCAGAAGATACTGATGAAGATCGCCATATAGCGATTGAAAACGTTCTGTCTCAGTAAGTTTTTATAAATTTACAATTAAAGTTCGGATAGTCATAAACTAATGTTGAAGTGATTAAATAAGTTTCCCCGAACGTAATGGACTACAAAATTCAAGAAAATAGCAATTCTTGTTCTTGGCTTTGAGAATTTAGTAAAATGTATAGATATAAAGCAAATTATGTGCAAAAAAACCTTAATTTTTATATAGCATTACCCAACTTGATATGAACACATCATTTTTAAAAACCTTAAATAACTAATGTCATTTTGTTGTGACCAAAAATTATCCAGTTACATTTTACTGTTCATGGTGTTCGATGAATCTTTATAAATGAATTTGAGTGACTTCTCCAGCAAAATTAACAACTTTTTGTACTCATAAACATTCTGATTCTGTACTCATGAACACCTTCAGAATCTACAAAAAGTCAACAATGACATATCAAACCCCCCACTTCAACAAAAACAAGTTTCATTTATTTATATACTACATGAACTAAAATAAATAGCAAATATGTCACCAGCAAAAATTTGACACACACAAAATGTTAGCACATAAACATTGATACATTATCACTCATCTAAAACCTTTGGCGCAAGACGCAGCATAACGAAGAAAGCAAAATCATAATGGGGTTTTTTAAGGTAATCAACACTATTATGGGATTTTATTATTTTAACTGTACCACGATATCGTATAATGTGGGTATTTTGTTATTGGTTTTGTTAAATCTGTAAATTATATTCAAGGACATTTTTTCAAGCTATATATATTTTTACTTTGTTCTTAATTCTACCTCCCTTACTCCTTAGAATATATAATTAGTGTATTTTTAGGCTAAATTTATGTTTTTATTGATATCAATTGGCAAAATACTACTACTTAACTGATATTTCTCAACACATGCGTTTCACACTAGATCAGCGAAGTGTGTTTCACACTAGTGCATTGCTGTGAGTCATGGATAAGACCGTTGCTCTTATGTGCTCTGCATTATTGTCTGCTGAGAAATATCAGTTATTAGTGGTTTTTTTGCCAAATGATACCAATAAAAACAGTTTTTTAAATAGCCTCAAGATGTACAGCACAAAACTACAAGCTCTACATTTATGGTTGATCTAAATGAGAAAAGCATTTATTAGTTTACAGATTAGAATGAGTAAGCTTTAGCTAAAGCAGCTGCTTGGCTATCCATAAGAACATTCTGTTCCTGTTTTAATAGTCACAAATACAATAGTCAAAATCTTTTAGGAAACGTGGTGATATTCACTACTAGGATCTCCACTTCAGTTAATGTGTAGTAGTTTTATGAAAGTTTACTGGCATCTGTCCTTAGAATTGTATTGGTTACCTCAACAATTTGATATCCCTCGACTAGAAACTATTCTGCTTACCACATTCAGCCCCTCATATACTATTTAGCAGTCTTTTTCACTGCATTACAGAAAAGATGTATTTAGATAAATAGACCAACAAATGAAGTTGAGATAAAAAAAAGTGGACTGTTTTCTAATACTTATAAGATAAAAATATCCAGACTAAGATCATATGGCCATAAAAAGACAATTTGAGAAGAGGATGATGTATAACATGAAAATGAGACAAAATTCCAAAAGATAAAAAGGAAGACTAAGGTAACATGATAAATAAAGTGTGGAAATTTAAGGAATAATTATACTCTGTAGTCCATTACATTTGGTGAATCTTAATTAATCACTTTAACATTAGTTTATGACTATCCGAATATTAAATTTTGTAAATTTGAGATAGTTTGAATAGTTATAGGAGCTGATGGATTGGCAAAAGGCATAGAAACATTGATATTTTTTTTGTCTGGCAAACACTGTCTAAAAAATGTATGATGTGATAAAATTTAATAAATACAGCAAATAAAAAAAAAATAATTTAGAGTTATATTTCTTGAAATTTTACATCAGGGTTTTTTCACCAGTGATGTTTATACTCTGTAATATGTCTTTTCCAACTCTAATTACTACTAAATTTCTCTCAAAAAACTTTTAATTTGTGTAACTGATAAAACATATAAAGCAATATAACATGCTACATGAACATATTTCTTAAAATGTTTGACCTGCTATTGCCATTCTGACATTAATCTCCAAAGATAATGATAATGTCTTGATTAAAGACCATAATTAAGTGGAAGAACAAGGGTTATCTAAAAACGGGTAATACTTTATGTATCTATGCTCAGTGTTATAAATATACATTAAAAACTAAATTAAAAAAATCAGTTTCGATTTAATTAAATAGAAATATTTCTACAATAAATGGTGTAATTTTGTTTTCATGTTTTTTTTATTAAAATCCTTGTACAAAAATACACAGATTTTTTTTACATGTTTAACAATACTAAATAAATACTTGCATTAATTATATGAGTGTCATTTGAATACTTTAAGATACACTTATTGGTTTTTAAAATTAAAACCATACAAATATGTAGAGACATTTTAAAGTAATCTATTGGTAATAATTATTGTTTAGAAACTTTAACACTTTTGTAATATTATTTGATCCCATCTTCACTTGAACTACTAGTTTTTTTAATACAAACACTTAAACATATATTAGTATGCTACATTTGTCTATAGTAGCACTTACTTTTTTTTTAATTATTGACAAAACAGCCACCCTCAATCACTAAAAAAGTGACTGTTATTATATCTAAGTGTAACATGTAAATATATGTTCAAGTGTTTTTAGCGTTTAACATTTATATATTTTGCTTATATTTCTTGATTATAATTATCTAATAAGATGTAGTGAATGCAATAATTGAAATATTTTTGAATATTAATTTGATATGAAAAACTGGTAATATATTAATTTATTATAGTAATTCTTTAAAATTATTGTTCAACATCTGACTAAATACTAATTTATTAGACATTTTGATAGATAACATAATGCGCAGAAAACAGCAATAACACAAATACATAACATTAATATATCACAACACATCACAAAAATAGCTTCCTCATTCCGCAAATGTAAATACAAAGTAACCTTAAAAACTACTACACCTCAAACACAACTACAAAACACCTACAGAGTACAAAAACACTCCAGAACAAACAAGACAAAACAGGAGTATTCAAGATCACTACGTCAAAAGAAGCAACAAACTAAACAGAAAAGAAAGCTATGAGATATGCAAACACCACAAAAACCATTCAAAATACATTCTAAACAACAAAACACATTCACAGTCTAATACTATATTTGAACACCTAATTAACAACTACTCAATGAACAATAACACACCGCAGAACACCAATACACCACAGACTTGCATTAATACAACACAACTTAAGTCTTGTCCGTGACTTACAGCACTGACCTAGTCTCCAAAACGCGTCTGATGAAAAATATCAGTAAATAGTGGTTTTTTTGATAAGTGATACCAATATCACTAAAAATTATAGTAAATTTCGTAGTAAACAAAAAAATCTAAATATTAAATATCTCAAATATTCTTTTAGATATAAAAAAGTATAACTAAAAATAAAAGGCTATATATTTTTCTTCCTGCATACAATTTTGTTTCAACTGTAAGAAAACTATACCATATCGCCTCTTTCTATATATTTTATAAAGCCAAAAAACAGACATTGCTAATTTATATAGCATAGTTGAGTTTATAGCAAAACTTTCAACATTAAATTTTGTATATGTTAGGAACACCACTCACTTGACGAGTTGATCTTTTATAAGAAAAAAAAGGACTGTGAAATAGTTACAGTGTTGTTTTGTACAGTTTATGAGTATATTTTTAGTATTTTGTCTATTTAGTTGATTCCTTTAAAAAACATTTCCTAATATTCACTTCTTTTAAGGCTTCTTCAGAAGTTTTACAACATAATTTTCATCTCCCTTTCTTGGCCATTTCATTTCTCCATACTCCTGCATGTGTTAAAATTCAGTGATTTACAGAAATTTTTTTTTAAATTGTAGGTAGTTTTAGAAATTATTTTACATTTCGTGTTCCTGATGGCTATGTTTATTTATACTGCTTTTGTAGTAACCTGGGAGTCAATTGGAAGAATTGACTACACACATTCAGAGATATTTTTTTCTATGAGTAAGGTTTAAAATGCCAAAAGTATTGTTTTAATTCCTAGTCATAATTTGTTTTGTACCAAATATCTTATATATATTGTGGACACAGAGGCACCAAACAGAGCACCTTGGCTATAGTTTCATTTCCAGTTCTGAATCCATAACAAGCATGTTACATATTTCTGTGTATAACAGAAGTCTGCTGGGCTGCCTGTTTTTATATCTCACGGTCATGGGGTTAGGAAATTCTAATTTAAAAAAATCTGATTTTAAGGATTTAATAGGATATTATTATTATTAATAATGATATTAATAATAATAATATTATTATTATTATTATTTTGAACATTATAGTTACCGAAAAATTACAATATTTGTCTAATTTTCAAAATGGGTAAACACACACATATACCATTGTATAATATCCCATGATATTTTTACACTTTTAGTAACTTTTTGAATTTTTTAGTTACAAAATAAGTTTTATAAAAAGTGTTGCAAAAAGAAGTAATTTTTTTTACTAAACATTTGTAAATGTTTACAAACTTGCCTATAGTAGCACTTACTTATATTTGTTGAGGACGGTCATTTCGGGAGATGTGTCCCATTGTCAACTCAGACCGTAACTGATCTCAAGGCTTACGTAGGTTAGGGTATTAGGGTGGGGGTGGGATATTATTGTGGTGTGTGTGTATTTTGTGAGTATTAGGTATTATGATGTCAAAAAGTGTGTGTGAGTTGTAATGTAATTGTGTATTAAGTATGTGTGTAGGGTGTAGTTTGAAGTGTCTGTATATTTCGTATTGTTCGGTTGTGTAGCGTTGGTTAATTCTGTATTGTTTATGAAGAATTTGTAAGTTAGATGTTATGTCTACGTAGTCATGTTTTGTGGAGTTGAGATGATCGGCGAAGTTTGATTGGTAGTTAATGTTTGTTAGTGCTTTTATATGTTCTTGGTATCGTGTGTAGAAGGAACCCCTGTCTGGCCCCTATGTAAAAACTGGGGCCCGAACTGCAAGTTAGTTTGTAAACTCCAGTGGCATTGTAAGTGTCGTCAATTTCTTGTTGGGTTTAAATTGTTTATTGACAGTGTTGTGTGTGGAGTAAGCTATTTTGTAGTTGTATTTTCGTAGTGTGTTGGTTACATTGTGGGTTTTGGATGATCTGTATGGTAATGATAAGTATTTTATGAGATTGTCATGTTGTGTGTTTTTATTTGGGTTATTAGGTTTATTTTTTAGGCGGTTTTATAATTTGTCAATCATTTTTGACACAATTATTGTGTTTAACTCCTGGTAGTGTTCTTCTTTGTCTAATGGTGTTTTAAGCGGGCGATATATCATGGTGTTGTAAGCAGCTAGTTTATGTTGGTGTGGGTGGTTTCAGGAGCTGTTGTTAATGGTTGTATTGGTACTAGTGGGTTTTCGGTATATGTTGAATTTATGTGTTTGTTTGTCTGTACGTTTTATTATTAGGTCTAGGAAGTTGAGAGAGTTTTGTTGTTCTGTTTCGATGGTGTATGTTAGTTTTGGTTGTATGGAATTAAGGTGTTTTAAAAATATGTGTGCTCGGCGTGTGTTACCTTTATATAATATTATGATGTCGTCGACGTATCTGTACCAGTAAATTATGTTATCTGAGTATTTATTGTTGTGTAAAATATGGTTTTGTTCAATATGGTGTATGAATATTCTGCTAAGATGCTAGCTATGGGGGAACTCATGGGTAGGCCATCATTTTGGTTGTAGAATATGTTATTGTAGGTAAAGTAATTTTGAGATATGATTAATTTTGTAAGGTGGATGATTTCGTCAATGTGTATATGTGGTGTATTTGTGTCTATAAGCATGTTTTTGATGATGTTGATGGTTTCTGGAATGGGGATGTTGGTATATAGATTTGATATATCGAAAGACTAGAGTGGAATTGTGTGGGATATTTACGTTTTTTATTTTTCTGTTAGATTTAGGCTATTTTTAATGCTACAATGATTATTAAATTTTATATGGTTTATGGATAGTTTTGTCGAGGAATTTGGCTAGAAGATGAGAAGGGGCGCTTGTGTGGTTGATTTGTGGACATATTGGGATGTCTTTTTTGTGAAGTTTGGGCAGGGGGTTTAGTTTAGGGACTATTGGTTTTTCTAATTACATTTAAACAAAATTAAATTAAGTATATTTTATAAATACTGATTTTTTAAATATTTTCTGAACACTGTAAGTTAAGCATTATATACCGTTTCTATTTACTGTTATTTGATACATAATTTATCATCTAATAGATCTTTAATATCTTTTGCCTAAGTAATTAACATCCCCTTTCTAAACAGTGCACCTGGTGCTGGAAATTTATGCAATGCGAGTTCCGTTATACTATTAATTTTAAATTTCACTAGTAGATAATTTGATTTATAATCTGTTTAAGAATATAACTTAAATAATAAAGTTGATTTCCTTTCATCATTTTCTTTATAATTGATATTGTAAATTTAAAGTACAAATGGAAAAACTGGTCAAACATAATCAAGGATAATTTTCAGTTAGTCTGAATATTATATATACTATTTTTATTTTATTCAAATTTCTTAATTTATTAATTGTAATAGCAAATAAAAGACATACACAAAACTCACAAATTAATCATTTATCTATTTAGACACGTTTCAATAACAAAGTCATCATCATCAGAGAGTGTTATTACTGCAAACTCTAACTTACAACTAAGGTGTAAGTAAGGTTACATTCTATGATGATGATGTCCGTCTTTGAAACACGTCTGAATAAATAAATGATTAATTTGTGAGTTTTAAATATGTCTTTTATTTGTTATTAACATAGCCTCACAAGCTAAGCTCAAAGAATAATTGGTATTATTAATTGTAATTGATTTCCTAATTGAAATGCAATTACTTATTTTCAAATCAAAGTATATATTTTACATTTGACAAATATATCTTATGTTAATAAAGATTCCTTTTTAAGATGATATTTATCAACTTAAATAATCATCGGAATAATAGGAACTTCCTAAATAATAATAATAATAATAGTCATATCAATAAAATAATCATTGTTTCATCTGAAATAAATTCTTTAATAGTCAAAGAAATATGACCTGGGTCCTCCTTCTTCATAGTAAAAAAATTGTACCAGAAACAGATTAGTATGAAATGCTTTTTTTAGTCTAAGGCAGGAATGGTCAACTTCTTAACCCACAAGGGCCACTTCAGTATTTTCAGTGAAGTTGAGGGCTACACAACTAATTCCATATGCACATCAATAAGCCAAATGTAGGTAATAGAAATTAATATGAATCAATAAATGTTACACAAAATATGTTCATATATTTAATAACTGTATATGACTTATTGCACAAAGTATCAAAATAACTATAATAATAAATTTTTAGTTGTTATTTAATCATGTTGTTTACACTTATCAGAACACAGTATTGGAAAAAAACTCTAATTTATTTAAATTTAAAATTATCCATAAGTACTTACTGTACTTACTTTGCTTAATGAGAACACTATGGGCGGACACAATCGTTCAACAGTTCATCAAATTCAATCTATATTGAAGTGGTAGCAACCTTTAGCAGATCTCGAAGATAGTTGTCTTTGAGTCTGTTGTGGTGAGTTCATTTTATATATTTAATTCGAAAAGGTGCACTCACAAAGGTATATGCTTCCAAACATTAAAGGTATGTTTTCTACCGAAGACACTTAGTTTGCGATATTTCTCCTCAGGCACTTGACTCCAAAATGTCAGTGCCAGTTTCTGAACTTGTCTGAAAAAATGGATCACTTTGCAAGTCACAGAGCTCTCACTGTAAGTAAGAGCCGTGTTGAATCTACATCTTATACTTTTATGTTTTACATTTAATAATTAATCAATAATCTAATACTTTTAACATTCGTCTATGGCCGCATATAACCAGGTCGCGGACCACTAGTTGGCCATCTCTAGTCCAAGGTAATGAATTTTTACTGGACAAATGAGAATGGCATAAAGAGTAATAATGACTTGTTATAATAATAATTGTAAATAGTAAAGATTTAACTGATTAAAAAATTATTAAAGCAATGTTTGGTCGTATATTGTTTTGATATCATTAGATGATGTATGCTGCAACTGTTTTTGAGAAACATGTATCTTCACTTCATACAGCCACATAGAAATATAAGAATAATCACATTTTCTATTTTAGTGACAAAGTAATAGTTAATGGGTTATAGTTAATAATAAAATTTGTTAAGTTCTTAATTATACACATTCAATATTTGCCCTTCATCCTTATTAAAACTTCTTAGTTCCAAGTTCTATCATCGTTTTTTGTATAAGGTTCAGTATAAAATAAGCATTGATTCTAGTAAAATAGACAGTGGTATTATATTCTAAGTTTCTTTCATTTTCATTTAAAAAAATAAATATCCACATTAATCATAATAAAAACATACTAATAACCATAAATAAAACAACAAAACATTTTTTGCTATTATTTTCAAACTTTTGTTTCAGAAGCTATTAACAAGTAGTACTAACTTGAATATTTGGTTTCTTAAAACTAGTTAATTGTCTTTGTGTGTGGTGTGTTAAAATTCATTAATGATTTAAACGTATGTATTTATTTCATTATTAATTAAACCAAGGATATACTCCTTCAATACACCACTTACAAAATTATGTACGGTTAAGTGTTTAATAAATTGCCATTTGAACAATCAGTGGATGGAACTGAATCAGGAAGTATTTGCACATCTGTCTCAGGATAATTGTTCCATACATTTATTAATCATGTTTAGCTCTAGTCAATCCCATCAATAAAATTAGAGAATCAGCATTTGGAGTTGAAGAAAATTTGCATTCATATTGACTAATTATTTTAAATCGATACTAACCTCAGTATTGGCACAAAAACTTTAAAAATGTAATAAGCTTACTTTTGTTATTACTTAACATGTTTTTTACCTTACAACATTTTTACCCTATACTTTAACATTTTTAAATGTATTTATTTGCATTTATATTTCTTCTTAATAAATGTTCTAGAGAGGCTGTATATAATCTATATTATATTATTTTGTTTGTGAAAACTCAAGACTTCTAATCTGTTTCTATGTTGAACTTATGTCCCTAAATTTTATTGTTTTACTACTTGAAACAGCTACTACTGTTTTACCTCTTCCTTAAAGATAGAACTTTCAATTATGGCATATAAGAGAATAGGTATAAATACTACTGTATTTTAGGAAAGTTTTCATATTTTTAAAAGTTCAGATTTTTAAAGTTGAATTTTTGTAGTATTGTGACAAGTTACTTTTTACATCTTCTTGTGACCTTCCAGATTCAGTATAGCCACTAGTAAGATAAACAAGCATGACTTGCATTTAAAGTTTTTGTTATAATTTACTGAGATTAAACATTTTTGACTGTACTAGACAACCATTTATATAAACTATGGTTTCTAGTTTATCAAAACTTTTGAAGTTTTGCCATTAAAACTGAAATGTATATGTGTAATAAAACAACTTTGAAACATTTGTAATGTTATATTAGAAAATAGTGAAAGTACTTTGGTATTATGCTAACCTAGGGAATGTAGGTTGATATAATTATAAGCTTACACCAACCATAAGCTTACAGAATGAAAATGTAACTCTTTAATGAAACAATAAACAACATACAAAATAATTTTCTAACTGGCGAGTTGACTGTGCTAGCCAAAACTCGATGATCTTGGCATAAAGTGTGTTGAATGGATGTGTGCCCTCCGCTGCCACTGCTGACCACCACATGTACTCAGTTAGGTAGGATTCTAGATGGTGACAAACTGTACCTCGGTGTCTCTTATTTCTCCATTTAGCACAGCCCCATTTTCTCTCGACTCAGCGGGTATTCGGGTCAGTTTCTGGGTCAATGAAATTGTATCTATGATTTACTGTGAAGTGTACAAAACTAGCTTCCTCCAACCTGTCCGTTGTATTAGCCTTTTAACAGTCCAAAATAATTGTACTTACTGGTTCAATATGGAGTTTAATTTGTTGCATTAGAAATTTTGCTCTTCGATTCGAGACTTGAACTAAAAATCTGTGACAGGTTTCCCTTCACAAGCCACCAAACACCCATTGTGGTAAGACTCATCTAGCCTTACTTTTCCGTAGTAGTCAAACTATCGATTTTGACGATTCGGTTGTTTCCTCCAATTTAACAACTGTTTCTCTGTTGTACATAAACATAATTATTCCACTCCAAAACAATTTTTACTAACCATGTCTAATTCTCACTAGCACCAAGTCAAGGATGTCAGTTCATAAATCGAGCAGTACAAAAAACAGACAGCTGTGATAAATGGTATTCTACTTTCTTTTTTCAAACACAGCCTAGTTGTAAATTTCCAAAACGGGGTGTTATCAAAAGACTACAAAGTCAATTTATGTCCATTCACGTGAGGTTTAAATTTTGGCAACAACTCTTTATCCTGTAACAATCTAATTGCTCCCTCTTCGCTACTAGGCAAATCCCAAATTTGTATTTCATGACTCATCACTACAATACACTTCTACCGCACAATAAAATATTCTACTGCACAGAAAAGTCAGTTATAGCGAAGGACGAAGTGATGCACCATCTAGACAATCACAGTATGTTAGAGTGTCTAGAAAGGAGTTGGCAGTAAGACTTAATGATAGGAAAGGAAGGGGTGTTCATATCTGATATAAACAAAATCCTTGGAGTTACCATCTCTTCTCCACGTCATATACATTTCACCTTCCTTTGTTCCCTAGAAGTTTGTGATCGGTATAATACCAAAGTTCCATAATGGATGCTAAAGTACCATAAAGTTCAAGTTAATAGTCTCCCCTTATTTTTCGAATAGTTGATTAAAAATGAGAAAAAAACTCTAAAGAATGTACAAACTTTAAAAGAAGTTTTAAATCAAAATATTTGAAATAATCTCATAAGAAATTTGGTTATTTTACATGAACATAATATTATATTAAATAATACTTTAATCTTTGTTACATACAAATGTAAGACATAATTAACATTAGATTTAATATATATGCTGATGCCAACTCTATGAGCCTGTGAAGTTTCAGCCCCTCGAATTTATATCCGAGAGGGTCCAGCCCTAATGTTTTTATAAAAAAAGGGAGTAAATACTTTAAATATACAAATATATTTTATAATTACAGCTGGAAATATCACCATCACTCAGGTGACTCTATAAGCATCTTACAGCTAATATGACAATATTTCAAATGATTTTTGTTTAAATTGATTAATTTTTAAAATAATTATGAATAGTAATTGTGATTTTTATTGATTAATATTGTAATAATATCACATTAAACATTAATGAAAAAATTTTTTAAACTGTAAAAGTCAAATGCCATTTAGCTACTGGATTGATTTAAAATGCTATTTCAAATAAATAAACTTGTTTTTTATGGAATTAAATAATGGAATTATTGGCTTGATGAGCAAAAGTTGATAGGTATTTTTTATATCAATGTTAATATAAAATAATATCTACCATTTATTAACCTTCTCCTATCAAGCCAATCTTCACATCATTTCATAATTATAAAAAACATTGGAAAAGATAATTACGAGGCTGAAGAAGTCATAGGACGAAAACGTTTCCTCCAAGTGTAAGTTAACAATTTAACAACCTTTAGTTAACAGAAAGTCTAGTTGTAAGTAATATCAAAAGTGCAATAAGTCATTAACAACCACCTCATCATGCAACAGCAACAAGATTTTGATATTTAAAACATAATTATTTAAGTTTATGAGATTTAATGCTTTATACATTTTAAAGAATGTTAAACTATAATATAATGAGCTGTAATGTAATGTATTTAATATTTCAACTATTTAATAAACACAAGCAACTATATATAAAAGCATTTTATACATAATATTAAAAAATGTTTCAAAAAGTTTGATAAATTCTTGTATTTGTATATTATCATACTTTTTTATTGTTACACAAGAAAACATATTTTATTAGGTACACTTTAATGTACTTAAACAAGAATCTTACTTGGTATATATGCGAGTTGGCTTTCGAGAACTTTAATTACCAGTTGTGTGGGATTTCCATTGTCAAGTGGTATATAATACTGTTCTATTTTCGGTTTCACTGAACTGTGGGAAAGTTTTCGTTTGTCTTGGGATTGATTTTGTTAAATAATTTATCATTTTTTAATTTTATTTTAATTTGTTTGTTTATTATATTATTTGTGTGTTCATAATATTATTGTTCCCAGATTGTCATTTTTAGGCGTTTTTGAACTTTTTTTATTAGATGTATGTTTTCTAATGGGTGGAATGTAAGGCTATTTTTTTGGCTTGTATTGCTAAGTTTTAATTGTAAGTGTCTTGTTTGATGTATGATTTAAGGTGCTCTTTATACCTGTCTTTTAATTTCTTTTTTGTTTGGTTAATGTATATTTTGTTAGTCTGGGCATTCAATTTAAAAATTCTGTTATTAAGCATGGGGCATATTTATTCCAGTTGGTTTATTTTAATGATTATGCTTCCTGTATTTTTGTATGTTATGCTAATATTGTTATTTTTTAATATCTTAGTTATTCAGATGTGAGCATATTTTGTGTGTGTGTGTGTGTGTGTGTGTGTGTGTGTGTGTGTGTGTGTGTGTGTGTGTGTGTGTGTGTGTGTGTGTGTGTGTGTGTGCATGTTCTGAAAGTTTTATTTTTTTAAATAAAAATGTTTTATTTTGTTGATATTAATCCAGTTTAGTTAAAAATTTTTAATTCTGGTGAAGTTAACTATTTGTTTAATATTGTGGTGGCAGTGGACCAGATGTTTTGTTTGTTATGAAAAAAACAAAAAAAAATGTTTAAATTGTCTAGAAAAAGTCTTATTGTCTAGAAGGGAAAGATCGAATGTCTTTTTATTAACGTTTAACATTGTCAATTATTTAATTAATAATTATTGTGATTCTGTTATTTATTATTGCCTATTAAATAAATAGTCTCAGGTATAAATTAATCTTAGTCACACACAAAATACTCAACAAATTCCAATTTAAGGCTATATCAAATTGAATCAATTTTGAGGCTATTACATTTTTTATTTAAAAAATTAAAGTTTGAATTACCTTTATTGTATTTATATCATTGGTTTAATTTTCAACTGTTGTAAAAAGTTATAAAAGTATTTACTTATTTTGTGGGTAGTAAATTAGTAATTTGTAGTCTTTAAATTGTTTTAATTTAATGAGAAATAATTTAAAATTGGAAAAATATTCTTGTTAGTGTGATTTAAATTATATATTCCTTATTACTATATAAAAATTAAGTATGGGATTTTAATTATCAAAAACAGGGTTGAAAATTAAAAAAATTAAATATAAAATAAAAATTGTGTAGTGTATGTTATTGGATACTTGGAATGTACAAATTTATGAAAATAAACTTACATTTGTAGTGTATAACTGAAAATATGTTTTAATTTTGTTTGTTTGTTTTTTCTTTTCAATTTAAAAATAAATGCTTAAACTGAAGATATTGTTACAGTAATTATATTTCAAAAATATATCTCCTGCCGATATTAGAATTACTGTAACTACATTTCTTTGCTGAATAAATTCCTCAATTTCAACATGTTTCTTACCATTTTTCTCCTTTTAGTATAATAACAAAATATGCTAAAATATAGAACGAGACTATTATTTGTATGCCAGCTGTTGTTGAAGGGCCTTAATCTAACAACAATAGAGTTCGCCTAACTGACAATACAAGATGATAAAGCTTTGTGGATTAAAACACAATGCCTAGTAATGTCAGTTCAAACATTATTTTATATAATAAGATATAAATTTAAAATAATTACCGACTAATAAGATAAAAATAAATAAATAGAAAGAAAAATATCTTCTGCAAGAAAAATATCTTCTGCATTCAGTCAAACTACATAATACTCAATTCAAAATGAACAAATATCTACAAGTGCCAAAAAATTATAGTTAATATATTTGTTTAACCTTAAAATCAAAAAAAATATTTGTGAATATGCATAAATAAAATTTCTAAATAAGTTACAAGAATAGGTATAAATCATTTGTATAAGATACTTACGTGCACATCTGTCTAGAATATCGATGATTTATTCATTGAGATTCATGTTCTTTTAAGCAAAAGTTTAAACATTTTGCCCTTTTCCCTTCTCTGTTAAATCAGTGCTTAAATGATTAATTTTAAAAATCGATATATTAGTGCTATAATACTAAACATTAGCTAACGTATTCATAAAATATATAGTTTTGCAATAGCCATTTAAAAAAAAAAAGTACAATCTTCAGAAAGTTATGTCTATATATTTGACATCAGCTTGATGAAAATGATTTGATTTTTGCCCCCAGCATTGCTAGTGGTATTTGTTAATACACTAAACCCTCTCTTTGCAAATACTAATTGTAGATACTCCTCTTTAAAATAATAATTACTTTTCAAAAATTTGTTGTTGTTCATGACGAGCTGACTGTTAACCACTTGTTACAATTTGAAATTACTTGCGACTAGACATTCTATTAATATAAGTTGTTAAAATTTTTAACTTACCCTTGGAGGTAACATTTTTGTTTAACGACTTCTTCTGAAAGACGAAATCGTTACCTCCAAATGTAAGTTAACATTTTTAACAACTTATATTAATAGAATATCTGGTCGCAAGTTATTTCAAATTGTAATAAGTAGTAATTACTTACAAAATCATATTATTCTTCTACATTTCTCTCAGTAAGTTTTTCATGAATTTACTTATATTTTAAGTTCAGAACGTTGTTATTTTTATAGTTTAAACATAGTACTTTTTTATTTTAAAATGTGTTGTTTCGTTTCTTATGGCATATGTTTGATTTGACTCAAATTAAATTCATAATTGCAGTAACTGATACCAAATATTTTCCATAAATTTTTACTGTCATAATAAACCGTTAACATGTTTTACAGTTTGATTGCAATTTCAATAAGTTGATATTGTATTAATAAAATCCCCCATCAAAAACCACACTGACACTTATAATCCTTCAGAACATAACTTCCATTATCTTATTTAACTTATGTCTCAGAATGTTATTATGCCTCGAACCAATAAAAAAATAATAAAGGTTTTATTTACCTTTAATTTAGTGTAGAAAATATTTATAATTAAAATATCATGTAAAATAACAATAATAACCTCAAAAATAAAAAATGATATCATAATCCATGTAATAGATGATGTCTAAAATATTGAATATTTTAAAGTTTACCAAAGATCATTGTTTAACTGATTTTGTAGAAATATAATAGCTAGAGTTTAAGATTGAAACAAATTAGTCTGTTATAAAACTGATTAACTGCTTGGATGGAAAAGGTTGCAAGTTATTGCCTTTGTACAATAATTTAAAGCAACTTAAACCTAGACAACTATTCTTTGAGCTTAGCTTTTGAGGTTATGTTAAAACAATTAAAAACGTACACAAAACTCACAAATTAATCATTTATTTACTCATACATGTTTCATTGTCAAAGTCATCATCATCAGTGAGTGTTACTACTACAAACTCACTGAGTTTGTACTACTCATTGAGTTGTAAGTTAGAGTTTGTAGTAGTAACACTCACTGTTGATGATGACTTTGTCATTGAAACACGTGCATTTATGAGTTAATAAATGATTTATTTGTGAGTTTTGTGTATGTTTTTATTTGTTTTAACGTAAACCTAGTTTAATTTTGAGTATGTGATATATTTAATTTAAATACAGAAATGTATATTATCTAAATAAAATCATCTGATTTCAATGTCACAACATCTGCTTGTCCAAAGATATAAATAATTCAGAATACATAAATAAAAGACTGATTAACAAAAACATTTTACTGATAACTTTTTAGAAATTAATTTCTTTGATCATTATTATTTTCAAAGTATTGCATTATTATATATATACTTGAATCACTTTGTAGCTAGTAGAAATATTCATTAGTGTAATGACATTTTCTTGTAATTATTCATGAATATAAATCTTTAATTTTAATAATTTACATAGACAAATCATTATTTTAGGATACATATTTATATAAATTATATGATTACATTAGTCATGAAATAAAGTTGGTTGAACTCTTATTTATTGATTTAAAATGAATATTGTAAATCTGTTTAAACGCAAATAGTGATGTTAACTGGAATTTTAGTCCTGGTTAATCATTGGGTGTTAGCTCGTATTTTAAAAATGTACTACAAAGATGTATTAAACAGCATACATTTTCTATATAATGCACTTTAGTGCCGAAAATTTTGTCTGCTATATTTTTGTTTTAATAAATAATTTCTGCTTTATATTACATAGAGTACAGTTTAAGCTTTCAATATTGGGTGTTGTCAAAGGTGTTCTCAGGAGCGATCTAAAATTTCATAAAAATCATTTCTTATTTCAAAGTAAACATCAAGGAAGCAACTAATAATTAACAATGTCTAAGATTGTTTAACTCTTAATAATTACTCACTGTAAATTTTATATTGAAATTACAAACTACTAAATTATAAAGGTTAAATTAGGCATATAACAAACAATTAGGGTTAGAGTGTTAATAAAAATAGACCAGAAGTAGTTTCAATAGAAAATGTTAAAAAGAATGACAATATTTAGAAATCAGCTCTTTATAAATGACATCCGAACATGAGTAGGTGAATCCTCATTTTTTAAGAAATTTAGTCAAGAGCAGAAATAGGTGTGCCATGTATTTTTACTATCAGAATGGTCTAATTGTAGTTGTGCTACTTTTTGATTTATAAAAGCACTAAAACTTATGCACCATATGTGTTAAGTAATGTATTTTGCCAATATTTAGCTTATATTATGTAACATTAGACCATTCAACCCTTGCTAATAACTCAGAGGCTAAGAACAAACAGTCAATCCTTGACAATATTACTACTATACTGCTAGGCAAAATATCTGCTTGAAAGGAAAGTATAATTGGTGTTTTAAAAAGTATGTATCATGGTTAAGCATGGTAAAGTAAGTGATAAAGTAAATGCAATAAAAATGTTACTGCAATATTATATATTTATGAATTCCAGATAATAGTTTATTTTTTATGTTACATTTATGAAATTAATCATTTTATGAAATTTTTTTTTAAAATTGATTATTATATAATGCAGTAACACACACATAGGCCTATATATATGATGAATAGTTATTATCTGGAGTACATCCGTTTATTCTACAGTGCATAAAATCGCAGTTCCTACGTTTTTAGCGACGTGATTCTAGCGAAACGGCGGAACTGCGATTTTATGCACTGAAGAATGAACGGTTGTACTCCAGATAATAAATATTCATCATATTTTCCGAAGGAATACGTATCAGCATATGTATGTATGTATATATTTATACATATATACAAGAAAACAGTGTTGCATAATCTACAAATATATATATATATATATATATATATATATATATATATATATATATATATATATTTAATAAATTTAAAATATTTCAAACACAAGAATACTTTTAATGAATATATTTTGTGTTTGAAATATTTTAAATTTATTAACTATATATACAAGAAAACATATCACCATATTTAATATAATATATATATATATATATATATATATATATATATATATATATATATATATATATATATATGTGTGTGTGTGTGTGTGTGTATGTATGTATGTATGTATGTATAATAAATTATATGTATGAGAGTTTTAATGGAGGTTGAGCAGTAATATTTGTCAAAATAGTCAAGGTTTTTAATATAAAACTAATGGTAGAGTGGAACCAAAAATGTCAAATTTAATAGGACCAATGGTTTTGAAAAGAAGATACTACTAACATTTTTTCAAATCAGAATAAACCCATCATGTCACAGTGATGAAACATTGTAAAATGAGAACATAACTGAGGAGATTTGCTTGACCAACCATGTAAATAGGTTACTCACAGTAACCTTGAGGCTTTGCGATTTTTATTCATATCCTATCATTGAACTCATATATGAAGATACAAATTGTTTTAAGTAGTAATTTTTCAGTAGCATTTGTCGATATATTCATTTTTGAATGAATATAAAATATAATAATTACATCATTATTAAGGTAAACATTTATTTTATTTTTAATTATTTACCGTTATTATTAAAATTGTATATTTTTTTTTAGTACAATATTGGTGTTTTCTCTTGGTTTGAGTGATTGTTAAATTTTTAATTTTTTTCCTAAACACAACAATAATTTAAATTATGTTATCAAATTGTTATTGTAATTTTTGAAATAGAATCTTATTTTTGTAAATATAAAGTTTTTTCAAGATAAAAAATAGTGTCTATAGTTATCTACTTTATTTGTTAATCATACAATTAGCTTGTATTTATTTTAAGTATATAAAGTTTCATGTTTACAAATATTCAATACAGAGAAGATTATGTTGTAAGGAAAGTTTTATCCAGTGCTTGAATGTGAAGACCAAGCTCTCTTAGCTGTGTGCATTATTTAGTTGGGCTGTGGTTGCTTTCCCCTGGGACTGGCATTGAACATATTTTATACTCCTTTTTTTTCACACAAGCTATTTTAAAGTGTTTTAGTACACTAATAATTTAGTTTGGATATTATTCAATACTTTTTTATATACTATTAAATTTTACAAAATTTTACTTTCATATATATACAAATTACAGTATCAAATTTAAACAATAGGGTACTATATAGTATAAAAAAGAGTGTAGAAAACCAATATATTTTTAAAAAATTGTATGGCTTTATCTTTTCGCTCTAAATTGGCCTCATCAGATTTTTTTTACAATTGATTTACAAATTTGTGTGTGATATTCGAAACAGATACAATTATTTCATTATCAAATTATTGTCAACTTTAGGTTAATATTTTTGACCATCCTTCAGAAACAAAGTGAAGACAGAAATGTTTGCTGAAGGTATCCATTTAGATCCCTGATAAAATATGGAAAAATACTTTTCTACAAAAATGAATTGTCAACTTTAACGGATACATTTTTAAGATCACTGTGTGAGTAGGAATAATGGTTAAGGTTGTATTAAGGTACTCCAGAATATCTAGTATATATAAATATTAACCTTTGTATGAGTAAAGTTTTTTTTTAATATTGATAAATAAATATCTACTATATGAGACCACATACTACAATCCCATATAGTTATTTAATTTATTTTACTAAAAAATATTTTTTGTGTTTAACTATTTTTAGAGAGTAGAATACGCAATACTACCAAATCTCTCACACCATTAGGCCCACCAGTGAAAAATAGAAGCATCAGCATTTAGACTATAATTACATCTTCCTTATTTTGGTTTCTCAGGCCAGGACTACAGGCCTGTCTAGGAGAGTTCAAGATCTTTTATGTGCACAACTGTCCCCTCACTGAGTACAACCTTTAGAACCTTTGAGCCAGATTATATATAATGACTCCAGTGCAGTCTTTGAAGCCTCCCTTAAGAAAGACTTAATATGTTTCCTTTCTAAACTCAGATCTCTCAAAAGTGAGTATAATGATTTGGGGATCAGCCCTATGACACCAACTTCAACTGTATGAAAGTATCATCTATAACCTTTCATACTGCTTAGGAATGTTGGTATCGCAATCTACAAGTATGACAGTTTTTGTAAAAAAATGTCAGATTAGGAAACAAACATGTTATAATCATCTCTTGGGGAAATTCATGTTGGTTTCTTTTGTCTACCAAAACTATCCAATCATTACTTTTTTTCAATTATAAAAGACTCTACCCCAGTTTTAGTTCTCCTTGGAATGTTCTTTCCTGGTTTGACAAAGGTAAGTCCAGAGGGTTTCTCCACATTAAGAAACCTGGCTCTCGCAATTGACACAAACTGCCTCTTTTACTATACTTAAGACCTGAAATTTGTTACCAAGTATATCTATCTTCTTTCACTTGACTGTCTGGTAATATATGCAGAGCTGTCGCAGGACCTCTTAAACGTAATAACAGCTGCTATTAGTGGAATACCTTCACCTCTTCAAATTGTTTGGATCAGGCAGAGTACATTGGGTTAACACAGAACTTTATCATCTCCGGAATACAGTCATGAATGAAAAACCTCTACATAAGCATAGGATAAACACAGAACTCCCCAAGAACCAGTCGATCATTGCTGCAATATTAATTTCTAGTCTTGAACCACAAAAAGGGCTTCATCCTCTTCAAACACAAGGTCCCTCAACTTTTCCACTTCTGATCTCTTTTTGTCTGTTTGCCATCCTAATCCTTCACAGAGCAAGCTTACACCTTCAGTAAACATGTCTTGGAATAAACTTTTTTGATATGGGTTCAAATCTAATCTAGATGCAGATGTAACATCACAAATCACCGGGCATAGAAGTGGCACGTCTTAATCCTTCACAGAGTAAGCTTACACTTTCCATAAAATTCTCTCAGAATAAACTTTGTTGATATGGTCTAAAACCTAACCTAGATGCAGATGTAACATCACAAATCACTGGGCATAAAAGTGGAAAAATATGACTCCTAGTAATTCATAACTGCTTATTAATGATACATCTTTTTCAGACCAAATTCCCCAGATTGCTTATTTTGAAATAAGAAATTATTGATCAAAAGAGTTCATGTGATTCTTGGGATAAAAACATGGTTGTAAATTCAAGCCTTTCTAGGTCCAGATAAAAGAAGACTATTATTTTAATGTCTGGCCTAAATGTAGAATTCAGTACATAGCTGATGTCTGCTTGACCTTTATGTTGGAAAAAACTTCGCAGAAACTTGAAAGGGGTGCTAAATTATATTTCAGTGATTGTTGATCATCAACACTGGATTTGTAGGACTAAACACATAATTCCTCCTAACTGGTCACAACACTTCACTTTGCTGCATTTTAAAATTTGGCAGCAAGAATAGTCCCAAAAGTTATTAACCTTGCTCAATATCTTATATATTGCTTTTTAACTTCTACAAAAAGGAAGCATCATTTACAAAAGCCAAACAATCATGTGATGCTCAGCTACTCTTCCTGTAATAGTAATACCTATCCTATAATTATAAAATGTTGATGAGTTGGTAAATTTAAATACCTAGAATCATAGTAACAAGTAAGGAGGAAATAATTACTAGGTACTAGTTTAAACTATGTATCTGAACAAAATAAAAATGTTGAGACTGTTTAAACTCAGTATGGAGGAATATCATATCTCAAAGAAGAGAAAATACAAGTAGGATCATTACTGGATGAATCCCTCTTTGAGATAACTGTGTGAGATGTGTGTATATCTTGAGTAGTGGCAATAAAACCAGGTTTAAAGTTATGATCTTGGATAATTTGAGGAGTGAGAGAGCATTGCATCTACATCAAATACTAAGTATATGAATTAAACAGATCTTGGGACAGTAGGAGACACAATTAAAGAAACACTTTTAGATAGGTTTAAAATATTTGGAAAAATATATTAAGATTAAAGAAGAAAGTTGGCTCCAAAGAAGAATGTTTAAGTGGTGCCAACACCAGGGACAGGCAAGAGCAGTAGCCTATGTTAATCATAGAAAATAGGAGTGATAATGGCCAGGAGGATGTTCTGGATAGATAGAGTTGGCAACTGAATGGTAAATCACTTACTTGCGGATGGTAAATTAAATCACCAAATTCACTGTTGAGTTCATCTTAGAAAGTTTTGAAACCCTAATGTGTCAAGGCATAATTTCAAATGACATATATTAATTATGTGTCAGTCTGCATAAATGCAGCTACATTTAAAGCCATTGTTTAACACATAATATTTCTTGGTGTATAATACAATGAAGTTTTTGAAACGTGAACACCAAATGCTACGGTTTTCATTATTTTTTCTGTCATTCGTAAGTGAATTCCCATCTATAATTATGTTGCAGAATGTAATCCACTAAGTCAGACATTATCAACACATTTTCTACCTCCTAAGATGAGTCAGTCCCTTTTGTGATACAATTCATGCTTTTCAGTTATATAAGCTCATGAGTTATACTGATAACAATGTTCACACCTCTAACAAATATCAAAAGATGTTCAGTATTCCTTATATCAGTGCTTTTATCGCATTCAATGGAAGTATATTCAAACCCTATCTATTTTTAATAAGCTACTGCTGAACTCTTGTTCCTAATTCTCCCACGAGTCAACCAACAGCCAGTCTTAAGAAAGATATATATATATATATATATATATATATATATATATATATATGTGTGTGTGTGTGTGTGTGTGTGTGTGTGTTTATTCCATCTTCATGTGAGCTACTAGTTTTCTCTAAAACACCTGTGTTTAATATATTTACAAGTGTTTTAGTAAAGATATGTAAATAAAAATATCACTAAAAAGCCTTGTAAATATGTTACAACTTGCCTATAGTAGTACTTACTTACATTTGTTGAGGACTCAACAATTAAGATGGAATCAACGATTATAAAATTATCAGGAGACAAAGTTTCTAAAACCTTTGAAAATAATTTTCATGCTCTGCAATAAGATTTGAAATCTCATAACTTGATTTATTGACACACTTTTGTTTCACATCTCCACATTTTACTCAAATTTGGTGTTGTGTTATGGTTACTAATATAGTGATTAAGAGATTTTTTTACTTACAAGAACTAACCTATATACATATATATATTTTATCACTTAAACAATAGTTTATGACTATCCGAACTTTAAATTTTGTAAATTTGTTAAAAGTTACATCTCAGTAAGTTTTAACAAATTTATTACAAAATTTAAAGTTCGGATAGTCATAAACTATTGTTAGTGATTATAAGATTCACCGAACGTTATGGACTACAAAATTCTAGAGTGTATATATATATATATATATATATATATATATATATATATATATATATATATACAGTATATATGGTTTTAGGATAGTTCTAGTAGAGCTAAGAATTGTCAGTAGAGTGGGAACAGAGAAGATGGGAGTTATCATACCAGTGGTGCATCAAATCTAGAGAGCCTCCTAACCTCAACATCAGATAAAACTCCTTTTACCTTTCCCCTAACTTCTACCATTTTTAACAACTCCATTTACCTTCTTTCTGACAGACTATTAATATCTAGTTTCAAATAATCAATACTTATACAAATCACATATAGCACTTTATCATAAACTATAAATCTATGACATTTGGATATTTATACACATCTGTGGTTCACTTCGGTCTTTTCCTTTTCTCTTTTTTAATTGACAAAGATCATTTTTGATCGATATATTTCAATAGTGTGATAAGTTTTTATGTGTGTCTATTTATTTATTTCCAAGAGATTGCAGTTTTGGACTATTGCCATTAGGTCAGTCTGTCAGTCTCCTATCTAGTCCAAAAATTCCTCTATGTGTGTGTGTGTGTGTGAAACTATATTTTAAAGGTCTGTTAATGTCACTCAAAATTTGCATATTGTTCTTTTATTGACTTATGAATCTGGAAAAATAAATTATTCTTATCTTTATAATAAATTTTATTTTTTTATTTAAAAATTTGTTTTGGTAACATAATATAAGCGTTTCCTGGTGTAAAGTATGAAGACACACTAGTGTTTATACTTATGTTTTCTTGTGTTTGTTTTTTAAAGTTTTTTTATGGAAAGTGAC
Organism: Prosapia bicincta; assembly: GCA_036971475.1. Lineage (NCBI taxonomy): Eukaryota > Metazoa > Arthropoda > Insecta > Hemiptera > Cercopidae > Prosapia > Prosapia bicincta. The sequence continues at coordinate 194,895,194 of JBAIZL010000001.1, forward strand.
TTGTGTGAGCTTAGTTACATGATGTTACAGAAGACTAAGGGACTTAGTTAATTTAAATATTGCAGAGGGTATTTTGATTAATGTATAATTACATTTGAATAATGGGAATTGTCACTCCTGGTTGCATGACACAACATAATCTCATTAACAAAGGCCAGGGAGTCCCTAGACATCAGTGTCATGAATTATCCCAGCAGTTCAATAAATGTTACAAACATTGTACAACCATTACACCGAACTCAGTAATGCATACAAATGTAAAGTTGTTTTATTTTATATAATTGTCTGAGACACATAATTATATGACACACTGATGAAAATAATTTAAATGCTATCGAAAAAATTATGATTCATTAATTTTTTGTCAGGGACAACAAAATACAAGTGGATATTTAATTTATTAAAAAAATATGATTTTACATGCCACAGATGTTTATATGGCTTGTGTTTGCCTCCATGTTCCTTAACTCTTCAAAAGTTTATTTTTCTCTAATTTGCTGAAACGTTTTTGTTACTATCAATTATAGAAATTCTCAGTTTTTAAAATTATATATGTTGAATACATTTACTAAATGTCGTTTTCTCAGTAAATTTTGATCCTTTCCTCTCAATTTTGAAAGTTGTTACTTAACATTTGAAAGATGTTAACAATTTTTTTAGAATTATGAAATATTTCTATAGCTATAAATTCAAGAGCTTAAGATTTGTAAATGTTAAAACAGTAAGTTAATGTACATTATAATTTACAAACCTAATCCATTCTGACTTGCGTGATCTCTTACATTTAAATAGAGAATAAACCTTAATCTTTTAATATTTCTTATGTATTGTTATAATACAGTACTTTCTTTGCCAAACCGTGCAATGGTTTAAAGTTTTGAGAAGATAAAATACTGAAGGGCTGTTACTATATAACGCTGTACAAGGAACATTTGTAGGTGTGTTCTTATGGATGAATAAGTAATATTCTACAACTGAGCCAAATGTATTGCTTATCACGAAGGGTTAAATCCTGCCCTGTAGCAAAGTTTTACTTGGGGTTTACAGGGCAAGACTTCCCAAACTGTGGTAAAGGGAGAAAGGTAGTATAAAAATAATCAACATTTGGCTTGGTTATATCTTAGAATGTTGGCTTTCTACATGTAAGTTTATATTTTGATTACAATTCAAATGGAATTTTCATTTCAATAACTCATATATGTATTGATATGTTATTAGTTTCCAAATATATTATTTCTCATCATTGGCATATAATCTCAATAAGGCTGTCAGAATTATTTTTGAGATTTTACAAAGAAGGTTGAAACCAAATTGTTTAGCAAAATTGTGTAGTTATTTTGTACTTTTGTAACATAATTTATTACTACCATAAAAGCTATTGGCATATGTTTTTTTTTTTAAATTTCAGCAACATCACAAAGGTAAATATCTGGTTGAACATGTTTGCCGTCAACTAAATCTTTTGGAAAAGGATTATTTTGGGCTCAGATATGTAGATAGCAATAAGCAAAGAGTAAGTATATATTCGTGTTTTGAAACCAGGGCAGAATATTTTATTTCATTATTATTTCCTAAAGATTATTTCGATTATAACAGTTTTATTTCTAAAGTATGTTCTAAAGTTATAAATCTTAGCAATTTTCTTTGGCTATTGGGCTTATTTTTGTAAACTGAAGTACTTTTAATGTCACCATAAAACCCCAATGAAAGTCTTTTATAAATAAAAAGTTTACTTTGAAAATATGTTAAAATTCTTGTTTTACCATTACTTTTTATAATTTAAAATTACTAAATTTATGTTATTACGTAAAATAACCTTAGTTAAGGTGTATTTTTTCAGATATTAATCAGATAAATGCTGAACATTAAATTACTTATATAAATTTTTTAATATTTAAAAGTTATGAGTATTGGAAACTACTTTCTTCTAAAACTCTATGTTTTTAATATGTAAAGCAAAGTAAAATTTACAACGTTTATAACACTACCTGTATAATTTTTATCTTGAAAGTTGGCTTGTCAGCACAGTTTGGTGTTGGCTTTAATTGGGGTGACACAATCTGCAGCTCAAGAGACACTCTAATCTTCTTCCACTTATAAATAATACTGCACCTGCATTATTATTAGAGTAAAAGTTTAATAATAAGCTATTTAAATTTTTAATTATATAAATAAAATAGAAAGAAATTTTATAATCAGAGTATATTTGTATGTTTGTTGTTTCTGTACACTTAATTTTAAAGTTTGTAATTTTTAAAAAAAATTCATTTCAGCACTGGTTGGATCCAGCCAAACCTGTGGTGAAGCAAGTCAAAGGTAAGAAAATCTAAAAATTTACTATTATTCTGTGTTTAAAAAATATTTTGTTGCAATAACAGTTATATAATTGTTATAAGTTATTGATTATTTCTGAATTGGGTCTGGTAAGTGTTGTCATTACTCAACGTTTATATGTTAGGGAGTAAGGGTTCAATACAGCAAAGAATTTGTTTTCTGTTTTTATATGATAAACATGCTTTTTTACGATAAAACAAAAAGACTATTCATAGATAAAAGTGCTAATTTTAATAGTGTTTCAATGTCAGTCTTGATACTACAGTAGAGTCTCGATAATTCGAGCTAAGTGGGACCGGGACTGCCTCTGATTACCAAAAACTCGGATTCTGCGGAAATAAGTTCCTGTACACTAGAAAGAATAGATCTAATGAACCCTAATACTTTAGCTAACAATGCACAAAATAGTTTTATAGAACTGTATTGATTATAGTACTTACAAAATTAATGTTGCTTTGGAATACATTGTTCATCACAGTTGCACAACATTTTGGAAAAAGTAATAAAATTTCTTCTGTGTCTGTTAATTAGATCGTTTTTGAGCTGCTGTGTTGCGCAGATGTCTTAGTAGAAACATATCTGTTGGTGCGGTGTCTGTCTGTTGTTCAATATAGCATAGTGCAGTTTCTAAAGCGGCCGTTCCTTCACAGTGACATATTTTCCCTTCTTGTACTGTTTTGGTCGAACCTTCATTTTAATTTCTCGTCATCACGTCTTTAGTAGTTTCTTGTATCATTTCAATAGTCGTAACATGTGTTATTGTTACTTACTTTTGCTCATCCTTACTCATCCATTGATGAACACCCGTATCATCGACATTTTCACAACCCGGAAGTTTCTTCAAATCAATGTCAATAGGTTTCTTCTTGTGGATCAATAACTCAGTCAACAGTTTTATTATGACTCAGGATTCTATTCAATGACATACTTAATGTTTCTTTTTATATTTCGTTTCATGATTTGGCTGTAGAGTATTTTTTTTTTAGAAATTTTAAAAATAATGTCTGTATTTTTTTCATACACTATAGAAGACCTTAGTCCATCAGCTGGGTTAGTTTCATAATATTTGCATGTATAAAAAAAGCATGTATATCATCAAACCACAGTTGATCTTCATCGGGATGTGACAGTCCACGATCTAACAGTAAATTTCCTTTTAAATAGATAAAATAATCTGAAATAGAAATAAGCTCAAATTTAACGGAACCTCGAAAAATCGGGACTCGTATTTTTGAGACTCCATTGTATTTGTATATTTATATAGGTTTAGTCATAGTTTTGTTTCTTTATTAGCTACTTGGTTCTTTCTCTACAGTCAAATGTTCTGTAAAAGTAGCCATTCAAACAATTATTTCACCACTAAGTGCAATTATTTTACCTTATGTGATGAGGCGCCTTTTGGTCACTTGACCATTGTCAAATCACTGAATTATTTTTAAAATTAATTGAGTGATTCGACAATGGTCAAGTGAACGAAAGGCGCCTCATCAAATAAGGTAAAATAATTGCACTTGGTGCAATAATAACTTTATATATATATAAACTAGTACAAGTTTTGTTTTCTAAAAACAACTTCTGTGTTAAACGTGCCTTTTTCTTAATAATTTATTTGCTTACTACAATCACAAGCCAACTACTAATGTACAAAAAGGAAGTAAAAATTCACACTAGTGTTCCATTTTGAGGCTGCATATGCAACACTTTGTGGTATTTATTAATGTTGACATTATTATATTGGAATTACACCTTGATACTTAGTTTATTAAGTATTATTTGTTATTAATACTAATAAACCTGATTACTACTAATATTACTAATACAAATAAACCCCATTTTTTCTATATCAATATAGAATATATATTTCACTTATTCTATAACTATCAAGTATTAGATCTTGATACTTAGATCATTAAGTATTAATTTATTTGTTATATCACTGTTATATATTATTCAATAAACCCACGTTTTCACAATGTCAATATAGATTATTTATCACTTATTCTATAACTGATCCTCGGAAATTTATTCCTGAACTAGTAATTTCAATATTAACTGACATGATTTGACTATATTATTGAAAATGATGATCAGTCACAATGATATAAGCCATTTTACATCATTCTCATATATTTTATTAAAACATTTTCGTATTGTCCAAACACATGACGAAATTTTAATGTTTTTATTAAACTAATTAACGATTTGCTAATATTATAATAGAAGTCAATTTATGAAAAACTCACTGAAGCAAAATCACTTATTGTGATTGAAAATGTTTTGTCTCAGTATATTTTTCATAAAGTTACTAAAAAATTATAGGTTCATGTAGTTGTTAATTAGTTAAATAAAAATTAAACATCGTCTTCATATTGTATTATTTTTGTATTTTTTCTCTAAGAAACATTTTAGTCTAAGAGAAGCTTTCACTCATCTGTCTGTCCTAATGCAAATTTTTGAATATGCTAATTTCACAACTGTTAAGATATTCTAATTAATTATAAAATAACTTATATAACAAGAGCCAAAAATTTGTCATTAATTTCTTGTGGATTTATAGACTTTTTAATTGTTTAAAACAGCTTTAAAAAATTTCAGGATTACTTGTTGTTAGTAAATTTCTATCTTTTGTTTCAAGGTAACATACTCTTGAAGTTCCTGTTTCAAGTGGTTTTGGGCTTTTATATACTCATCTTCTCTCTCATATCTCAGGATATTGTGGTGTCCATGGTCCACTTTAGGCACATGACTAAGTTTGTCAAATATCTGAAATATACTTTAAATTGTGCTTACAGAATACAAACACCAAGATTTTCACAGAAGTGCCACAGAAACCTCATTTAGATTCAGCAATGGTGCATATTTTTGCAGAAACGTTTGTAAAGTCAAGGAGTTTTGTTTCTGATCTTTAATCATATAAGGAGATAAAACATTCATAGTTTACTTGAGGAACTCCCAATGGATTGATTAATCACCTTTACAGATGTGAAAGAACGTGTAGTCTTCTCTATGAATATTCTTCAATGCATATTTTCCTTCAAGAAGAGAGTTTATCAATATAGTTAGAGTAAGGGTTATTTCTTTATATACTGCTAGCATTGGCCAAAGTGGTACAGTATTAGTTTGAAAGGAGAAATCTTTAGTTGATTGTTAGATATTATGTTACATGTTTCTAATGAAGCAATAGTGTGAATCTGAAGGATTGCATTCTTGAGATTAGTATTTCCTTAATAAGTTTTGTTCTTCGGAATATAGAGTCAGGCGTTTGAAGAATCTGTTTCATAGGAAATATAATAACTGTAGTTTTTTCATCAAATATAAATGATCAGTTCACCGCTCCAATCTTCTCAGGTAAGTTTCTATTGCTTTTTCATAGATTTCACAAGGTTCTTTAAAATTGAAATGAATTCCCTTTAAAATAATCCTCTTCAATAACTTTATTTTGCTTTAGAGTATAAAGTATACTGTGATTTTGATGGGGTTTTTTTATTAGAAAATGTTAATATATTATTTAAATTGTTTCAGAAATGGACCCAATATTGTTTAGTTTTCGAGTAAAGTTCTATCCACCTGATCCATTTAGATTGAAAGAAGAGATTACAAGATATCAGATTTATTTACAATTAAAGAGGGATTTACTTCACGGCCGACTTTACTGTACATCAAGTGAAGCTGCTTTACTTGGAGCTTATATTGTTCAAGGTACTAAAATAAAAATCATTAAAAGTGTTGTTAGAATTACACATCAAAAACAAAATTTAACATCAAATAATACATGACAATTGTGGTACGTGTTGTATCTCAAAGAACCGTGATCATTCCTTATTATTTCATAGCAAAGACAAAAAATTTTGTTTAGTGTTAAATTATTTTTTCCTACTAGCATAGTAGAACTACTGTATAAAAAAATCAATTAAAAAATTACAAAGGACATGGATAAAATACAAACTTTGTGTAGGAAATGAACTATTATTAATTTTATTGGTTATTATTTTAGTTCATAGTTTCAGTCGTCATGTGCCACTATATTGTCAAGGATATTTTATTTTAAACCTATAAAGTTAAACTACTTAACTAAGTGAATACATAATTGCTTACTTGCTGACGTGTTTCAAAACGATCGTTCCTTTAAACACTTAGTTAAGTAGTTTAAAAATTAGTTTAATCAGTGAATTCAAGATGATTACATCAAGAAACTTCTATAAAGTTAATTAATTTAGTTTGTGGCCTCGGGAGGGAAGATCATAAAAAGGGAAAGATCTTATTCAAAAAAATTAGAATTTTTGAATGATTTTTTATAAAAATAAAAACCCTTTAAATACAATATCAAAGGAAATTTTCTAGTTGTCTACAAATTAAGATTTTAGCTAGTAATATCTGAATAATGTGTTGACCCTTTGAACAGTAACAAGACAGTCTAACTGCCACCAGCTGTAACAACATCACTATTCCATTTTTATACATATCTGTAAGCAGTGTGAACGTATTTGTTGGGATTTACTTATTTTTGTTAGTGAACTACCCCGAAATCATTTGGTAATTTTTAGAAGCAAATTGTTGCCCCTTAGAAAAACTCCAGGGTTGTACAGGGAATATGATGTCACTTTGGGTCTATCTGAATGCTACCATACTACAAAACACTTTCAAGTTGGTATAAATATTTTTTCAAATGATCTCTTCTATATGATGTAAGCTTGTACAATGTTAATGTCTATTTGTATTTCATAAATAAAACTACTATGATCTTTGTATATATGCCTTTTCTTTATTTTTTTTATAGGTTGCTACGAAAATTGGTTTTTTTTATTAAGAAATATTTGTTTCATAAAAAAATGATTAGTTACATTTCTCCACAAAATTTCATAATTTGGTAATGATAAAATACAAATTTTAATGATGATAGTTCATAATTTCAATACAATGATATAAAGTTTTTTAACGAATTTTGAACACAAGCTATATATATATATATATATATATATATATATATATATATATATATATATATATATATATATATACATATATTAAAATTGTTTTAACTAAAATCTACTTTTTTAAAAAAAATATTTCATTGTGTTTGTGGTTAAAGGTTTATAACTAATTTGTTAAGAAAACTCTTTCATAAAATAATTTTGGTGGACAGTACTCTAAATTATTGAATATTAATTAGTCCTTCTATTATAGATTAATGTATTTAACACTAAAACACTATATATTTCATCGTATTATGTAATATACTAGTTTATTAAATACTTAAGTTGGTTAAATACATATGCTGAGGTTTTAATTTAGGTCATTTTTTAAAATGATGTCTTTTTTTTATTGAAGTTTCTTGATGTAATCATCTTGAATTCACTGATTAAACTAATTTTACACTACTTAACTAAGTGAATACGTAATTGCTTACTTGCTGGCGCGTTTTTGGCTCTTTACAAATGGTATGGCAGGGTTGGATTTATGACATTAGGTGAGGTGTCGGCGTCTTGTGTGATGTATTGCAAAAGACTATTGGCTTCAAAGTGTGTGTGGTCATTAAGTATATTTTCCCTGTCTGTTGCGTAGTGTTTGTAGATTTCATATTTTTCTAAGGTTGTTAGTTTTTTTACACACTTTAAAACAGATTAAAAAACTAACAACCTTAGAAAAATATGAAATCTACAAACACTACGCAACAGACAGGGAAAATATACTTAATGACCACACACACTTTGAAGCCAATAGTCTTTTCAAATACATCACACAAGACACCGACACCTCACCTAATGTCATAAATCCAACCCTGTCATACCGTTTGTAAAGAGCCAAAAGCCACTAGTAGAAGGTTAGCTTCGAAAAAGGAACAATTGTTTTGAAACGCGTCAGCAAGTAAGCAATTACGTATTCACTTAGTTAAGTAGTGTAAAATTAGTTTTTTCTATTTTCTAAACAATAAATGTTGTACTTTTTAATAGCTAGTTTTTTGTAACTATTTATTAATAGTTATTATAATAACTTGCAAAGTGCCTCGAAATGTAATTAAATTTGCTGTTGACTCTCAGAAGTAATAAACTTGAAAAAAAATCCACTTTAACAAAGCACTATAAGCACCACGACACCACGTTTCGCCCAATACACAAACCTTATAAAACTTAGACACATATCTTATTTTTTGGCAATAATAAATTGCTCAAAAGGATGAAACAAACACTTACAGACCCTATTCCATGCTCAAAACAGAAAATATTGCATTGACCAATTTACACGCCTTTTATTTCTACCCCCTAAAACGATAGAACTTACACCGCACAAAGTGTGTTAAATTAAAGTGTTAAAGTTGTTTTTTTTCAACATTTTAAATTTGAAGTTCCTTGATGTAATCATCTTGAATTCACTGATTAAACTAATTTTAAAAATACTTAACTAAGTGAATATGTAAATCCAGCTACGCAAAACACCTAAAAAACACCCAACACACACACACCGACATACACACTAATTTAAATATTCTACAAACATTAAACAAAGTAAAAAACTAACAACTTTAGAAAAATATGAAATATACAAACACTACCCAACAGATAAAGAAAACGCATTAAATTATCACACACATTTTGAAGCCAACAGTCTTTTCTATTATATGACACACAACCAAAACAACCCATTCCATTCCACAGTCACAAATCCATTCCTGTTAATGCCTTGACACCTAACCGATGCCGCAGTAGAGGGTTAGCTTGGTAAAAGGAATAAATGTTTTGAAACGTGTCAGCAAGTAAGCAATTACATATTCACTTAGTTAAGTATTTATACAATTATTTTAAATTTTTTGGAAGGCACCAGCAAGTTTATTTACATTTTGAGGCATTTTGCGAGCTACTACATAAAAAAATTAAAGCGAAAACGTTGAAGGTGTCCCATGGAGGCGGAAGAGGAACTGCTGTTTTCCAAAATTTTACACTTTGGGGTTTAAGCGAAAGTTTTTATAATTTTTTCCGTATTTCTAATGATTTTCTGCACCACCCGGTATAAATTTTTTTACTAAAATCGAATACGTGGGAACAGGAAATAAATACCCAAATTTCATATTACTGTTCTGCATTGAAGAGAATAAAGTTCTAAGAGTTTAAGACTGGAGATCTTAAAGAGTGTAGGGGAAATAGTAAACCAAGACTTGATGACAAAACGTATGCTATTTTTTAAAATAACATGATTTTTGCAGGAATAGCAGTTGGTAGCAATATTGGAAACAATATACTAAAAGAAGCATAATTTGAAATGTAATGAGCTTCTAAAAGACTTACCCTGAAATCTAATATTAATTTTGCTGTTGAGTACCATAATAATGAGCCAAAATTAATGGCTGACTTTTGGAAATTTATCACTTATAATATCTCGTTTACTTAAAAAACAAAATATTTTTTAAAATAAAAACTTGTTAAAAAAAATTTTTTTTTTAAGTTTGATTAGTGATTAAAATAATTTTGTTTAATTGTTTCATGGTAGCTGAGTTGGGTGACTATGACCCTGAAGAACATATAGAAAATTATATAAGTGAACTAAAGATTCTTCTGAAACAGACACAAGTAATTGAAGAAAAAATTATGGAGCTTCATCAGACGCAACTTAAAGGCCAGTCTCCATCAACAACTGAGAATAACTTTCTGAGAAAAGCCTGTACACTTGATACATATGGAGTTGATCCACATCCCGTAAAGGTATGTTAAATAATTTCATTACATGTTTTAAACACTTAACTCCTGAACACCATGAGTTTTTTTTTATTTATTCATTTTCTTACAAAGTTTTCTCTTCAAATATTATTTTGTTTGAACTTCTGTCTTCTCATTATATGTGTCACCAAATTGTGATACCTCGCATCTCAAAAACTCTCACCTTTTCTGATTGTCTACAGAAAAATGAGGTTATATTGACTTTAAGAGAGCAAAGAGTTCAAAACGTTTTTTTATCGTTGGTCTGAGTTATTTATTACATATTTAGTAAACGGGTGGACTTTACCATCATTTGTTAATGCTTACAATTGGTGAGCATTGACAAATGCTCCAGAGTCATTAACAAGTGAACCAGGAGTTGCTCTTTCTTTGAGATAAATATTCAACTTCCATATTATTTCTCATATAATACAATCTCTTCTGCATTGAAAACTTGATGAAGCAAATAAATATTTTCTTCAATGAAGTTATTAATGATTTTATGAAGTTACCATTACAGCCTTCATCTTCATTTTTTGCTTTGTCTACAAATTGAATATTTTATAAATTATTCTGGATTTAAAACAACATGATATATTTTACTGAATTTATATCATCAGTTTTCATTTGATTAAATAATAAAATCACCTTATTTTGTATAATGTAAGAGTCTTTTTAATTTCAACTTTTCTATATTAAAATACACACACACATATATACATTAGATATTGCATGAAAAGTTTTTGAACTACAGTAGAGTCTCAGGAATTCAAGGTAGATGGGACCTAGACCCCCTCGGATTACCAGAAACTTGGATTACATTGGTTTACGTTCCTGTGTATTAAAAAAAATAGGAGTTTTAATGAACTGTTACACTTTAATTAAAAATGCACGAAATAAGTTTATAGAACTATTTATGAATATTTCTTGGAAACCCGACTCATTTCCTTTGCATACCGTATTAGTATAAACATATCTTGGAAGCCTGACTCATTCTCTTTGCATACTGCGTTAGTATAAACATATCTTGGAAGCTCAACTTATTTCCTTCTTTACCGTATGGCTATAAATATATCTTAGAATCCCAACTCATTTCCTTTGGATAACGTATGGTTATAAACATTTCTTGAAAGCCCGACTCGTTCCCTTTGCATACTGTATTGATATAAACATTTCTTGAAAGCCTGACTCATCATTTTCTTTCAAATGGATAAAATAGACTCAAATAGAAATAGGCTCCAATTTAACAGAAGCTCGAATTGTCGGGACTCGGAATTTCGAGACTCTTCTATAATTACTACAACTCCTTTCATTGTCTTTTTAACACCGCATTATGTTTTATTTGATTATCTCAATAGTTACATAACCCACCAATACTGTTAAACTCTATATTTTTTCCATTAAGTAGATAATACAATATTTTGAAAAGCTAGAGGCACTAACTGAATAAAACAAGAATTCAATATATTTTTCTGTAGTGCATGTATCAAGTCTAAGTACTCAATAATTTAAACACAAAAATAATCATTACACATGTTTACTCCTAAAAACAGGGATCTTTAGCTAAATCTAGGAATTATATGAATTCTTTAAGTTAATTTATGTATATAGAAACCATATCAATAGAGAATTCACCTGACATTCATAGATTTTTTAGTTAGAAAAATCTTTTTCTGAGACTACCAAAATACATTTGACTTCAAGGTATTATCAGCAGACATGACATGTAAAGCTGTTGTCTTTATAAGTACAGCACAAAGAGTATTCGAGTGTACAGCCTCAGTGGGTCGATGTTAATGTGAAATAGCTTGGCTTGAATGAATGGGCAGCTGATACAAGCAGTGCTGGTCTTAGCCTTTAGTATTTAGTCGGGCAAGATTTCTTTTGGTGCTCTTGTAAGGGTTCTTGAAATAGGATTACCATTATTAAAAACCAAGTCCATCTGTTAAAGTTGTATTCTGTTTACACCTCGAACTTTTGAAATTGCTTTTACGCTCATCATGAAAAATATCATTTGATACATTTTTGTAAGGTGTTTTGGAGGTTGTATGATTAACATCCTTTGCGTGTAGCTTAGCTCCATGACAGAACACTTTTACATAGTTGTATTGTGTGTAAATAACAAGATGTAACAATTTTTTTCATATTTTGTAATTTATTTCACTGCTTTGAATGAAACGAAAATCTCACAATGGATTCGTTTTTCTTTCATTGGATTCTGATGTATGTTTATCACTTGATGCAATAGACTCAAATAAAAATAAATTTTATTAGTTCTAAAACAAATTTAAGAGAAATAAATGGCTCAATTTTCAAATTTTTACTTAGAAGATTTTTATTATTTATTGAATAAAAAATAAAGTTTTGATTGAGGAAATAAAAAATTGGAACGTTTTTTTCATACTTACTCTATTGCATACACATTTTTTTTAGTTTTACAATTTTTTTTAGCTTCTCCAAATATTTTTTAAAGAAAATTCCTATAATTATGAAAACCTGTTACCATCCCTGAACGCCCTCAGGTATTGAAATAAGCAATAGTTTTGGAAAGAAGTAAATTAGTAGAAACATAATTTTAAATATCATAATTACTCAAAATTTCTACTTCAGTTGCAAAAACTATTCAGCTGAAAACAGTGAACAAATAAAGAATAACTTTTTGGGTTTGATTGTGTTTGTAATGTTAAAAAAGCCAAATTGAATGGAATCAGAACATCTCCAGACTACACAAAATTTCAATCTTAAAAAACAAAACTTATAGGATTTTCCAAAGCTTAGTGTAAGCTTAATTGGTTTGCTATTAGAAAGTTATAGCAACAGTAGATCTGAAGGTGTCAAAGTTTTTGATAACTGTCATTTACAATAATTGTCATTCTTACAAGAACTTCATTCAGTAAGTAACCAATGACCTCAAAAATCAATCAGAACTGATTAACTTATAAATAATTTATACTTTTTGTATTAACTTAATAAAAAACTACTAATTACTGATTTATAAAGCGGCGCGTTTAGCACTGGGCCAGCGCATTACTCAATGCTGTGAACCACTAACAAGACTGTTGCTCAGGTGTGTCAGAATTTATACAAAAACCTCAAGCTGTACAACACAAAAATTGCAATTTTTTATAAATAATTGTTTTATTTGAAATGGAAGGAATATATTAGTTCCTTAACAAATAGTAACGAAAAAATACACAGTTTTAAATGTCCCGGCTTTAGTTATGTTTGTTTATTGTCATTATGTATTCAAAAACAACCACATAGTTGATAATTACATCCTGAAATGTTTAACAAATAATGAGCTATCCGTCATTAGTTTATATTTATTAATCATGTCAGCCTAATATATATATGTGTGCTTAAAGCTTGTTTAGGAATTTTTGGACTAGATAGGAGACTGACAGACTTACATAGTGGCAAAAGTCTTTTGGTCTATTACTACAAGGTAAGACTGCCATTATCCTATCTAGTCCAAAAATTCCTATATATTGTAACATTTTGGAATAGCAAGTAAGAAAGCCACTATGTATAATATAATATAAATATGTAAGTAAATTCAAACCATAAAATAACCAATTATAAAAAAAGAGAAAAATGTAAACATAACCTAAATTGGCAAAATCGTAATATTTAATCACAAGTTTAGAACAATAACCACTGTAAAACAAGCAATATAATAGAAACAATTTAATGTGTAACAGTTTAAAAGGAACACTAAAACAATGAAATAATAGTAAAAACCTTTAAGTGTTAAGAAAAGTGAAACCATTTTAACATTGCACACAAGTTGACCAAAACGGGTTGGCGTATTAAGTAAGATGCGCGCGCATTGTGAATAGAACAGCTGACAATTTAAACGTCGTCGGGAGATATAATATTTAAATGCAGCTACCTGCGAAGAAATTAAAATCTAGTTATTAAGAACATGAAATGTACAAAAGGCAGTGAATACAGCATCCGTAAAGCCGGTAACAACAATTAAAAAAGGGAAATAGTTTGTTTCAGCCATTTTGAAATGCTTAGTTAGCGTGGCTTCAGTTCTACACACCTACTCAAGCAAGACAGACGTGTTTCAGAATTGGCCAATAAAATTTGAAGAATTTAAACTTAGTGCGGGAGTATTAGTCTCGAATTCAATTAACACTACGAAATACTTTCAAGAAAATTAATTAAAACTATTTATTTAAAAAGATCTTATTAAATATTTGATAAAGGCTGAAAAGTGGAATCTGCAATCTAAAACACTAAAGTATCTAGGCTAGATCCATTACTACATTTTGAAATTTTGCAATCAGACATTTATAAAAGAAAAGAAACCAGTGAATTTATTATAAAATTAAACTATAAAAGAAAACATTTAGAGAGAATATTAACGAACAATTTTACTCTGAAATAAATTAATTTGTAATATAGTTTATAACATTTATAGCTTAGTTTTTTTGTTCTTGTACTTTAGAGTGCCAAATAAGATTTCATTATTCAAAATTTAAAACCTACCAGATAACCCGAGATTAAGAGAGCTTGTGCTAAACCAAAATTAAAATCAATTTAGGCTAAATTAAATAAAAATTGTTGCTGCCCAAAAGAGAAATACAATTTAGAATAATAAGACTTGTAATAAAAGAGGAAACTTATAGTAAATTTGTAAAACTTTAAAAAAGAAAAAACTTTGTAATTTATTAATAAACTTATAATTGTTAAGAAAGTATTTTTTTTTAATGATACATTAAACTTGTTATAAAAAAAAGGAAAGCTCTAGAAAATTTATTTATCTTAAAATAAATTAGAAAAGTTACTAACCTACCTTGATTGAAATTATTGAAAAAAATATATATTTTAAAGAATCATTTATTCATAATATCATAATAAAAGAAATACTTACAATATATATATATATTAAAAAAGACAATATACTTATATCACTTGCATTAGTTTTCACCCTTTCCCTTAATTATAGTTTTCCTCAACATAGTAAACTATGCAGATAATATTATAAGCTAGAGTTTAGCTTGTGAGATTGAATATATAAGATTGTATACACTTTTCTCAGAACACAAAATTTAGTCAGAACATGCTTGTTATCCTGATTAATGATTATACTGCATTCACTGGTGTAATTTAATCACTGATGAGGGTGAGATGGCTGCTAAAAACATGTTCTGATTAAAATGTTTGTTGTGAGAAAAGTATATACAAGTGTGTATTTCTTATAAATGCAAATAATATTTTATGCTTCTTTTTCCAGGATCATCGAGGCAGTCAATTGTACCTAGGCATTAATCACCTTGGAGTTCTCACATTCCAGGGAAGCCGTAAAACTCATCACTTCCGTTGGTCAGAAGTACATAAAATAAATTATGAAGGCAAAATGTTCATTATTCATTTAACATACAATGAGGTAAACTAATTTTTTTTACATTATTTCCAAATTTATAAAAGATTTGCAAACTATTGCAAAACTTGCAAGAACTATTAATTACAATCAACTCCTGAGAATTTTTGGTAGATAGTTTGCATTCCAGATTATTTGTTGTATATATTAGGTCAAATATTCATAAAACAGATTATAGGCATCTATATAATTTGGGGTAAAAGATTACACAAGATTAGTCAAATTTTCGTCTATCATAATATAGTAAATAGGCATTTATAAAATTTGTGGTAAAAGTTCGGTCTAAATATTTGTCTGCCAAAAAACAAAGTATGAGCATTTATATAATGACAAATAGCGCCAATAAATATCTTTCAATATAATATAGCGGGTAAGCAATATAAACAATCAAATCAATCAGTTAATCACCTGGCACAGGCTCTAGCATACACACAACAATTTATTCACTTATGAAACTTAAACTAGGCTACTAGATACAGCAAAACGAGATAGGAGGTAGTACTACCAATGGGTACAATGCTGTCAAGAAATATCTTACATCTCCTAATATTATTTTTAGTAGCTGTATTGTATGTTCAGAATCTCTTTTTAGTGCAAATGGTTTTTTATTTTTTTAGTTTGAAAATTCATGGGTATCATTTTTCTGTATTTGTGGTACAGCTACAGTTAGTTCATAATTTATATCTTTACAATAAAAAAAAATAAATAATTTTAAAAAATAATTAATATAAAAGAATAACTGTCAGTAAAAAGCTTAAAATCATTCAAAGGTTTAGGGAAAAAAAGTTGACTGGATTTTAAAATTTTTTCAATTGAATGTTCAAGGTGAACAACCGGCCTTCATCCACAGATGTTCACTCCCACTATCGAGCAGTAAACTATAAAACCAAAACAGCATATATTATTCCACACTAACAGTTAGCAAAAATATTTTTGTAAATCAACTATTGCAAAATTATTTTTTTCTCTCCACCCATTTTGAATAAATTAAAATTTTTTATTGATTAAAATTAAAACTCGATAAAGGTTTGGTGGCAGAATTGTATAACATGGGGATAGAAAAGTAGGGGCATCGTTTTTAAAAGTGTTTGGTCAGAAATGGTGATTATGTGGAAAAATAGCGTGTTTTAAGCTTTAAAATGATGTATTACATTAAGAACTAAAATAAAGCTGTATATTTTTAAAATCATGGGAACGTTATTTTATGAATTTAAAGACATACCTGATACACTGGGTCCTTGAGTAGTGTGAGAAGTTCTTTATCTTTGTTTGGCTGCACAAGCAAGTTGCATCTCTATCTCTTTCCAACCACAAAACAACTTTCACTGCTTCACTTGAAATTTATAGATCCCCCCTTTCTTATTATTCTTATACAGTAAACTCCCAATTATCCGTGGAATAAGGTGGCCCGGCAACGCCGGATAACGAATTCCCCGGAAAATCCGCTATGAACAAAGAATACGCAAAACGATCGATAAATAATCGATTATTATACCTTAAGTTACACAAATAATGAAGCCTGTTAATGCAATTCACAAATAATCTTCAGAGGACAAAATAAATACAGAAAATAATTTAAAATGTCGATGTATTTGACGGATTATAACATGTACATTTATATGTCTAACTATTTACAATACGTACATAAGTATATGTCAAAAGTAAGTATAAATGTACATATGTAATTTCCTTTACACATAATACTTTCACTTTTTAACAAAAAAATCTGTCACTCTTCGATCTAAGTTTCTTGAGAACCATTTTGTCGCACAGTGTCTACTTGTGTCACGTGTGTCCCAAAGCCATAAAGATGGCTAATGTATATGACAGAGACATGGATAATGCATATGTCACGTCCTAGACTATTTATAGCCGAGATTAGCTGACATTTGTTTACAATCTTATGATACATATTAGGTTTTCGGGCATCCAAGCATTTTGTCATTGTCTCTTATATATAGTGGTCTGCTCGCCCCTTTTATTTCGCTGGCCCGCGTCGGGTTTCTTCCCTTTCAATGTAAAAATTAGTACGTACAAATTTACATCTATTCCTTTCATCTTAACTTCTGTTAAGCCTTATATGTATTTACGTCGTAATTCACCGTTTGGAAATTTAAACACACGAATCTGACTGGAATAAAAATTGGATATTTGTAAAACAATGGCAGACCCCGGATAATCCACAAACCGGTTAATCCGCCCATGGATAATCGGGAGTTTACTGTATCTTTTTTTTTCTTATTGCTGGTGGTTCCTAGTCCATTGAGTTCTTATAGGGGGGCTGCCTCTGTTTACAATATTTGAACTTCTTCATTCTTTGAACTATCAGTAGTAAGGCATCAACAACAGTAGTTTTTCATTTCTTAATTTTTTATTCATTTTCCTCAAATTTGGTCATTATCTTTTTAAATTTTGTTTATGGTAGAATCCACTAAAATTTGTGGTTATAGATCATCTTATTTTACACCCTTTGTTGTAAGCTCTAATTACACACAATTTCCCTTGACTAGTTGAAACCTTACTTTTTCACTACAACTTGCCATACTTACTACTGTATGGAAATGAAAAAACAGTGTAATTCTATGTTCAAATTTCATTGCTCAAAGAAATGTACATAAATCTGTTAAACTTGTAAAATATGAAGGAAATTGTTTAAATAGGAATGGTTTCAGAATAACAGTAGATTTACAATGTCACAAACATTAAATAGAAAACAGTTATCCCAATGAATAAGAAGCAATTTGCCGTGCAAAATAATTTGATTACCCAAGTAAGCTCAGAATAAAAAGTAAAAATGGGAAGATTGTCTTAGTGAATAGCTCTCACTCATGATAATAAAACTAGTTTGTTGAAATATTTGTTGTTGATGTAACAGAAGATTAGAATGTTGTATTTTATTTAACGACACTTGGTCAAGCAGTTTGTGCACAACTAAACAGGGGGACTGAAATATTGTGTGTAGTTAATATTTTTAACATTCTTTGTATGTAAACAAAATTGTTTTAACCCTAGATTTGCAAATACAGTAAATTTTCTATAATCTGGTCCTTCGCTTATCAGGTACCTCTAGCAGTATAGCGTCCTCAAGGACGGAACATAATCAATATGTAAACATAACTTCCATATTTTTCATTGTACATTTATCGATGTCAAGGACTTTGTGACCTTCAAACCACCTGGTTCTAGTTGTGTAGATCATGATATACAAACAATTTCGAACTGTATGTTGATGCAGTAGCTATATACAGTGACTGTTACTGAAGTGCAAATGAACAATGTCATAGCAGTGTAAACGGAAACATATTTACATTTTTGTTTTTACTGTTAAAGACATATCTGCTGGATTAGTGAGAGTTTATTACAATGCTATTAAATATTATTTGGAATAATAAACACGTTTAGAAGTAACACATACTTTACATTTCATGAGAATAAAAAAAACCTATACTATAGTATACATTTAGTGAATATTTTGTATGTTTTATAATTTTTTTTTTCAAAAATGGATTGCAAACAATTTGTTTTAAAAAAAGATTGCAAACACATGTAAAATGATTGAGGTCGAGGTTTAAAGCTAATGGCATGTTAGGACTATGTTGTATATACTTGTACTGCAATCTTAAAGTTGTGTTTTTGCTTTGTTTTCATTCTTTCATCAGGATCCTAGAACAAAGGTAAGTGTTTTAACACATATATTTTATCAAAAAAATAGGTATTTAAGGTGTCATTCAATATATAAGTGTGCATGTATATGTTTATGTGTGTGTGTGTGTGTGTACACATACCGAAAAAAACAAAACAATATATAAATAAAAAAGAAATTATAAAACTCAAAGAAAAACTAGAAAACAACGACTACTTAATATTAAAATCAGAAAATAACAAACACACCAGTAATAATAGAAAATACCAAATACATCAATTCAATGACTAACCACATAAAAGAAAATAAATACGAACAAATCCCAGACCCAACTAACAAATACCTTAATACAATAAAAAACCTAATAGTCACACACAGAAATACCCTAAACTATAACAATAAATTAAAATAGCACAAGACTTTACCAATATTAACAGGCATACCTAAAATCCACAAACCATACACACCATTTAGACCACTAATAAATTTCAAAATAGCACCATCTTAGATAATCGCAAAAATACTAGACAAAATTATAAGATCTAAAATACAAATCAACAACACATAAAATATAAAAAATGGATACGAATTAATTAATAAAATAAAAACATAGAAACAAACAGCAACACAAAAATAATAAGTTATGACATAACTAATATGTACCCTAGTATCCCAATAGAAGAAGCCATAGAAATAATAAAAAACAAACTAATACACAATAACGAAAAAGAAAACACAATAGATAGTATCATTACACTAACCAAACACATATGTAACCAAAATTACTTCCAATTTAACAATAAATACTATAAACAAACAACTTAACTCACTTTTTTACATTTATTACTATTATTTGTTACATTCTATATAGTGTATGAAAAATATCTCTTAATTTTCTCATTGTAGTAGGTGAGTCTAAACAATTAAGTTATTTTAAGATTCTTATTTGCATTTTATGTTTTGAAAGAAATATTTTCATATATTGCAGAAAAAACACACTGTGGGGTTCAAATGTCCTACAGGAGCTGCTTGTAGGCATGTTTGGCGTTGTGCAATAGAGCAAATGCTGTTTTTTACGTAAGTATTGAAATTCTGTATTTAAATTGATTAAAATTTTATTTATTTATTTATTTGATTTTATTAAAATAAGATAACTGTTTAATATATAGTCTTTACAATAAGTATTTTTTATGTAATATATTTATTTAATGTCTGTTAGGTAATAACTATTAATTTTTTTATATAGGCTAATGACAGATCACAGACAATTTTGCTTTTTTAAAACACTGAACGTTTCGAATTTCTTTCAAGTTTTTTCAAATTTTTTACTTTATCAAGTTTTTTTTATCAAGATTGTGATAAGAAAAAATTTGACTTGTAAATGGATATTTATTAAGAGTTATAATTTGTTGGTTTTTATTATTTTGTATATGTTATGTATTTTATAAATAGTAGGTTGTGTTTTGTAATTGTTTAATTAAAATTGAGCTCTTGAAAAGAAATTTTAGAAAGAAATTCAAAACATTGAGTGTTTATAAAAGCAAAATTGTCTGTCATCTGTCATTAGCCTATATAAACAAATATTTTTTTTTGTGTTATTCAGTTGAGTTCTGAGCATAGTAACATCACATGAAAAAATTAAACTATGTTTTTGGTGTACTTAGATTGCATCACCTTTAAGAAGAGTCGCTAAGAATGGATTATACAATAATCAGCTACTTTGTGGAAGTTGCTAATTTATTAAGTCACTGTTAAGAAATTGCGTTATCACTTCTACCTTGGTAATGAATTAGTAACTACAATCTCCCTATGATATGTCAAACTGTATGTTTTTAAACTTTCCTTTAGTTTTTTATCCATCATTTGCAAAACAAGATCAGATAGAAGAGGGCTACCATCGCAATTGGGTACATGCATAGTTTGAGTTTTTCGAACAAATGAATTGATAAATCTTGTTAGAGTTTGTTGATTCCATCTTCACATGAGCTACTAGTGTTCAACTAAAAGCACTTCTAAATATGTTACTTGCCTATAGTAGTACTTACTTTATAATTGTTGAGGACAGGCAATTCATGAGATGTGTGCCACTGTCAACTCAGACCATAACTGATCTCAAGGTTTTTTTAGGTTAGGGTAGGAATGTAGGTGTATTTTGGTGAGTATTAAGAGTTATGATTTCGAAAAGTGTATGTGAGTTATAATGCAATTCAGTGTATTGTGTGGTTTACGTAGGTTAGGGTGAACACACGTAAACCTTGAGATCAGTTACGGTCTGAGTTGACAATGGGACACAACTCCCAAAACGGCTGTACTCAACAAATATAAGTAAGTGCTAATATAGGCACGTTTATAAACATTTAAAAGTGTTTAGTGATAATTAGTAGCTCACGTGAAGATAGAATCAACACTATTGATGTTGTTCATGTTTAATTTTCATGTGTATGTTGTCTATGAGTGTAGGTTGGTAGCCGTTTTTTTGAGCGATGTATTGAGTTCTTCATCATAGTCTTTCTGTAGCTTAGGTATATTGATTTGGCGGTGTAACATATGATTAAATGCAGTGTGTTTGTTTTCTATGGAGTGATTAGGTGTATTATGTATGACAGTATCGGTGGTTGTTGGTTTTCTGTATTATTAAAATTGTGTTTGATGTCGTGTTTGGTGATGGTAAGGTCTAAAATGTTTATTTTATTGTCTCTTCTATTCGAGGGTAAAGGTGAGGTTTTGGTGTATGGTATTAATGTAGTTATGTAGCTGTTTAAAAGGCCATTTGTTGCAGTTGTATAATATTAAAATGTCGTCTACATATCTATGGTTTTGAATTATATTTTGTGTATGTTTGTTGTTCTGTAGAATGTATTGTTGTTCAATGTGATGTAGGAATATTTCTGCTAGGATGCCTGAGATGGGGGAAACCCATAGGTAGGCTGTCTTTCTCTGTGTAGAATTTGTATTGGTATGTGAAGTAGTTTTGTGATGTGATGAGTTTGGTGAGTGTTATGATTTCATGAGTGAGTTTATGTGGAGTTTTGTTTGGTATGAGTATGTTAGTATTTGGAGTGTTTGTTTAATGGGTACATTAGTGTAGAGGTTTTTTATGTCAAATGATGTAATGGTGGAGTTATGTGGTATGTGGATGTCATTAATTTTGTGAATAAAGTCTATGTTATTGTGCGTATGGATGTGTGATTGTGAAAGTTTATGTTGTCTCTGATAAGTTTATCTATGTATTTGGCTAGCTTATGTGGTGGTGCCTGTGTATGATTGATTAGTGGACGGATGATGGGTGTGTTTTCTTTGTGGATTTTAGGTAAAGTGTTTAGTGTGGGAGCTTGAGGTTTTATTTTATTGTAATATTTCTTTTGTTCTGCTTTCATGATTTTGGGGTATTTATTTAGAAGATTTTCAATTTTTGTTTGAAATTTTGGTGTGGGATATAATTGGAGTTTGGTTATTTTGTTTTCTGTTATGAAGTTGTTTACTTTCCTGTCAATGTCTTGTTGGTGCATTATTACGATGGAATTGCCTTTGTCTGCTTTTAAAAAATTTATGTTGTGTTTGTCGTATTTTTGTTTAATTGATTTAAGGGTTGAAAATTCATTATTTATGATTGGGTAATTGTTTAAGGTGTTTATGTTGGACATTTTATGTTTAATGTCTTGTCTAATATATTCATGGTGTGTAGGTTCTGTGTTTTGAATTGCTGTTTCAGTGTTCAAAAGGATCTTACACATTTGTTTGTGGTTGTATTTTTTGGGGTGTAGGTTGTATTTTAGTACTTTGTTTAATAATGTTAATTCATTTGTATTAAATTCAATATTTGTGGTGTTGATGGTGCACGGGTGAAATTGGTGGTCGGTATAGATAATGATATTGTTTTTGTTGCGAGGTTATGTAGTTTGAGTTTTTGCTTATTTTGACTGAATTGTACTTGTTTGTTTATATAGTCATTAGTGTATTGAATTATTTCTTCGAGTTCTGTGTGGTGTAGTATTGATGTGAGAGTTTGGTGTAATTTGTATAAGGTGAGGTTAATTTTGTCTT
Organism: Prosapia bicincta; assembly: GCA_036971475.1. NCBI lineage: Eukaryota > Metazoa > Arthropoda > Insecta > Hemiptera > Cercopidae > Prosapia > Prosapia bicincta. The sequence continues at coordinate 194,918,295 of JBAIZL010000001.1, forward strand.
TTTTAGCATATAATTGTTTGATGCTGTTTTTGATCAATATTTTCTGTGCTTGTGTTGTTTTTAGTGCAGTAGGTGCTTTGTTATTTATTGTAATTTTGGCGTATTTGGGTGTTAGGTTATGTTTGAGTAATTGAGGTATGTTATGTTAAAGGAAATGTGGAGGGGAGTTTTGTCCATCGGTAGAGGTTGATTACTGATGACTGTTGGCTGCTGTTAAAGTTGCTTCTTGTAATCATCTTGAAATCACTGATTAAACTATAATTAAATGCTACTTAACTAAGTAAATACATAACGGCTTACTTGCAGACGCATTTTGAAAAAATTGGTTTTTTTACAAAGCAAAGCCTCTACTGGCGGCATCATTGCTAGGTACAAAGGTTGTCGGAGTGAGATTTATGAGTGTAGACGGGGTGGGTTAAGTTGGTTGTGTGCTATGTAATGGAACACAGTAATGGAACATTTTGAAACCAACACCCTGTAACCACATTGAAGCCACATCAGCAAGTAAGTCCTGACATATTCACTTATTTAAGTATTATTTAATTATAGTTTAATCAGTGAATTCGAGATGATTACAAAAAGCAATTTCAAATAATATAAGTTTTGAAGAGGACGAATATGATTTATAACTGTGTTGGTGAAGGGTTAATTTCCAATATGAAGGGTTATCATAAATAGACTGCAGATTTGATTTAAGCAATTTTAAAGAGTAATATAACTCTTCAGTTTTTCCTATTTTAGTGCCTTTCTTCAGAGACACCTATATTGGCATGTCTATAGTTTTCCATATGAATCTGTATCCATTGATATTTCTTTACCATTATTAACTACCAATGAGAAGTTATCTGTACAAGTTTTTCATTTGTATGGGATCTTAAAATAGTGTTATGAATAATTATTTTTAAACTAATTATTTTTTTAATTAACAGTTAAATTATAAAGTATTTCATTCTAGATCTTGGGCTTCAGTGGTTTCATTATGTATGTTTGTGTACATATATATTTTACACTTATAATAATGTACACTTAGCAAAAATCTTACTTATTTTTTTGGCGAACCCACTTTCAGGAATGTAGTTTCTTAAAATTCAAGTAACTACTATACTTGAGAGCCAGCTCCCCACAAGAACTGTTATTACTAAGTCTACATACATTAATATTATTTTAAAGTGATATTGTTAACACAAGAAAATTGTTACCATTACAATAGTATACATAAATAATATAGAGAAATGACAGATTTGTGGGAATAGCTATAAGACTAACAGACTTAACTTTGTATTCATTTGATTTTTCTCATAATAAATTAGAAAAATGTATTTTGTATATTTTTATTATGTAAATACATAGTACAAAATGAACACAGTTAAATATTTGACATATTTCAAAGACACTGCCTTATTATGTTTGGAATTTTTCATACAACTATATTATAGGAATTGCCAAAATTCTAAAAAACAATAATAATAATTCAGCAAATAACAATGAATACAAACTAAACAAAATAATACTGTCAGAATATGTTATATACTCTATAATGATTATAAGGTAAAATGCTCAAATCGTAATAACTGATCCTTGTTTTTAGCTTTACGCCAAAATAAAAAAATAATAAATGACTAATAAAGAAAATCTAAAATCATAATTAAACCAGATATATACCATTACAGTAGATCACCAATTATACAAATCAATTTGGACAGGACCTCATTTGGATAATTGTTTTGGTTTTTTGAAAAAAAGGGGGTCAATTTCAAGTAATTATTGTATGTAACTGGCAAGCGGGAGAAAACACTTTTTTATAGTTTATAATTTTTTTCTAGGCTTTTCACAAAGAATTGAACTTGAAAATAACTCCGATTCTATTTTCAGATTTCCCATAGAATGATGTTGCAAAAAACACTTTAAACATCATCTTCTTATTCTTTTTTTTTTTGCTGCCTTTGTTGATATCCTTAAAAAACATTCATCTTCATTTTCAAGCATTGACATGAGGTTTACAAATGTAAAAAATGAAAAAAATAGACTTTTTAACAAACCTTGTCTCTCCAACACAATGGTCTTCTGTACTGCAAATAGGTAGTGACCAACATACTTCTAAAAGCTAGCTTGCAAAAAAGCAATTAAGATTCTTGCTACATTAGTATATGTAAAAGCAATATTTATATGCAACAAAAAAATAAGTAGCAATATAAACAACAGTAAAAAGACACTCAATTATATAGGACCTGAAACAAAGTTATAAATGAAGTATTTAAAAATACTAATATAGAGCTATATAACCTGTACAATATAAAAACAATAGTAACACTAAAATGTGTGCAGATGATTTGGTTTAAAATAGCATTTAATGATGATAATAAATTTTATGATAAACAAACAAAACTGAAGGAAAGTATAAGAAAGAGCCTCAATGTTATAAGAATGAGTATGTTTGTGTGTGTGTGTGTGTGCTGCAAACACACCATGTATAGTTTTTTTAAATAACATAATTTTCCTATTATAAATAAAATGCAAATTGTTTTTAAATATACACAAAAAATAATATTCATATTATTTGCTCAGGCTGTTAAAGTATTTTCTTTAAACTTACCGAGAAAAGGTTTTTAACCACTCTAAGCAATCATCATCAGTATCTACTTATGAACTTTTAAAAATTATAATTTAGCTAAACCTTGTTTTTATGTCCTAACATATTTCAAGTAGTTTATTATTGCAAATTCAATTCTATGTTTTAATTGATACAATATCCTTTCTTATTTTGTATTACATATAAATATACATTCTTCACTACATTATATTAAATAATTCTGTAGATTGCCTTCAAGTTCTGATGCTCCAACAGTGGTCACTGGGGGTAGTTTTTTTTCATGGGGCAGTAAGTTTCGCTATTCTGGCCGTGTAGAAAGAGAAATTCTAGAGGATAATTCTTTACGCAGAGACGAACCATCAATAACACGTGGAAGCATACGAAGAAAAGCTTCAAGTGTGCCAGCAACACCTTCTACACCTATAGCATCAGATCTTGGTAATTAGAAAATGCAAGACATTTGTCTGCTTGTACAAAGAGCATTTAATTTTATTTCATTAGTGATTTTGTATGTTTTTAAATTTTCTATAAAACATCCCTCAGTTTTAAATTTTCTGTAAATCATTCCTCAGTTTTAAATTTTCTATAAAGTTAAAAAGTATACATTTATATCACTCATCTTTTATATGTTTTGGGAGATGATTGCTATTTAATAAATATCGAAATCTTGTTGCTGTTTATGACAAGCTGGTTGTTTATTCTTATTACACTTTTGCTATTACTTGCGACCAGACTTTTTGTTAACTAAAGTTAACAATTTAACAACTTTTAGTTAACAAAAAGTCTGGTCGCAAGTAATAGCAAAAGTGTAATAAGATTGCTATTTATTTCATAATATCATAGTACTAATACTCCTCATTGCAAGGAACCAATATCCAAATATAGCATGGACATGTATGGATTTTTTGGTTTTTTATTTCTTGTATTATATGGTAGTTGTATGAAAATTTTTGTCAACTTCTGTCCTTTATCCATCTCTTATCTTCTTCATTTGTATGAATAACCGGTTGTTTATTGTTGTTAACAAATATTTTTCTGAAGCACTACTTTATTTTTATACTCTACTGCTATCCATGTATTTGTATATGTAAAATGCTTTGTACTTTGCACTGTTTATGTGTATCATTTTTTTTTGTTATCCTAAAACTTAACATTAGTTACATGGGTTGTTTATTGTAGGTGATCCTTTTTTTTATAGTACTGCTTAATTTATATGCTCTATTGCTATCCATGTGTCCATATGTATGCAATAATTTATATTGTAGCTTATAAGTATAATTTCTTTCTCTGTCTTAAAACTCTACATTAGTTAGAGTTCTCTATTAAAACTATGATTCTGGTGGCTGTTTGCCTATCTTTAAATAGGATATTATCAAGATATTTAGAAATATTTGTAAAAATAGGATACCTGTATTTATATTTTTACTTAATAGAGTTTAATTAATTTTTTAATTTTCAATGTTGAATTTTCCTTTTGGTTTCTACTGAGGAACTTTGAACTTTTTGAAGTATAAACATTGTTTTTTTTTATTAGATTCATTTTTGTCTGTACTCCACCTTGTCCTATGTTACTTATTCATTAATAGCTAGAGATGTGATCAATAAAGCTAAGGATTGGCACTGATCAAAGTAACACTCAATGATCTTTTAGAAAAATGTGAGAAGTTATAGTGCATAATATATTTTTAGGTTACAGTAGTCTACCTAGATCGAATCACTCAGCAGACTCAAGATTAGATTCTGGTACAGGAGCAGTTGGGGACTTGACTTCCCCTTATAATGTAGATAGTTCATTACTGCCATTGGAACCTGTATCTGAAGATCAAGAAGTCAAGTCACGCATAGCTGGTAATTGACCAACTAACTATAAAGTGAAATTTTTACCATATCATTCTTTAGTGAATAAAATTACCTTCAAAATTTTAATGATTTTAAGCAAGATATTTTTCATTTTTTAAATAATATTTTATTTACTGCACTTAAAATTTTAAAATTTCCAAGTAGGTTAAACATAATAGATTTTATTTTACAAAAATAGTATGGTAAGGAAAGTATGTTAAATATAATTTCCAATGTAATAAGTTCCGCACAATAAGATAACCTTCATTGTCAAAGGCTTCTATCATTTAACCCATTATGGATGTAATAGATCATGTCCCATCAAATTCAAATTATTTATTCATCATTTTAAACCTCATTTAGTTTATTATTTATTGATTATTATTTGTAATTATAATTACTTAAAATAAATCATATGTTACTTATGGTTTAAAGAGTGCTTCAAGTTCTAGGCTTCTACTAACATTGTTTACTTCAGATGCACAAAAGAATTTGTTAATTTGTGTATCTTAACTAAATTGAAACAACTGCTAAAATTATATCTACTTTTTGAAGCTGAGACATTAACTTCTACTGAATGTATTCTTTGATGACACTAAACAGTTGCCTCCTCGAATATTACTAAATTTTTTGTTGGATAATGACTTGGATAAGGTTTACAAACATAAACACATTTGGTTTTAAATTACACTTGTTTGTATCATCTTGGCAAAAAAACCACTACTTACTGATTTATTCAGCAGACGTGTTTCGTGCTAGGTCAGGGCATTTTTCAATGCTGTGAATTACTGACAAGACCGTGTCTGTCAGCATTGACAAGACTGTATCTGTCAGCATTGACAAGACTGTATCTGTCAGCATTGACAAGGCTGCATACAATACAAGTCTGCAACATGTACAACACAAAAACTTCAAGTTTTAAACATTTGGTTTGTTTAGTTCCCACATTTCCAATGACATTATGTTTGAGTGAACGACGTATGAGTGCATTAAATAACATAAAAACCTTCTAAAGAAGTACAGTGACAAATAACAGAACTAAGTAATTTAAGTACACTTGTAATAATGAAACCTCTATTGAACGAACTGTTAAACAAGCAGAATTTCAAGGATCGCATCATTGATGCTTCTGCAGAGAAAAAGCAGCACCGCATAGACTTGATTCATTACAAAAAAAATTACGGTAAGCTTCAAAATTCTGAGACTCTCTAAGTAGATATAGGTTGCCTCGTCACTTGTTATATTATATATATTAGAATATTTTGAAACTTCTGTAAACTATGAGTTAAGCAGAACCATCGCCAGGTTTAAAGCTCTTGACAATGGGGGTTTTCTTCATCATTTCAGCTGATAAATTATTGAAAGCACAATCACAGAATCTTGACAAGTATACACTTTAGTTATGAATTAATAGAATGAGGTTTTACTCATTTTCTATACCCTCATATTTTATTTATGTGATAAAGATAATTTTTTTGTGTGCTAATATTGAGATCTGACCTGAAGTATGAATTTATTAAGGGATTTTGGATTTAATATTCAGCACAATTAAGTTTCACATTACATATATGAAAAGTATGTAATTGTTACACTCTGTTTAAGCAATTTCTTGTTGAGGAAATTTTTTTTTTAATACAAGGTGATTGAAAAAAAACGGAAGTTTTTTTTTAAATTAACATTATTCCTGTATTATGTTGTTAATTAGAACTTATATTACATTAAAATATTCACCTACATTTGCCATTTATGCTCCAAAGAAAAAAAATCACATAGCTTAAATCTGGAGACCTTAGAAACCACAGAATGTCTCCGAAACGCAAAAGATCCTTCCGGGAAACATGCAACTCACTACGGCCATTTATCTTGAGAATGTGTGCAGTGGCCCCATCTTGCTGGAAATAAACATTGTATGGATGAAATAATCAGTCTTTTTGCAAAATTGTTTGCATTGACTCACAAGTTAGGTCTAATTCACGCACGTGTCTTCTTGCCGTCCATCTTGGGCTACGAATCGAAGTTTGCCTAACCATTTCAATGTTTTGCGGCGTCCTAGCAAAATTCTTTTTTTAGAATACTCCCCGTTGTTGTAGGGTTGTTAACCGACCTGAGAATTGTATTCTGATTGGGAACAATATTATAGCATCCAATTTGAAAGTGAATGCGAAAAAGCCGCTGTGTAGCTGTGATAGACTTATAGCATCCAATTTGAAAGTGAATGCGAAAAAGCCGCTGTGTAGCTGTGATAGACTCACTATTTTGCACATATGCCTCGTAAGCAAACATACAGTCTTGTACCGTCCACTGCTCCATGAATAATGAAATAGCATCATGTGAGTAGGTCTGTGATCACAGTTCCTCCTCCAAACGACTGCCACATGTGTACTAGCCATTTCAAAAACATCTGTTTTTTTTTCGGTTATCCTGTATTACCACTTAACCACTAATATTAAAGTTACATTTTATCTTACATTTGATATCAAAAGATATCTCGTTTTCAGTGGAATTCTAAAATAAAACAACACTCAGGTTTGTTTAAAGTGTTGTTTATAACTTGGTCTATATACTTAGAGAATGGTAATAAGAAAATAACAGAAAATCATAGATGACCAGATATATTGATCACAGTTTTAAAATTCACTACAAAAGTCATTTATATTTATCTTTGAAGTTATATTTGCATAAAAATAATATAGTTTTAAAGAAGGGAGGTCAAGCAAAGTGCAGTCTTTGTTTCAGACAAATAATGAAAATTTTCAGAGAGAGATATATATTTATTTGTGTGTGTTCATGGGTAAATTTCCCACGAATTAAAAACAAACTATATGAAAACCTCTCTTTAACCCTACCCATGGTATTCAGAATACCAATTGTTGTACAGCCATTGTGAGTGTTTTAGGAGGAATTTTTAAAATTGTAAAAATATACCACAAGCATAAAACATATTTTTGCCTAAGCTCATAAAATATATCATTTTATTTATAACGAACTAATGAATAATATAAAATAAATATTAAACATTTCTTTTTATAAACTCCTTTTTTTCTTGCAGTTTTTGTGTTGTACATATTGAGGTTTTTATAGAAATTACACTTGTTTGTATTAAATTTGGTAAAAAACCACAACTTACTGATTTATTCGGCAGACATGTTTCATGCTAGGTCAGCGCATTAATCAATGCTGTGAATTACTGACAAGACAAAACACACTCCCTATCAAATACTGAACAGAAATACACCACAGACTCACACCAACACAACACACCTGAGCAACAGTCTTGTCAGTAATTCACAGCATTGATTAATGCACTGACGTAGCGTAAAACACGCCTGCTGAATAAATCAGTAAGTAGTGGATTTTTTGCCAAGTTTAATACCAACAAGCGTAATTCCTTTTTTTTCATTTGAACTAAAAAAAAATTGTCCTCACTTTAATTGTTTACAGCTCTCCTAAACCATAAGACTTTAGTAGAATTGTTATTTGTATGAAATATTTGCTGATCTAGTGAGTTTTCATATATATATATATATATATATATATATATATGTGTATATATATGTGTATATATATATATATATATATATATATATATATATATATAAGATAAAATAAAATTTAAAAATGTTATATGATGAAAACTACAACTATGTGCGAGTCTTGTTTTTTTACTGTTTTGTAGAACAATGCTTTAAAAAATCATAAAAAATGTACTATAAGCTTAAATCACAATCATTTACACATAAATGCCTTTGCAATTATTGCTTTTTGACTGTTTTGTAGAACAATTTTTTTTAAATCACAAAATATTATAACATTTTATACATATATTATTTATAGTTACGTATATAGTTTGTAGTATTTAGTTTTGCACTACTTACACTATAAATGGTTTGGCTATTTTATGCACATGTTAAATTAAATATTAATTAACTGAGTCAATTCCTTTTTTAATTTTACTAATCAAACTTTTTTATTGATATTAAATTTTTATTGTGTCCCAGCTTCAGCTATAAAAACTTACATATCATAAAAATGATTAAATAAATCAAAACAAAATCTTAAGAAACTCTAAAAAGTCAAATAGTAATTAATCAATAAACATGAAGACTTATTTCATTTTTCTGTTTTTCAAAAATATTTTGTAAAATGAGTCTTATACTTTAGATGAAGCACTTTATATCCTCACAAAATTCAGCTCCTGAAGATATGAGTTTAACTAAAGATGTAAATCTTTACCCATTTATGTTTATTTTCACTTAATGTTTTACATTCGCAGATTCTGTGTAATTAAATAAGTAATTTTATTGTTACAATAAAGGAATAATAAAGCTTTTGGCAAATAGTAATCAAATCATTAGATTGACTTCACAACCAGTAATTTTTGAAAATATATTTTTAATTAACTCAAAGATATTTTATACGCTATTCAATTTTGTTGACATAATGACTAATATCTAGGCAATGAAGCTGTTGGATGCATTATTTGATTCCTTGTAACTACTATTTTGTATTGGTAACAAACATTTTTTTTTTTTTTGACATAACACCTTAAAAGAGCATTAATTTTCTAAAATTGACCAAACACCATGGGACTCAAGTCAGTGGGTAGCACAACAGTTACTATTAACAGGATCAACAGTAATACCCAAAACCACAATAACAAGAGATATATTAAAAAGTAATTAACACACAAGTCTACACAGTTATTTCTAATTACACCTTAATTTAAATTCCAGGGGTTTGTCTTTATCTGCATAGGGTCTAACTCTGAAGATATTGTTAATGTCATTGAAATAATTTAATTAGATTTTACTATGTAAACCTCTTGTTTTCCTTTTGTTATTTTTAATTATATTTATTGTTATAGTGGTTTTGATTTTAATTGTTAATTTTATATTTCAGCACAATGCTTTTTGAATTTTTCTTCTAACAAATGTTTATTTAAATTTATTTTCAGATTCACTTTGCTTTACTATTTTATTTCACTTGAGTTGATTGTTTTTTGTTTGGTTTTTGCTTTGCATGTAATTTTACTACCTTCAGTTGACAGTGTCACCAGGTCTGTGTCAGCTTCAGAACCACGATTATCCAATGGCAACTCATATGTCAGAGGTAGGTTAAACAGTTTGTTCATTTGATGAACATAAATGTTAACATCTCTAATTAAAGTGTAGAAACTGATTAAACTAATGAAATAATTATAATTAAATTTTTTTTAAAGTTTACAACTATTTATAATTAAAATTAAGTGTATTACTGGTATATTAACGCACTGGCTACTCTTTACTTTGGCTGCATTTGGTTAGAGAACTGTACTTCAAAGCTCAATATAAATAATTATTTCTCAGTGATGTAACCTAGTGTGTATGTATGCATTATTTCTTAAGTTTTTCTTAAGAAAATTGTACACTATTCTTTTTCTTAAGATAAGTGAAAGTAGAAACACAAATCTATATTTGTACAACAAAAAATTGTAAAATATTTATTTACATTATTAACAGTATTATTAGTATTTCAGGCCATTTCTTATTTCATTCAACCTGATTGAATTTGGTTGAAGGTTTGTAATCAGTTGTTTTTTTCACCATTGTTTGTGCTGGCATCATGTTAATATCCATTGTTCTTTATGTCCTGCTTTGAAAAATCATTTCTCATTCTTGTTATCTTGATAACCTCAATTTTTTTATTTTTAGAGAAATACAAGAAAATGTCTTCTTTCTTTTCTGTAACATCAATGTTTTTTTTCAAGTATGAAATGTATTTAAATCAAATATTGTTTTCTATTTAAAAAAATTTAATTCTATTTGTCAAAAGTTTGTAAGTTTGATCTTTATGCTTCATCAAAAACAAAAATGGGAAAATGATTATTACAAGAATTTAAAGTAAGAAAAGGACACTATATATAAATATATATCTTTTTGGACTAGATAGGAGACTGACAGACTTACCTAATGGCAACAGTCCAAAACTGCAATCTCTTGGAAATAAATAAATAGACACATATAAAAACTTATCACGCTATTGAAATATTTCTATCAAAAAGATCTTTGTCAAACAAAAAAAAGAAAAAGAAGACTGAAGTGAACCAAGATGTTTATAAATATCCAAATGTCACAGATTTATAGTTTATGATATAGTGCTTTATGTAATTTGTATAAATATTGATTATTTGAAACTAGATATTAATAGTCTGTCAGAAGGAAGGTAAATGGAGTTGTTAAAAATGGTAGAAGTTAGGGGGAGGGTAAAAAGAGTTTTATCTGATGTTGAGGTTAGGAGGCTCTCTAGATTTGGTGTACCACTGGTATGATAACTCCTGTCTTCTCAATTCTGAAGGGTTGGAATCAGGGGGAGGGCCTTAATTATTTTGGTTTTATAACAATCATTAAAAGATATGATATTTTGACTAGCAGCGTATTAAGCGGTTGGCCTGTCTATGTTCATGGTTCCAAAGTCATGTCTGTGACCATTCATTCTGATGCTCAGGCCTATGTACTGTGCTGGGCAAAATTTACATTTAAATAAATAAGTGGTGGGGAGCGTGGCTAACGGTATATAAAGACGAGCTCAAAATTTGGGCGACCAGTACTATTGAAGTTTTGAAAATGGAGTTAATCCAAAACGTGTCAACAGAAGAAAATATTGAAAAGTTAGGAATGGCAGAAAAATGTACTTAAACACTTTTGTATGATTTTTAAATTGAGTTGTATGATATTGACTTTTTTCTATAGCCTTCTCATTACATTAGTAATTACATTCAAATTACTCAAATTACATTCAGTAATCAACACTTTTCAGTAATTTACCACCCACCGCAGCTAAGTATACAGTACAGTTTAAGATCATTGTACTTTGATTTGTTGATAATTTTAAAATTTACATTGAAAGAATACAAAACACTATCCTAATTCATAGCATAATATACATTTTTAAATTACAATAACATGAAGGAGTAAATATTTGATTTAATATTACCTGCAATTTTGATATTTCATATTCATGTATCAGATCTAGTACAATGCTTCATATCAGTGAGTCTAACACAAATACTTCTTTGTAGGTATTTAGTATGCTGTATAGTTCTTATTTCTTCAAGTCTGGCTAGCTGATTGAAGTTGGTTTTGTTTAAACAAAATTCAAAGCAAAAGAAATTATAAGTAATTATTTAAAGAACTAAGTAAACGCTATTATGTTTCAAAATACTTAGCACAGTAAGCTAATAGTTTCACCTAGTTATTTAAATAATTACTTTATTAATCAGGACAATTAAGATGATTACACAACCAACTTCAAAAGAAATTATCATATCTCAATGAAAATGTCAATTCAAAAGAAGCAGGACGAAAGTATGACTGTACAGGATGAGTCAAAGAAGACTGTGCAACATTAAAAATTTATATAAATTTATGAAAGTGAGGAAGAGAGTCAGTACAGGTGTTATTTTATATTAAAGCATCAATTAGTGCCGCAGTACCAAATCCCAAAAGGACTTTACAACAAAGAAATTTATAGATATGAATTACAGAATCAGTGGAGGTTTTGTTTTATATTAAAGCTCTTCTTGTTTCACTCAAGAAATATTTTGAAGGGCTTAATCCAAACCAAAATAAAATTATTGTCATTCCGAGCGACTTAGTGGATACAAATTAATTCATTACGTCAATTGAGTTCTATTTCACTATGAAAATATTCTCACTTATAAAGCACTAAAGATTGTATATTTTATATGGGTGAAATTGTTTTTTATTATTTTGTACCTTAGTTTATTATTTGTTAATTTATTATTATTTTTAATCATAATTATATAATTCACTATTATATAAGCCACAATTATAATTCACTTTGGATGTACATAAAAACACATGAATTATAAAAATATTTATACTTGGTGGTTTTTAAATTAAAAATTTCAAAAAATACTATTGGCGTTCACAGTATGACACACAAACTTCAACACTGAGTAACAGTGATACTGAGCAAGAAAGTTCACTTGAGATTAAAGCTGATAACGGGTATATTATGTCTAGAATATCTGATAAAGAGGATAAATCACTTATCCTGATACTTATCTACACTGCCTTTTAAAAGATGATAAATATTTGTTAGACAGTGCAGGCATCTAGTCTTGTGACATATTACAAAGTAAACTCTCTTGGAGCAAACAAACGATGATGACATTCCAATAAAAAATGATGAGAAAATGAAGTATGTATTATTCTACCACTAGATGTATCATGGCGAGCATCTTTTGTCCCTAGGACCCAATGGGTGAACAACTTTGAAATCATATAGCTATTCATTGATATGACTTGGGTTTTTATAAAAATATAATTTGGCTTTGATACGATTGTTATTGGTGATCCAGGAAATCAATTTCTTGCCACACTCATTCTAGCAGTTCGAATATAACTTCGGCAAATACACCATATATTCTCCTTCTATGATGTACAAGATTGTCTGGTACGAGTGGAGCTTATGCTTAATCTATAATGAAACTCAAGAGAATAAAATTCGTAGATGTTCTGCCAGGGGAGCAAGTTTGCCATGCAATTAGCCCTTCTCGCCCAATGTACCAACCTTGCAAGTTGCCATTTACAAAATCCTAAACTTTGGATGGATGGAAATTAGGTGGTGTCTCTTTTTGCTGGTAGTATAAAGGTACACATTGTTGTTCATCTTAAAATCAAAACGTTCTCCAATATATCAAAATACGAAATGATATTGACATTTTTATCCGAAGAGAAGAGACCCAGCGCTTTATATTTACTGTCTGCATAAATCACATTCGGTTATGGGCTGTCATAAATATGTACAAGGATTTTTTTTGGGTTGTCCCTTCCCAGATTTGGCAGTTCTGGGTGTTAACTTTGACACTACAATGTGAAACGTAGACTGATCACTGAAAGTTATTGAGTTCTCATCTTTTTCTACCCAATCTAAAATTTTATCATAGGATTCTCTATTAGAAACTATGTAAATCACTAATTTGTTGTAGCATTGTAAATCTGTAAAACTGTATTTTTGTAACTACGGGCATAGCTTTCATTATTTTGCTGTAACTTGTGATTTTACATGACAAACAAATCGTGTAGATTTTTTAGGCCTAGGAGTGTCTTTTCTGTATTTGGCGCATGAAACTTTTACTGAATACTTGTTTGTTTTGTGGAACAATAACACACTCTGCACCACTAAAAGTAGGCATTTTAACATTGGCAAAGCTGGCTTTAGCAGTGACAGGATTTGGTACTACAGCGTTATGTGAGTCAAAACAAGAAGTGTTTTTTTTTCAAAGTTGTAAAGTCCTTTTGGACATATCCTGTAAGTTAAGGCAATCTTGATCAATTTTTTCTTTGTAAAGGAAAATTTATAACAGAACATGCTGAACAGAGTTTTGATTTAAATTGTACAATAAAAAATTGTACTTAAAATACAAAAATGTTCACTCTGTTCTTCACAGTCAACAAATTTTTATTAAGTAACTAAAACAAAATCCCCATTCACTCATGTTTTACTTGGGCATACAAAGAAAGATTTTATATTCCTACATATAGAATGGAGTTCAAACTAAGTTAAGTGAAATATCCTGCAAGTTATAAATATTATTCCAACTGAAAAATGCCGAAAGTGTTTCCAAGAACGTTGATAACTATTTTTTTTAACTTTAGTATTATTTTCAGAACTTACATCAGTTTTATTCTATTTAACAAGTTGCAAATTTTAAGATGTAAGTTTACCCTTCTTGTTTACAGTGAATTCCTTCCAGTGAAGATTAACCCTTCTAACGGCTTTTATTTACTATTGCACCCATTCTAACTTCTTAAATTCTCCATATAACAGATATCACACACAATTAATCTTTCTTATTATACTGTATTACTTGTGCGATTGTGTGTGTGTAATTTATAATAAAACAAATTTTGTAATAGTATATGTAATGTAATATTTTCTGATTATATTCAAAATAGACTGTAAGTAGGAAAATCACATCAAAAAATAACAAGTTATAGTTGTCTTACATTTAAAAACAATTATTATTATTACTTACAACTTTATTAAGAAATAAAAGTTCTAATGAGTTTTTTTTAAACTAAGCCACATTTAATATATCATTTTTTTAAAATCTCAATTTAATTTTTTGAAATTGTATGAAATATAATTTGATTTTTAGTTATTTAAATAGCTTTTTAATATCTGTGTTTTATCAAATACTTTAACTCCTTCAATATATAATTTTCAGCCAACTTAAAAGACTCTGATTCTGTTGGGGTTAGTGGATTTGGAGATTATTACTTTCGTGACTCCATGGATCATTCATCATCAGAATCACAACTGATGGGAGCATCACACAGATCTAGTCGCAGCCAGACTCCTGTGCTTAGAAGTGGGAAGATACCACTGCCACCAGTACCAACATCTGCCCGTCCTTCGCATCCTCCTATTACACCTTCAAATATAAACAATCGTGTCACCACTCGAACATTTAACCTCTTGCGTGTTTTTATTCCAACATTCTTTATGACGGCTTTTTTGTTAATAATAATCATCATTACTGTTTTAGAAACAGACTATGAAGTTTTAGGAAGTCTTCGGAGAGCACCTGAAATGATAACTTTGCGAAGGCTATACTATGAGCCAATTAAAGATTATATCAAATCTAAATTGTTTTCATTTTCAACATCAAAACATACTTAGTTGACAATATCATCATTGGCCTTGCAAATATGTTCCATAGATAATAGCAAGTATAGTATACCAATATTTGCTTACTTCTTAATTTATGATACTATTATAGGTTATTATTATATTTTTAATTGATTGATACAAGTCCTTTATCATGACATAGAATAATTCTTCCTTTTATATAACATTTTGTAGAATATAAAATTAATTTAGAGTAGATTGTATATAATTTATATTTCTATTGTTTTACACAACAAAATTAATTGTATTTACTTTTCATCTTTGCTTGCTTTTTTATTACAAGTTGTACAAAGAAAACCTTTCTTCACATATTGCGCTATTACTGAATCATCAGTGTGCACATTTCTTAATTTTTTTAACGCTTACAACTATATTTATATTATTGGCCTATAACTACTACTTTTTTCAGGTCACGTTAACTAGATGATGGCGAATAATAATTAAAGTTTGTTGTTTATTAAAATTCTTATGATTTTTTAATTCAGTTACTGATGGCCCAAAATGTTATATTTGAAGTTAAATATTGTATGTTTTATAAATAGCATCTGATTTATAAATAATTAAGTCTATATATTATTAAACTGATGACAACAGTTTAGTTATTTATTTATGTAGAAAACATTAAAAAAAATTAATATCACTATAATGGATGTAAGAATCCAGACCAAGATGTCTACCTCTTTATACAATATTAAGATATGTGTCATGGCAGAACTGTATTCGCTTATTTTTCGTTTTTAATTTGGTTTTGTACATTTTGATACCTATTTTTAAGCTTCTGTTCAATTTTAATATACGAGTCTTAAACCTGTAGAAATTATTTTTTTACAAAGTTTTGAAAATAATATACATTTGTACAGCCATAGATAATTTGGAATTTCTTTCTTTTATGCTAGAGTAGTAAGTGAAGGATAAGTGGTTTACTAAATCAATTTTGGCCTAAGAAATCTTGACAATCCAATTTCTTTTGTTACTGTCCAACATAACGAATCCGATTTCTATGTTATATAAATTATTGTGATTAATTTTTGCATGAAAAATTGGTTATTGGGGTTTAAATTTTACTTAATTATTTATTCTCATGTAATTATTTATTATTTACTTTAAAAGTAAATTAATGTAAACTATAAGTATGGACCAAATCTAAATTTAATTTAATATAATATGCCCATTAGTACTACAGCATGTTGAAAAATCTAAAGCTATATTTGTAAAACTTTTTTCTTAGTTATTTCAATGATCAAATTCTCTAGTCTTGTAGGATACAGTAAGTGTTTGTCTTTTTAAATAGAGTAGAGTCTTATTTAATCAATACCTCTATGCAAGCATTAAATTGTAAACATATTAATATTATAGAAAAGTTATAATAATAACTTGTTATTATTTACTTTGGTTTTGTTGGTTAAAAAATTAGCGCTTTGCTGTCACAAATTAAAATAGAAAGATTGAATTAATACTTGCAATTGTTGGGTTGTACATGTTGAAGCTTTTTTAAAAATCACTTATGTATCAATTTAACTTGGAAAAAACTACTTACGTCTCTCAACATACTCACTTTCCACTTGGTCAGTGCATTATCCAGTGCTACGAATCACAGACATAACTGTTAGATCTGGTTACCAGGAATCTGTGATTTGTTTTTGATCTCTGTGTAGTTTTCTATTGTGTATAATGTTTGATTGTGAATGTGTTTTATCATTTATGTTTCGAGGTTAGTTTTTATGATGTTTATATATTTCAAAATTTTCTAATATGTTTATTTTATTGGTTTAATTGAAGAAATGCAAAATTTCTAGGTTTATATCAATGTTGTGTGTTTTTATGTCTTTTATGTAGTTATATCTTGTGGTGAGATTTTTCCCTATTTCTCCTATGTAAAACCTTGGTTAATTGTTACATGTGATTTTGTATATTACTCCTCTATTGTATTTTTTTGCAGTGATTTTATGTGTAGGAGTTTTTTGATTGTGTTGGATGTTGTGTTTCAGTTTAAAGAAGAATAAAGTATGTGTTGTTTTTTGTGTAATATGTTGTTTGTCAAGGTGTATGTTTTAGTTGCAAAAAAAAACAGCATTAGAAAAAAAGAGCTTCATCTTTCCAAAAACTGTATTTCAAAGTCCCCTTCAAAACGTCCAACACAATCATAAAACACTTACGCTACATTATTGTATAACAAACGCTATAGAGCAAGAGAACACAAAATCACAGTTAATGATTGCCAGAGCTTCAACATAGGACTAATAGCGAGAAACGTAACATCAAGATACAAAAAACACGTGAGCTAATCAAATTTTGACATACTTATACAAAACTCATTACGAGCATCTACACCTTATCATTAAAATAATCACAATAGAAAATTTTAAAATACAGAATGAGTCACTGGAACTTGAATCAAGGTATCTCCCTTAATTTGAGTATTTTGTTGCTGGATTGCTTCCTTTAATTCTTCTAATGTATACGGCTGGCTCTCGTGACATGTGCCTTTAAAATTTCTCACATAAAGAAATCACATGTTCAGATGACCGAAGAGACCACAAAATGTCGCCATATCTTGAAATAAGGTGTTTAGAAAACATATTGCGAATAATTGCCATGGATGCTGTTGTTTGAGAAATAGTCGTGAAATTCTGCCAACCCAATAATAAATATTTTGTCTGCTAACAGTCCGATTGAGGTGAAAATGGGCCTATTCACTCATTAAAACCAACATGTTTTCATCTTGTTTTTACAGATCGAAGATACATTGTATGAAATTCATTTGTTGCAGGTAATCTATTACCGTACATTTAATTTCTGTACAAATGCTATTTTCTAAGGATGAAAATTTAATTCCCCATTCAAATAGCATGGCTAATTTGAAGTTCAGTTGCATGACGCCTTACTGACCTACCCTGGCTTTCAATAATGGCCAGTCTAATTCTTTCCATCTTCTCCTTTAAGGACCTGGTGATTTCTTTTCATTATTGAGCCAGTTGTTCCAAGACTATTAACACAACACAAAACTGTGTCTTGCACAGTAATGAAGTCCTTTTGTTGGATTTTGAGATTTTGTCCGAATTCCCGCTAAACCACAGTTACAGATTTGCCGCTTTTGTAGTTACAGACTCACAAAACAATCAAGCAAACATATGTTTATTTAAAGTACATGACTCCATGATGCAAGTGATATAAGACAAGGAGTAGATTGTCATCCGCAGCATGCTTCTACCACTTTCAAAATGGCTGACTACTAGCTATTTCAAAACTATGTGGTTCCCGTGACTCACTCTGCATGTAATCTCTACAACGCATGCTAAACATGTATTTGAATATGTAATAAAACATTACACACAGAATAGCAACACATCATAGACCACAAAAACACCACAGATTAGTAACACAATGCACCTGAGCAAACAGTTTTGTTTGTGACTTGCACCATTGAACAATGTACTGACCAATTCTGAAAGGTATGTGCTAAGAAATAGCAGGAGGTAGTGGTCTTTTGTCAAGTTAAATTTAATAAAGTGATTTAATAATTGTTTTTTTTTTGACCTCGGATTCACTGACCATATCAGAATGAGCCATAAAGATCACTTGAAACTGTTAAATGTCACATTTGAAACTTGGGAACTAAATAATTTGACAAAAAAATGTTGCCAATTCTGTCAATTATTGCTTTTAGTAGTTATCAAATACTAAATACTATAAAATAACGTCAGCAATTCTACAGTTGCTATAAGAGATATCGACAATCACTTGAGTTTATAACAAAAAATTTTATAAAATCTTTCTCTTGTAGTAATACATTTTCATATCACTACATTCTGATGTACGTGTTGCTCCTTGTACCTTTAAATATAATTCATTTGTTTTACAAACATTGTTTAACTAAGACTTTACTACATTTCTGTTTACAATGTGTTTTTACATTAAGATAATCTAAAATTCCTCTGTAGTATTTTAAATATTGCTATGAATTTTCTGGGAATTCTATCAGAAAATAATTATGAATCTCATGAAATATTTTGTATCATATTGTTTTTGTTAAACAAAAGCTAAGTGGCTCTCTCATCATGTTTCATTTTAAATACATTTAAACAAATGTATTTATTTTTGTAAAACTATTACAGGTATTGAAAACTGAGAAATTATAATTTTAAAATATTACTGTATAGAAATGGTTTTTAACTCCTTGTTTTTATTAAATATACCTGAACTATTTTTTTCCTTATAATTTTTAATTCTATTATAAAATACAAGAATATTGAATATTATTTATATACTTCATACTTTTGTACTATTTAGTCAGTATCTATTTCATTTTATAATAAATATATTTAAAATTAAATGAATTTTACAAGTACAGTAGAGTCTCTATAATTCGAGGTAGATAGGACCGAGGCCCCCCCTCAGATTACCGAAAACTCGGATTACAAGGAAAATTTGTTCCTGTACAGTAGAAAAACTGGAGTTCTAATGAACCCTAATTCTGTAATTAGGAAAGCAAAAAATACATTTATGGAACTTTATTGATTACAGTACTTACATAAATTAATTTGGCTTTGGTTCATCAGGGTCGCTACATTTTTCTAGAAAAAGTTGTTGTGTCTTCTGCGTTTGCTCATTAGATCGTTTTTGTGCTAGGGTGTTGCAGAAAGAAGCACATCTATTGGTGTGATGTTTGTCTGTTGTTCAATATAGCATACTGAATTTTCCAAGGCGGTCGTTCTGTGGCTAATTTACTTTTTTTGTACTCTCTCGGTCGAATCTTAATCCTGTTTCTCATCATTCCTGCCTTTAGTAGTTTTTTGTACCATTTCAATAATCATAAAATCTGTTATCAGAATTTTCACAACCTGGACATTTCTTGATAAGAAATGTTAATTCTGTTTCTTCTTGTAGATCAATAACATAATCAACCATTTCATTATGACTCAGGATTATATTCCACAACTTACTTGATGTTTCTTCCTTAATTTTGTTTCATGATTCGGCTACTCAGTGCACAACTCCCTTAACTGTTTGGTTTTTAGAAAGCCTGCAGTGGTTTCTTCCCATTCAGTCTCCTCCAAGACAGATTGTTTAAGATAATGTGTGTATTTTTTTCATACATTCCAGAACACTGATTCATCGGCTCAATTAGGCTTGTAACATTTTGGGGAAGATATGAAGCACGGATATCATCAGACACAGTTGATGTTTTATCGGGATGCGATGGTACTTTGTAAAATAACCTTTCAAGGCAAATTCTTTGCTTTTAAAAACTTTTCAGTTTTGGGCACAAACTCATAAAAAAACAACTCTTTGAATAGTTCTCTAGCCTTCCAATCAGCACTTTAGTTCTTATATGAAACCGGCAATGCTGACAAGGAATTATTTTTAAACATTGGCGGCTTAGCTGATTAATTCCGCAGTTTAGCCGAACTCGAATTTAAATAGCTCGAAAAATCAGGACTCAGAATTTCGAGACTCTACTGCATTAAAATATATTATTAGTAAATATGAAACCTTTTTTAAAAATTTTATATTATTTTATAAATTTTTAATTTTTTTTAACTATTTGTGATCCATGACTACTTATATTTTGTTATAAGAAATATGGTAAATTAAAATATTTTATTTTATTTAAAATTAAGTGTATTATTTATATGCTGTAAATCTTTATTTTTAACCTTCATTAAGTTTGAGAATTAAAAATATACTATCATTTTATTATATACATCAAAATTAATTATAATATATGTATGGACAGTGTTCTAATGAGCTAGCAAAATAAGAAGTAAAGTTGCAACTAGTAAAGTTTTGATAATTTAGAAAACCGTTTCATATAGAACGTCAAACTTTAAAATCATAGATCTGTAATTTCTGTAAAGTAAATCTGCGAAAAGAACATATATTTAGGATAATCCTTGCTTAATCCACTTCAGGTTGAATTGGCATGTTATGTCTTATTATTATTTAATCTTTGTTTATTTTTAAAATATTTTTAACAACTAATACACAAGTGAAAACTTTAAAACAAAATCCATATACAAAGAAACACGGATTTGATAAATCTACTAAATAAATACTGAAAATTAAATATACTTTTTGTTCTCATTAAACTTTCCTAATATGGTAGCTTGTCAAGCCAACTTTTCAAAAATCTGGACCATGTAGAGGAAGTGAGTTAATAATTTTAAATAATATTAAAACTAAATACAACCACTCTTAATTTTTAAAGTTATTTAGGCATAATGTAAAATAGTATATAATTTATAAGATCAGAAATATAAATCAAGTATGAATGTAAAACATACACATGAAACATTTAAATCTACAGTAACTACTTTACTTGAAATATCCCAAACTAAGATAATTTTTTTTAAACTTGTTTTGAATATGGTAGTACATTTGAATCCATTGCACCATGACAAACTTATTCATCACAACACATTTGTGATACATAATATACATACTTCAGTTTCCTGTCATGATTCTCATCACGGGCAGGAGTAGACATTTGTGCTGACTAAGGGATATTTATAACCCACAAGTTGCCATTTTATTAGATGTTGTAGTCATGATATCAAATAGATATTAGTAGTCCATCATCAGATTTCAAGTGGACTTCTTACTCAGTATAGTGGTAGCTAATGTTTCTATGTCATACTGTGTGAACATGAAAAATCTGTGCAGATTCTAGTGAAATTCTAAATTTAAAGACTTTATTGTAAATACGTTTTATAATTAGTGTTTCTTTGTGTACAATCTGAAGTAAACAATAATAGTGGGAGCCTAGAAGCTTCAACCACAAATCAAATTGTATGTAATTTTTAATTTGTTTTTACTAATTATGATTACAAATAATAATAAATTACCAAATAATAAACTAGCTAAGGTATAAAGTAATGAATAAAAGATTGTTACCCTTTCAAATATATAATATTTAATGCTTTATAAGTGAGAATATATTCATAGCGAAATACAACTCAATTGACATAACAAATTAATTCGTACCTGCTAGATTGCTCAGATCATGAATCATTATATCCATAAGTTACAATTTGTCAGATGGTTGAATACCTGTTGTTACAGAAAAGTGATTGAGATTCAAATATACGAAGGGGTAACCGAAATGCCATGGTGAAGCTTCAGTACTATGCATGTCTGCTGCACAACGGGGATAGAGTTACTCATTGAAAGTTCAGTGCCGCCTGTGTTGTTGGTCTGGCATGTTCTGTTTGCCTTCAGTAATCATTTTGCTAGCATTGTTTTGTTTTATTTTTTATGATGGCAGGTTTAAGTGATTAACTTGCAGCTGTGAATTTTTTTTTCTACTTGGTAAAAATGCAGCTGAAAGTATTTTAATGTTGAAAACAATTTACAAAGATGACGGTTGGAGTAAAACAAGTGTACTGCTCGGTTTAAAAATGCTGGTATGTTGATTGATGACAAACCTTGTTCTAAACATCCATCAGCTACCCAAATCGACGAAAATTGTGAACAATTTAAGAGCTTGTGCTCACAGACCGTCGACAAACAATCGATCAACTTTCAGAGAGTAATAAGTTATCTTGAAGCTTAGCTCTGGGAATTTTAACAAAAGATGTGGGAATAAAAAGAGTTGTGCCTAAGATTGTTCCTTGGGCTCTGACTGGCAGTAAAAAAGAACATCGAGTTAAAATATACCACACTTTGAAACAACAACTTGATGCTTATCCAGATTTTCTGTCAAAGGTTCTGATGATAAGTCGTGGTACTATGGTTACGACCCAGTAATAAAGCAACAGTCAACTCAGTGGAAGACGTCATTGTCATCCCGTCCAAAAAATGTTGTCAAATCAAACATCAAAACAATCCTGATTTGTTATTTTGATGTCAAGGGCATAGTTCATCAGAGTTTGTTCTTCCAGGTCTGACCGCCTATCAAACCAAAGTTTTAAGAACATTGCACAACAGTGTTCATCAAAATAGATCCAATTTGTGGGAGACAAGAGACAGGTTCTTCCATCACGACAATGCACCTACACTCACAGCTGTCTCGGTTATACATTTTTTGGCTAAAAATGGCATGGTTAAGCTGTCCCACGCACTTTTATCACCTGACCTGGCTCCATACAATGTTTTCTGGTTTCCACGCATGGAAAAGGGTATGAAACAAGGAAGTACTATCAAAAACAATTACTGCAGCGAACAGAACTGACAATACAGGCAGCACCAAACTAGCAATGAGTTGTGTGCAGACATGCGTAGTACACAAGCTTCGCCCATGACAGTCCGGTTACTTTTGGGTTCCCTCTAGTAAAAACTAAAAGTCTTCAGTAATATGAATGTTATTAATGGTTTCTTTAATAACATATCTAACAACTAACTACAAAACATTGGTCAACCCTTTTGATCCCGGGACTCTTTGCATGATTTATTAATAATGTAGTGCTTTGACAAAACACACAAAATTTTTATTTATCAATGGATTTTCATAATTCTTTTTTTAAATTTACTTCTTTAAGATTCTAATATAACATAAATTTACCTAGAATTATAATAAACATGCACACACAAAATTATGAGAAAAATTAAACTCACTAAAAAACATTTTTCCAAAATTTTCTGTTTCCATTTTATATAGAGTATATAAAATTAAAAATCAGTTCCCTAAATAAAAGCATCTTGTCTTTGTATACATAAAAATGAGTTTTTCTCTATATTTTCCCTTAGTTATATATACAAACAGAGATATAGGTTTATAACTAAAAAGTGCACATTTAGTTGCACAGCACAACATTGCAAAAAATACATGATAACGTATAATAATAAAAGTAATTAATCAAGTCACTTGTAAAATTACAAAATAAATACGAATTATTCTATTTTAGCTTTAATCAAATGTTTTCATGTTGTCTTATTGTAAGAAAAAAAAGGTTTTTATGTTATATACACTAACACTTATATACACTAACAAGAACCACTACAAACAATAATAAAATTGTTGTAAACAATATAAACACTAAACTTCCAAACAAAAATATCTTCACAACAAAATTGTGAGTAACAAACAGACCACTCACTCACTACTCACAAAAATGATTGCTGACACGGCATTTGTTGCCAAGCCGCTACAGTAATCAAGTTTGAACTAAAACAGAGTTGCTAAATCAAACTAGAAGTGCCTTTAAGTACTATGACTTTGAAAAGCATTCATTACAAATGCTTAATATATGTAAGAATTATTTTACTGATTATATTATATATTTTTTTTTAATATTTTGTAAACGTCCGCAAATTTGGATGTTGGAATGAACGCGATTTTTCCACACATCAGGAAAATCGGACCTTGGGATCAAAAGGGTTAATGTCTTTCTTTGTTATACTAATAGTGCTTCCAACACTAAACTTTGTAATTATTTTGATAGAATCATTCTAATGAGTCATGTTTTAAAGGTTTCTCAAATTTATCTATGAGTGATTTCCACAATTGTTCTGGATAACAATTATGGAAAGAATATGCGAAAACTCAGCATGGTTTCTGAAATGGTCTATGAACACAAATAGATTTATTTTCAATGCAAGTCATGATTCACCACTCTACTCTCTACAAGACTGTTGCTCAGATGTGTTGTATTACTGTGAGTCTGTGATGTCACAATCAAACACTATATTCGAAGACATAATAAAAAACTACTCTATGAACAAATACATATCACACAGCACCAAATCACTACAGACTCACATTAATACAACACACCTGATCAACAGTCTTGTCCGTGACTCACAGCATTAATCAATTCACCCATCTAGTGTGAAACGTGTCTGCTGAAAAATATCAGTAAGTAATAGTTTTTGCCAAGTGATATCAATATTATTTATTACTTTGGTATAGAGTATATTTTCTACATGTTGAATTAAATTGTAATATACAGGAATATATTGCTGAAAAAACAGTGCTCATATGACAAACGTCTAAACATATCTCTTGGATTCATATATTTAATTCCTTTATCATTCATAATTGAATTATTTTTAACTTTTAAACTATGAATAAATTTTGTGTTTTTCCTTAAAATTATATTGTAAATATTGATTGGATTTGTAAATAG
The DNA here is from genome assembly GCA_036971475.1 of Prosapia bicincta. Taxonomy (NCBI): domain Eukaryota; kingdom Metazoa; phylum Arthropoda; class Insecta; order Hemiptera; family Cercopidae; genus Prosapia; species Prosapia bicincta. Next base: position 194,943,486 of record JBAIZL010000001.1, read on the forward strand.
TTTTTAACAGACGTATAACTTTTTAATTTAATCAATTAGGAGCTGAACTCTGTCAATTATTCAGATAGTTGAAATAAAGTATTAGGAATTATAGTTCTAATAAAAATAACTTTCATTAACATAAATTAAAATGTTTATAACGTAAATTTTATTTGTCTAGGAAGAGGTGTTTCTTAGTGGCATCTGGTTGACTTTGACTCTAAAGTTCACTAGTCTATAGAAATTTACATGTGTATTGGATCCCATTAGTAAATGTTACACATTATTAAAATGTGTAGTCTTAGCACTCTCTGTATTCATCATTGTAACATTCCTTTTATGATTTATTTTATAAAATTAAAACGTTTAGACAATTGAATAGCCCACATTCCCAAATGTCAGGTGAAGATATTTCACAGACAATTGTTGTGATTTGATCTTTGCAGCGCAAGGGTTTTATAAACGAAGATATCCTTTACAATCAATGAAGTGGTGATGAGAAAAATGTGATATTTAATGTTATACCACAAGGAACAACAATAAACTTAGCTGTTTAAGCTGTAAGACCAAACAGAATAATCTACAGAGACTACTTTAATTTGGAATTTTGAAATAGAACCATAACCTCATTTTTGTGCTGAAACTCAAGAATTAATGAGATCTTTTTGATAGGAACAAAAAGACTGCACATCACACTGTCTTTGCATCAAGCAATTACTATACTTCCCATTATGCGAAAGGCATTATCAATAAGTGGTTTTGTATCAAAGCAGAAGATGAGATAACGGTCGCCAATTGTTTCCTGTCACAAGAAGCTGATGAGGTCATCTGCACAAAATGTGTATAAGGAAACACTTTTCTGCTTCCTGGTTGAGAGCAAAACTAGTTAAGGTAAACTAGCCTGAACACTCAATCCCATTATTTTCCCTATTCCAAAGCTAGATGATTGTTATGTCCTTTTCTTAGCCTAGCTACCAGTAATTTCATCTGTTCTTCTATATCCTTTATACAAGAGGATGAATGGTTAGACACTTCCTTATGGCTCTGATGATGAGTAGATGTACTTCAAGTATACTACCCTGTTTTTTATTATGTACATTGTTACAAGCAATTATTTATTCATCATGTAACATGTTCCATCATTATAAATAATAATAAAAACGTCAGAACCGCAGCGACGGTGTGACTGTTTACTTTGTCACAGACAATCTTTTTCAGCTTGGTAACAGGGAAACCTGCAATACCCAGTAATATCACTGTTAATGGGGGTAAAGCATTGGAAGGACCAGACAGACTAAAACAGCTAGGCAGCGGCATAAGGCTCATTAGGTTGCAACCTTGGGAGTATTTGTTTAAAAACTGCTCCGTCCGAAGAGAAGCATCTCTGCTCTGCTCCGAGTTTGTTATTATTTACAGTTAAGGACTTGAGATTGGTTTGTTAATAAATAAACCCATGACTTGAAATTTTGTGTCTTAAATAAGTAAAAATATAATAAAAAATGCCAATATATTTCCTTCAATAGAATAAATCACAAAGTATTAAGCTATCTATTTTCCCCATACAGCCTTCTTAAGTTTTTTATGATTACTGTTTCTTTGCCTTTGGAAAAACTAATACTTTAAGATGTACAACCCCCGTAGGTTTTAGGTACCAGCCGCCACTGTTGCCTGTGAAAGATACAAAAGAAATTAATACAGATAGAATTAAGGCAAAGAGATAGGTAAGTGATTATAGCTCATGTAAACAGAGTTATGTAATGTAAGTAAATAAACTCTCTCTCGGAGATGTGAGAGATTATACATCTTTCTAAGCTTGCTATACTATATTGTAGCAAGAAGTAAAAGTGGGGTCAGGAGATACTCCCATATCCCTCAATTCTAAAAGTAAGGAAAATAATGGTTTGATTGGATAGAGTTACTTACTTGAAGGAAACGTGTTCTATACAAATTTCAAAGGAAAGTGTTTACATTCTCTAAACATATTTGTGAGTTAGGTATTCTAATGAAATATGTCTATGCCCTTACTTTTACTGTGAATACGAATGGTGAAAAGAACAATAGGTGTGATAGATCTTGTCCTACAAAATTACACCATTTGATCCAAGATTCATCGATAATTTTTATCTACACTGAACAAATTGTATAAGTCAATTTTTTGAATTAATACTTTTTCTCTTATAATAAAAATGAATAGTAAAATTTCGATGTTATAGTAAAAAAATATATAAACAATCTGATTTTGTTCAGTTTTCTAAAAAAAATTAATTCTACTTTCACAGATACAAGGCTTTCTTTTTAGAGCTGATTTGAAATTTTTTAAATAGTAACACATGCCTATAGCTTAAATTTATAAAATTAATCACTGAATTCATAAAATTGTTGTTAACCCTCATGCACGCGTGCCTTTTTATCTAACGTAAGTAGGCGCGTTGTTGTATTTTATACAACATCTCGGTTTTCTACATTTTCCTTAACTTTCAATCGAGTTATTAAAAGTTTGGTCTTACCAATGAAAAAATTACTTGTGAGTTGACCCCAGCAATGTTTATCAGAGCAAAAAATAATGCAACTGACCATCTTCTTGTCCTCCGGGCAACGTTATTTGTAGCACAAAGCTGGTCATTACTATCAACTCCACCTTTCGTTCTGTTGTACTGCAATATAATTTCTGGCTTATTTGTTTGTTCGTCAACATCATCTGAGTCGTGCATAGTCGAAATCAATATTACAGCTTTATTTTTTTGTCGTATATGAGACCATGGTTCGATCATTCTGGAACCCAAACAAGGAAGTACCTGGCTGATTGGTTTTACTAGGCAGAAATTCTGGTGGAATTTCCCGTTTGTTCTTACGTAGAGTGCCAATCACCTTCCAATTCACTTTCTGAGTTATGATCACTTTTTTCAGCTTCATCCAGATCATCGTCACTTTCAATAAAATCAGCATTATCAATTTCTTCATCAGAAAGATTCTGTAAAATTTTTGGAATGTCTTCCAAATTCACTCCTAAAAACATGAAAATTTATAAAAATGTTGAACAAAACAAATAATTACATAATTCTTTAAAAAAACGTATATAAAAAACGTGCGTTCCATCGTGGAGAAAAAAAAACTGCACCGAAAAATTAAAAACGTCAGAAGGCGCCTTGTTGTATTTTGTACAACAGTGATGACTGACCAGAACTAATCGTACACTGAGGCTATGTTGATAGAATAAAGACATTGATGACAACTGATAAGAGTAGTGGGGGGACCAATAGAAGAATAGAAAGGTGAATTGAACAAATAACTACCAACAGGTTTCAACAAGAATCAAAATATTAAAACTGTTGTACTTTTTACAACAGCGCGCGTCCTTGAGGGTTAATGATCATAATATAAATTAAATTTTTCTATGGGGTTATGCAAAATTATAATATTTTTTTAAACATAAAAACATTTAGGTTTGATTGTACCGATTTTTTAAATTCTTACTCTTGTCCACTTTGTTATAGAAATTCTAGTGAGTTTTTAAATTCTCAAAATATATAAACCGAATTTTGTCTGTGAAGCCTAAATATCAGTATGCTGGCTCTACTTTAGTTATGCCTTCCTTTATCCCATCTTGGGTCGAATTTCCTTTTAGTTATCAACTTATTCATCTTTTTCAGGCTATAAGCTAATTATATTAAGTCATAAGTAATTATTTAAAGAACTAAAAATAACTATTAACTTACTATGCTGACGGGTTTCGAGACCGCCATTTCATTGACGAAGCCTAACTTGCTACTGGCGGCACTCGCTCAACCTTGCAAGGCATGCGATTTATGAGTGTGTGATAGGCGGGTTGTGTACTATGTTTAGGAAAATGATGTTAGATTTGAAATGTGTGTGGTTGTTAAAAATATGTTGTTTTTGTGGTATGTGTGTTTGTATATTTCAAATTTTTCTCTAGTGGTTAGTTTTTAACTATGGTTTAGGACATGGGGAATATTTATATTAGTGTGGATGTTTGTATATGTGTGTTGTGTGTCTTGTATATGTATTGTGTTGCTGGGTTTCCGGTTTATGTTGTTTATATGTTTCCTGTTTTGTATCTTGTGTTAAATGATTTACCACTTTGACCAATGTAGATCACTAAACGGTATATCTTTTAACACAAGATAAAAATTATACACGATATATTCTTGGATCAAATGGTGTTTTTTGGAGGACGAGGTCTATCACACCTTTTGTTCACACCATTTCAAATACCATTCATATTCGCTGTAAAAGTAAGGAGATAAACATATTTCATTACAATACCTCATTTACTCTTTAGAGGATTTAGAAACTTTTCTTTGAAATTACTAAGGAACAGGTGAAATCATTGGATTTAATCAACGAAATCAAGATGGTTACAACTAACTTTATTCATATTATTTATAATTGAGGTTTTCATCTTATATGCTATCGTTTTCTTTAATTTTTAGGCTATGATAACGTGATGATCAGTTTCAAAATCTTGGTTTTCTCTTTTATATGATCAATTGCTTATATACCTTTAGTAACTATGATCAGATGCGACATTAAATAAAAAATACAAAACTCCAATAACAGGCTATAGATATGTTAATTTCAATAAAACATTTGTTTGAAATAGTGTGTTAGTAGTAAAGAAATGCTATTATTAGTTACTAAGACAAATTTCCTACAAATTCAAATGAAAAAATAAATTACTAAATAAATTAAATGAAATAGTATTCAGAAGCAAATCCATTTATTTACTGTAAATTCGTTTTATACATTGTTTTAAATATTATACTGTCAGTTATAACAAAATTAGGGCAAGATAAGAGCACTAACTTAATCAATTATTGAAAACAATTTTAATGATTAGTATTTATTCTTACAGTATCACTTATTGCCTTAATAACCCATATCAAATTACTGTTCCTATACTGATTAAAACCTGAATTAGACCTAAGCTTTACATGCAGTTTTAATGAATATAAATTTGTTTAATAATAATAGTTTAAAGACTTCAAATGTGTTATAGTTATTAAAAAGCACCGTCATATTATATTGATATTATATATCAAGCGTTTAAATATTACAAGAACATAAAAAAATTAAAATTATTTTCAGATATTCTGCATTACCTGAATATCTAAAATTGTCAGACTAAAATTTGCTTAGTGTTAAACTGAACAGTGGCTTTTATTAATTTACATATTCAAAGTAAATAAGTTAATGTGTTGCCTTATTTGAGCTTTTGCTTGTCAACTGTGTGTAAACTGAAATGTTCATTTGTTTACTAGTAATAAGTAGTAGTATATAATTTTTGCACATAGACATTTGTGCCAAATGTGTTAAACCAAAGACTGAATTCCTATATACCATAATCTATATGGTAGTTTGCGAAATACATTTGTTAAAACCAAAAACCAAACCTAATTTAAGTTTAAAAAAATCATAATATGAAATATATAGATCAATCATAAATACACTCAAAGTCATATAAAGTCTTTTTTTCAACTCTAAAAAAGTGAGCCAATGGCGGCTCCAGTTGAGCCAATTGCCCTCCCACCCTTGAGAATTTGGATACATTTTTTTTTTAGAAATATATTTTTCATATTCGTAACAAATTTAAATTTAACCCAGTATACTTATAAAAATCTATTTTTCATTTGACTTTTATTTTAAAGCAATGTATATTGTTTTTACATTTATGTAATGTTAGGTATAGAAATTCATCTGATAACATAGGTAGTTCCACCCAATATAAAAAACACTGACATGTTACATGTCGTGCACTAGTTCCGTACCGGCTCGGCTATACTAGCAGTCTGTACTACGACTGCATTGTCCTTGTCAGACCAAGCCGTTCGATGAAAGTTACACAATATTTTGTGTTATGTATAAAATAATAATGTTGGTATCTATGTAAATTCAGGTAAAATATATGTTTTGATGAAAAAAATGCCAAATTTTCTATGATTTTTAAGTACAAGAATAGCTTAAAATTTCATTTCCAGGTTTTTATTTTTGAAAGTTTTCCGCCCCATGTTTTCCTTTCATTATGACCCCCCCCCCCAGTCTATCCTAGAGCCACCCTAAAAGAGGGCTTTGAACTTTTAATAATTTTAATTGACAAAATTTTACAATAAACACATTTTATTTTGTTTTTATTATTATTTATATATTAGAATATAATAAATTTGATGCAAACCTGATTCAAAATATGTTACACATTAATAGTACTTACAAATATTTGCTTCTATTAATTTCTATTAAAATTGTGTTTTCTATTTGTAAAATATTTGGTTTTAATACTAATAGAATTTCTGCATTAAAAGTATTTCAGTTCAAATAATATAATTTATAAATAGCCTAATATTAAAATTTTAACATGTGAATTTACTCTTGACTTTTTAAATTGAATGAAATGCTGTAAAGGTGAAATTACATACAGGTGTAATTAATTTAGTTAATACAAACTGCTAATAAAATTATTGGTCAATTAATTAGGCTTTCCTATAGTTTTAGGTTAGATTTATATAGGCAGGAGCAATCAAGTTTAGTGAATATATAGCAATGAAATATAATGTATTACATAAAAATAGAAATTTACAGTGTCCTGAATCTCTGTAGTTTTGAATAAGATTATTTTTCAGGATATATTACATTACTGTGTGTATATTATTGAGTTTCTGTGAGTGTGTGTGTGTGTGTGTGTATTAGTAACACTGTTCTCTTGTATTTACTTTAATGGACTTGAACAAGAATTTTAGTTTTGGTATATTTGTAAGTCGACTTTCGAGAGCTTATTATATTACAGTGCTGTCATTTTCTAGATTTTCCATGTCAAAAACTAGAAAATAAGAGCACTGTAATTAATGAGTTTTTGATAGTCGACTCAAAGATTTACCAAGTAAGATTCTTGATTAAGTACATTAAAGTATAAATGATCTACTTGTGTGTGTGTGTGTGTGTGTATATATATATATATATATTTATTACACACACACACACAAATCTAGATGTCCAATAAACAATATGTGTAATACCTGCAAGGTTAATTGGAATAGATAAATTATTTATCTAATTATACATATATTGTTACAGTTTAGTTACAACTTTATTTAGTACAATTATAAATTACATATAATTTAATTTTACCTAAGTGTGTGTGTCTTGACACTAAAATAGAATTTATTATTGAAATTATCAAAAAGTGAATCTTTTTAAAAAAAATAAAGAGTTGGTAATAAAAATTTATGCGTATTTTAAATACCATACCTTTTGCTATTTCATTTCTTTTCAGAAACATCTAATTATTTTTAGTCTTCTGTTGTATTAATTGTTAGTCTGTGTAATGGAAATAACATTTATTTTATTAAAATGTGTAATTTCTACTTTTTTACTAATATATAAATTGCAGGCTGCAACTTAAATGGACATGTCATATGTTATAGTAATTTTTATTATTACTACGTGGAGACCAGGACCATTGAATACAAAATATTCTTTTTGATAAAATAAAATGTATTTATTTCTTAAACATATTTTTAATGAATATTAATTCTTAAAATTTTCAGATATTCCCGACTATGCAAACAGGCCCTAAACTATGTAAAGTGTATCATATAAAATTCTGGCCACATTTTTTGCAACACTAAATCTCAACATTTTCCAATTAGGTCTTAACAGTATAATCAGTTTTTTTTTTTTTAATTGTATTGAGTCCAACTGAGTTAATTATCTAATAGTATGAGGACCCCAAGCTTCTCAAGATAATTAAGTAATACTGTAAGAATTTGTAGCCATTTCATTGACTTCGGCCCTTCTACCTATCTTCATAAATTCCCTACCCACCCATGTTTATGAAGTGTTTGCTCTGCTATTCCTCTTGTTTTTAGTTAAAAAGTTGTTTTTGAATCATTTTGACACACTATAACTGTTTTCATTAAAGCCGCTTCTTGTAATAATTTTGAATTCACTGATTAAATTACAAGTAATTATTGCGTAACTGAGTAAATACCTGAACTTACTTTCTGACAAGTAGTGGGTCGGCTTCACCAATTGTTTTGAAACACATCAGCTAGTAAGTTCATTCACTCAGTTAAGCAATAATTACAATGTTTCCATTAGTGTTTACTTTTTTGTGTTATTTTTTTTACAGTCACAATAAAACATCTCGTAACTAGCATTGCATCATCTGGTCCTTGGATTGACCCGCCTATAATCCAATTAATTAGTGTAAGTAGAATGGCCCAAAAGTGACCACACCAAAGCTCCTGTGTTCTATGACAGTTGAGATGTTATAAAAACAAGATTATGATCACCTTATCCATCTCTATTTTTTAGTGATAATCAAATTGATTAAAGATGATTACTATACTCACCTCTATTAAATTTGTAGAATTAGAGATTCGAAAGTACGGTTAAAGACTTATTCACTCTGGGCCAGAATTTACAGAGGTATCCATCATATTAGTTTTTTTTCTTGAAAATTAAAAGATTGATTGCAATTAAGTTTTAATTATATGCAAATAACTTTTAACAACTCAAAATTGATTTCTTTTTGTCAGTTTCTACATAACAAAAGTTTGAGTAAACGACCCACAAAAATTAACTTATATTTTTGCTGACACTTTTAAATGTTTTAAACTTGCCTATAGTAGCACTTACTTTGCTTGTTGAGGACGACCGTTTCCGGAGATGTGTCCCTTTGTCAACTCAGACCGTAACTCTCAGGGTATAACATTGTTTAGAACAAGTTTAAAACATTTAAAAGTGTTAGTGATTACTAGTAGCTCACGTGAAGATGGAATCAACAAATGTTATATTTTTGTAATGTTCTTTGCTTGTTTCTCAACTTAGGGTTTGGAATTACTTAGAATATTGGTTTACTAACGTTTTATGTTTATAAATTTAAAACTAAGTGTGTAGAAAAATTGTCTTCAATGTTTACAAAATTTTAGTTTTAAGATTAAACAATAATCTTGTTCCAAACCATTAAAAAAAAGTTAAATTTTCTTCTCAAGGTGACTATTTGGTGACTAAAATATTGTATATTAATATACAATAACAAGAGCACAAAGGTACAATATATTACAATGAAAATATTGGAAACAACCCCAATACCATAAAAATAACAAATAATATTATATTTGTATATGTATCAAATATCTGTATATTAATAATAATATTATTTGTTATTTTTGTGGTATTGGGGTTGTTTTCAATATTTTCATTGTAATATATATTAATATTGAACAAAACTATTACAAAAGTAAACTATCTCTTGAGCTCTTTCTTACAATTACTATTCAACAACCTTGCTCTAAATAATCAACAAAAGAGAACTTTTGAGTGATTCAATAGCCACTGGGAAAGGTGCTCTAAAACAACTCATATAATTTTTCCAGATATATGATATTTCTAAAATAAATCATGTTTGTTTATTTGTTCTATCTTCTAAAAATACACAATATAATAAAGAACTCTGATATGAAATTATTTTTTTTATTTTTGACACTTTATGATACATGTAAGATGTTTTTGATTGGTATTATTTTACCATTAATTAATTTACATATTTATATTGACCTCAGGACTATAATGGTAAGAGACATTTTGTTCCCTAGGGATGCAGACAGGCCTCCATCTGGTCCTTAGATCAATATAAATAAATTTATTCAATATTTTGTTAAATAGCCAAATTGAGATTCAAGAGAAGTTAGGCAGAGAAGGAAAAGTTTTGGGAAGAGCTATTGATATAGAGAATGAAGTTTTGCATCTGACTATGGACAAAGTGAAAATGTATATTTACAGACAAACACTTTGTCTATAACTTTCAAAAATTAATTTACTTTAGAAAAGACTTACTGGAGTATACTAGCAAATCACCATGACAGGGACTGTTGATGGCTGAAAATGTTATGTCTTAGTCAGGTTCTTATGAATCTATTTAATTTAAATTGTATACAATTAATTGGATAATTTACGACAATTTTTTTTTGTTATTTATTCTATTCTATAAGAAATAACTGGGACTAATTAAAGTGAATCAAATATTTCATAATTTGTTTGGACTAGTTAGTTAACTGAAAATTATAGTTTTGTATTACTATAAGCATGTTCTAGGTAAAAAAAATCATAGTAATATTTATAATTATCGAAATCTTGTTGCTGTTCATGACGAGCTGGTTGTAAATTACAAATTACACTTTTGTTATTACTTGCGACCAGACATTTGTTAACTAAAAGTTGTTAGTTGTTAACTTACACTTGGAGGAAACGTTTTCGTCTTACGACTTCTTCAGCCTCGTATACAAGTAATAACAAAAGTGTATTTATAATTGTACCACAATACAAAGATATTAAAAAAGGAGAATGACTATTACTACTCTTCATTATCCTTGATAATGGAAACTGTTCCAAGAAATCCTCATTATTTGTTTCACAAAAAGCAATTTCAATTTATATGTTTTTGGTTTAACCAAGGGACACCTTGAGACATCGGTCCTTCCCCCTCTGTGGGATCATATCTCAACCAGGGTATTCAATGAATGGAAAGGCTCATTCAGACTCAAAATATTCTCTACTCTCCAGCTTGAACGAGGCATCAGAAGAAGAATTAATTTGGAACATTCCTCCCTGCTGTTTCTTCAGGAGCCCTTATTGCCCAGAAAACTACCAACAGAAACGAGGATTAGGTTGAGCCTTTGCAGCCTTGCTCCGTAAAAGGAAGAAGATCCAAATATTCTTAAACAAAAAAGCCTTAAAACTATTGCAAAGCTCTCCCAGGGTAACTTGGTAATTGTATATACACTGATGGTTCCTCAGATAAACTGCTCAATAAGGGAGGTGAAAGCATCCTCTTTCTTCTTCCCAGAGAACTAAATGCCAGTACAAAAATAATGCAGGCTTGATTGCCTCAAATTTCACCAGCGATTAAGGAAGTTGTCACTCTCTATCTAAATGACTCCATTGTTTCAGGCCTAACAAACTGGATATATAATTTTCTCTGATTGTAAATCGGCTTTAGAAGCAATAACAAATGTACTGCTTGAGAGTCTGCACTGTAAGGGGAAATCATGTCATTTACAATTGATCCCTGCACACGTAAATATTGAAGGCAATGAGTGTGGCGACTCATTGGCCAAAGAAGCCTGTGGAAACGATCAACCAGGTAACACCATTACACTTGGAGACGCAAACGCAGTGGCCCAGAACAGACTCTTACTTCACAATTTTAGAAGGCCACTTATCACCGACTTCAACTTTGACATTGGTCATAGTCAGACTAAGAACCAAACATTTCAGAGGGATGAAGATTCTCCCAAAACAAGACCAGGGCATACGTTAGCTGAAGCAACTGTCCGGATGTCAGTCATTTGAAAATCATCTAAGAGCTGTTCTCTTTAGCCAAAAGGCGTCGGAGCTGGCGGCCGCTATTGTCCAGACCTTCGATGTTGTCTAAAACTACATGGACATGAAAACAACAAAAAGTTATTATTTCTACTGTTATAATGCCTTATCAGGTTAGTATACCTCATATGAACATATTTTGATGCAACAGGTTTAACACATGGACAAAGTTGGATGCAAGGTAAAAGTCTTAAACCTTAGCTGTTTTGAGCCCTTTTCAGCTGTTTTCTCCCAAGAGATATTGTATTACTTACAAAGGAGTTGATTAGCACAATGTTTATCATACAATACAAAACACAAAGGGGCCTTCTTTTAGTTTTCCTGCTGGTAGAAATTTGGTCCAGTGAGTAAACTACACTTTTTGTTGATATGTGCACACTTTAATATCTGGTATTCTATATTAGGGGTTAATGTTTGGTTGATCATGTGTATTTGACAATAATAATATATTCGTACAAAGCATGTCCATCAAAGCAAAACATAGAAGATCCAACTGCCCTAATACCTGGCCTGTTCATTTATGGAGGAATTTCTGGTTTTATCTCGTCGTGTTCTAAGTATGGTTAGACCAAACCAATAACTAGCAGGGAACCAATAACAGTTCATTAGCTAGTGGTATTGAAGTGAACCAGTTATCATCCGTTATGTTTGTGTGAATCATAAAATTATTTTGTCAATTCTTTGACAAAATATGACGGCCATGACACATTTTTTGAAGTTGTTTTCTTCCCAAAAAATTGTACAGCATTGCACATATACTTCATTCCACTATCACAAACAATAATTATTTTTATTCCATACTTTGATGGCCTGTTTGGAATATACATACAGAACTTACAACATTCCCTGAATACAAAAAGTTGTTTGTCAATCGTTGGATATGAACTAAGTTTGTAATGTTTTTACATGAACCAAAGAAAACTTTGCATATTGGTGCAAAACAATCTTGTTTGACTCTTTCTAGTCAAGTTTATTGATCATCAAATCTAAGACAATTCACCAAGAATGCAAATCATTTATAGTTCATAGTGGCTTTGTATCTTTCACCAGAGTATTGTGAATTGAATTGCTCTTTGATTTCTAGGTGATTGTATGTTTGAGCAGCACACATGACCAGCAACCTAAAAATACATTGAATTCATCTTTAAAGAGTAATGACAATGTAGGTGCTATCTCTGAATAATTAGGTTGTGCTTTTCAGATTGCTGCATTTGTATACTCTATAATCATGCCCTTTATTTGTTCAGTAACAATTTTTTAAATACTTGTGAGGGTATTTGGTTTTTGCATTCTTTTTGGGTCACTGCCTCATATGAACTGTTACATTTAACACCTCGTGTGTGGTAACAATGTGGAATATTGTACCACATGTAGCCATTTTTTCCACTTTGATTGCGTTGGACATATGTAATGGTTCAGATGTGATAGTTAAGGACCATAAACAGGATGTTGCTCTGTTATAGTACCAGAAGTACCTTGACTAGGTCGATTTTGATTGTCAGTATCTGTGAGTGGCACAGGGTCTATAATCACAGCATCTGTAGCTTGTAAGTGTTTGTGGGTTGTAGCACCTTGGGCCAGTTCTGATCCACAGCATATGGGAGATTGCAATACATTTAAATAGCCTTTCAATTCTAGAAACTACGGTGTCTTCCTCCACTTTCATATAGTTAGTATCACGTTCAAGATCTTTATCGTCGCTACTGCAAGTGTCTTCTTTTGGTTCGTTTTCTGGGTCACAGTTTCCATTGTCACTAGGGCCTTCTTATCCAGAAAAAGAGGGATTTAACCAGAAGAACCCTGATCATAATTACTTTCACTATCACTGTTTGACAATTTTCATTTAGGTAGTATTCAATATATTTTTGTCTTTTTTCATCCAAATCCATTTTGAAATAAACAATCAACATATCACTAAAAAAAAGTAAGGATTAGCTGTGGAATGACAAAATATTCACATAAAAATTTACTGATATGATTACAGAAAAAGTGGGGTTTGGTATATGCCTACTCAACAAAAATGAAAAAATTACATTAACCGTAAAGGTTTTTTTGTTTTACAGACGAAAAACAAATATACCACAGACAGTAGGACAATCGGAACGCACCTCCGCAAATGGAATTGGCTAGGCGGGCTTTGAGTTACCAGGAACGAACATTCTCGCTCAGGGAAATAAATACCTTTTTTTTATCAAATTAAAGTTGGGTAAAAAACGTTTTCGCTAAATCGTACGCGTGGGCACGGGAAATAAATACCTCATTTTCATCCATTAACAGTATTTTTAGGTGTTTTCAAATGGCATGACGTAAAAATATAAAGAATGGTTTATAGTATATTAAAAATTTAATAACATATAAAAACCTATATAATTGCTTCCAAAATTTAAAAAAATATTATAAATAATTTAATATGTTTCATTAATTTTTGTGTTTATACAAACATTATCTTTTACACCAAAATCGGAATGTCAAAATGGATCTGGTAACAACTAGGTTATAGCATAAGCAAGAGTATTTTTTAAAAAACATGTCTCAAACCTGTCCTTGCTTAGCGGCTAACTCATATAGAGTGTATAGTCATTCTGTTTACTCATTATTATAGCAAACACTATTGAAATATTAATTTAAAAAAATGCAGTACTCTATATTGTTAATGTATTAATAGTAATAGTACAACAGATTCAAATACCAAATGAAAACAAAAAATATAGGAGGGGAGGGAAAATGTATTCCATTCAACTGTCACTTTTATTCGAAAAATATTACAGAAGGCAGTATCTATAGCCATTGGAAATCGTACTGCGCTAATAATTTTGTCATATCATTAAATTGTTAAATAAGTTTACTAATCAATTTCTTGTGTTGAAAAAACGTGGTTTCTAACAAATAATGCGTTGCATTAAGTTGAGTTTTTTTAAATAAAGAAAACTTTCTTTGTAAATAATTCCAACAGTATGTATACAGGATAATAATATTATAAAATACCACGTAAAAATAATAATTTGCTTATAACTTTCAAAAATATTTCATTTTAAATTTAGTATTACTATTCAGTAACGTATGTTGCTCCTTTTATTCTTTTTTAAGTCATTTATGATACAAATAAGTAGAGTTTGCACATTTTAACTGGCACTTGTAATACCATATTGCACCATGACAGTACCATAACGGTTTAATTTTATATAGTATGATGTAGTTCTTTAAATTCTAAATTTGTTTCAAGTGTAACATCTTTAGCCGGTATCTGAAAACTATAAAAAGATATTAATGGCTGTGCTAGCTCGTGCCCGCTCGTGTCTTTCATGCTTTCAACGAGTTCTCCAAATACTAGATTTTGACATGTGCGTTGTAGTTTAAACTCTAAACAATTTTATAACAAATTTACATCATAAAATAACCTCAATCTCTGTGTGTATTATATGTTTGAAGTTCGCATGAGTATTTATTTTGTCAGTTAAGTTATTATTATTTATGTCTTGAGTTTATTTTTGATTTTCGGCAGCAGCTCCATGTGTCACATTGACATCTAGAGCTTTTAGAATTTGTTTGCAAAATCATATGAACTTTAGGGGAAGAATATGTTAAGAACAAAGACCGGTAAGTCAATAGTTTTAATTTGAGCTTACTTTTGGTTGAAATTAGAATAGTTTTACATTATTATATTAACGGTACTAATTTATTTCACTTAAAGGTCAGTCAAAGTGACACCACGTGGTTTGAACGGGGGAATTGACTTGACAATTTTACAACGGTTTAGCATAGGCTATGATAGATACGTCGGGCATAACTAGTGTGTTTATTATTCTAAATTTTGTTATGAACTGTTATATAAAATCTAAACTTCTCTAGTTTATAATAATTTTTTAGAGAAATTGTGCAGAAAAAAGAAATTAAATCCAGGTCCTTGGAAAAATGCAAACCAATATTTATTAACCTTAAATATGTAACATTATTAAACTAAAAATGTAAAGTTAAACAAAAATCGTGAAATGTACTAAATTTGTCTTGATTGCTAAACATTTAATTCAACTTTGAGAAACCCTTGTTGTTTTAAATGATAGTTGGAATTTTTATTATTTAAGAGCTTGAAAGTATTGTACATGTGTAGGATACTGATAGGCCATTTACTAACAAATTAATATTATTAAAGTAGATTTTTTTATTTTATAAACGTTTTTCAAATTAGGTAAATTTAGTCAATGGTAGTGTTTGTTGTTCAAATTTCATAAAATCCATTTTATTTAAAATTTAGTATTTCAAAATCTAACCTTTAAAAATAAATTGATCAAAACATTAAATCCATCCTTTTTCATCCAAATGAAGAAATGTATACAATTGCTGAGGAAAGAAATACAGAAAAACCTAACCTTGATACATTCTTAAATTACAATTCAATTAAAAATGTTTTTTTACTTGTATTATTCTTTTTTTGTGACATGTAATTCTATCTTTTTATGACAATACTTATCAAATATTGCATAAACTCCACCTTTTTGACCCTATTTGAAATATTTACCTAAAAACAAGAAACTACATTACTATCATCTCCAAGCAGCATATATACTCTATCCATTTAGATTAAGTTTACCTTTTAAAAAATCGAAACTATGTTTTCGCCTATAAACTAGACACGTACAGCTCAATTTACGCCCGCATATGTTGTGGCACTGAGAAAAATGGAAACGAATTGTTAATTCAACAGTCATTTATAATGATGAATTACTTTTTATTCGTTTTATAATGAATCATTTCTAATCAGATCTAATATAGTTATATAGTAAAGTAGTTTAATATATTACAGCAAATCCTGGAAAAAGTATAGTGTTTTAACTATTACTAAGATTTACGGCATTGAAAATAACATTTTACTTCTTTAAAATGTATTTTTAAGTAACATAAGTAAAAAGAATCTCAGTTGTCTCATGTATATTATTCATTTTTTCTATTTACTAATAATATAAGGTAAATAATTGTATATTTTTATTTATATTCAGTTATTTAATTACAAATGAAAAATATTAAAATTTCACCACCTACACTTTTGTACATATCACTCCAAGTTTTTAAATTAAATTAATTTTGTTTTTAATTAAAATTGTGAAAAACTTTGTAAATTTCTATATTCTGTTTCATTTATTACTAAGTTATGTTTGTAAAAAGATTTTGAAGGTCTATATTAATAAATGTTGTATAGTCTTCATGGAAGGAGTATTACAAAATTATTTCCCAGCATATTTGAATATAGTACTAACAAATTTAATATTTGTAAAACCTATTGTGCTTAAATTTTGTTGTCAGTCGGATTTTTAATATTTTGTTAAATTCCGTAGACTATTTAGTTATGTAGTTCAGTAGACTAGTAACTTATTTAATTAATAATATTATTATCTTGCTAAATAAAACTATTTGGAATTTTGTGTTTATGCAAGTAAGGGAGAGCAATGTTTGTCATTCTACTACTTTGAACTAACCTTGATTCGTAATAAAGGTTTAACTATTTAGTTTAACTTAATAAAGTAAAATCATTTGTGTAAAATATAAAAACGAATTTGAACTATTTTGTAGGCTACACAAGTCTAATCTATTATTTATAAATCTCTGCTAAAATGAATTAGTGTTTTAATTTTATTTAACACCAGAACCTAAGTACAGTAAATTCTAAACATTAAAATCAAATTAACAGTAATTTTTTAAAAACCTCTTTCCAGTGTTTTAAATTTTATAAGTACAACATAAATTTAAAAGTCTAATTTTGATTATTTATTTTACCATGTTATTTATATATAGGCCTAATTAGATCTACACAAATATTTTTAAAAATTATTGTACCATTCTAAATAATTATCAATTATAAATTTACAGACATAAGTACAATAGGCAGAAGTAGAACAAAATTAGAGTAAAATTCAAATTTATTTATCTCCTCTGTATAAGTTATTTTAGAGTACTTATTACACTTTTGCTATTACTTGCAACCAGACTTTTAGAACAGAATAAAATCATAAATAACAACAAACCTTCACTCACAACAAATATTATACACAGAAACAAGGCCTGCCAATGGGTTCACTGATTTCAAGCATTCTCGCAGAAGAATTCCTAGAACACATAGAACAGAATAAAATCATAAATAACAACAAACAAAAAGTCTGGTCACAAGTAACAGCAATAGTGTAATAAGTAATTAACAACCAGCTCGTCATGAACAGCAACAAAATTTCGATATATTAGAGTTTTGTGTAGTACAGCATTTTTAGAGCCTCATCGATTTTTTAAATTATAATCTTGAAAGACTAGTGGTGTTTGTGTATATCTACTTGTGTATATTTATGGATACACATGATTCTGTAGCTATTTTTAAAGTCAGATGATATGAAATATATAGAAGGTTGAAGTCATTTTCCAAAAATGTTGAAGTTAAAAAATTTATTTAATTGTTATAAATGTTTGTTCTCTTCCGATAATAAAAACACTAATAATGACAACCTAACCACTTGAAGCCATACAGATACATACCATTAAACAAAAACTACATTAAATTAAACAAATTATATGTGTATAGTCTTTAAATATACCTAGTAATTAGAGCTTAGCTAGTGAGAACTTTTCACAAGGGTAAAACAGTAGTAGCCAAGCACTGAGGAAGGCGACATCGTCGCCGAAACTATTCTGTTGTGAACTAGTGTGTTTGTTTAGTAAAAACTAATTTTTGGTGAGATTTTGACTATTTTGTTTTACAGTTTTAAATATATTGTTGTTTTATAAGGGTTAAAAGAATTGTATTCATAAATTTATTTACCACTTACAATCATTTAAAGTAAATATAACAGGGATTTTCATTTTTCATGACAAGACAGCTTTTATGAGTATAAGTATTTTTTTATTTTGTATTGTACAAAATACAACACAACACCAACAAAAAAAATAAACTATGAGCACTTGGTGTATACAAAATACAGCACAACATTAACAACAAAGATAAACTACAAGCACCAGGAGTATACAAAATAAACTGCAACAAATTCTACATTGGGCAAACAGGTTGCAGCTTCAAACAGAGTCGAGGAACACAAAAAGAACACCATTCTACAATCACATAAAAGAAACAGGACACAAATACACAGACATTTACCATAACCAAAAACTCTTACTCATCAACCAAAAAGGACCACATCTCAACACACTAGAACAATATGAAATTTACAAAAAACACAAACATATTATACGAACAAACACAATACAAATCACACATACTCTTTGATACTATCGAAAACCTGCATTTAAAACCGTCATTGCTTAACCCAACTACAACTCCAAGCAGAAAATTTAGACACTGATGAAGATCGCCACAGAGCGATCAAAAACGTTCTGTCTCAACTTAATGGAATACAAAATTCAAAAGCTAATTGTTTGACTAGTAAATTGACTTCTACTTTAATGTAGATAATTGCATTACGACATACATGATTGCATTGATATTTCACTTAACACTAACTACTTAGATTGTGTTAGACAACTTTATTTTTTTTTGTTGTAGATTTTATTTTTTGTAAAATCAGCAAAAGTTTTACGTTTGAACTTAATCGATTAGAGACTCGTTGTTTTAATAAGCTGTCTCAGTAATTTTTTTATAAATTTACTTTAAAAGCAAATTATTCACTGTCCATAAAATTCAAATCCATCCTAACTGGATACGTTTTAGATATATTCCAAAGTCTAATATAATGTTCTGTTTTGTAAAGAAATTGTGATTTTTAAAAATTTGTTTTGTAAAGTTTTTGGGGTGTCAGTATTAAGTTTTATAATTTTTCCCACGTTCTTACTTTCTGTTTGGCCAGGCTAATTTTTTTACTGCAATATCGGTGATACATAGGTTCAATATAAGGTTTAGTTACTTTTACATTAGATTTTGCAATGTACTATGTCTCCTAATACTCACAGAATTCAACAAAAATGCAAAAAATAATTAAATTTGATATATGATTTAATGATTTATCAAGTTAATAAAGTACTCCGAGGTGTTTCGAAATGAGGTTTTAGTAAAAAAAAATGAGAATTCTTCGGTAAATATTCAATAGGTTTTTACAAAAAAAGCGTACTCATTAATTATTATAACAATATACAAATTATTTTAATTCAACTATTATTGATAAAAGTTATAAATATTTAATTGATTATTATCTGGTGTGTTTGAAAGGAGTATTTCTAGTTTACTGTTTAGAGAGGTTACTTCTAACTCTATAGTGTGTATTGAATTTTGATGCAAATATTCTTAAATTTTATATTTTTAGTAGTAGTTATTGTTTATTAAGCTTCGATATTACTGAATTTCCTTCTATACTAACTTCAATTATTTCTTGTTTCAAAATGGTAAAGTTTGGATCTTAAAAGTAACTTTTTGTAACACTTCAAATCTGACAACATGCTATTACCTTGTTATCTGTTTTAAATCCAGGTTCTAGGAATTTTTGTACTGGAGTTCACCTGTGAAAACACATTGATTTATTTCTTCTATATTTTCTCTCAATAAGTCATATTATCATCTGAATTAAAAATCCATAAGTATTCCCTGAAGTTACATTAAACACTTTTGCATGGTTTAGGAGCTTATATTTTCTTTTCATCTACCTGTCAACTACAGTATGTATATTGTTTTTTGTTTTTGAACATTTAGGCTCTGTTTTATCATTTCAATTATTTCTTACCTCTGGCAATTGATAATCAACTTACTAATTTTAGATTTTAATAATTATTTTTTATTAACAATGGCTTTCATAATGGTTTTTTTCATAAAGACCAGTGAAAAATAAATTTTATTAAACATGCAGTTCAGTCTCACTACATTTGTTATTTTTAATGGGTCAAACGTAAACCATTACAAAAACCTACTTTTATAAATTTTTATTATAAAAATAACTAGTAAATATAAACTTTATTTTATAACTTAATTATAATTAGAAAAACTTTCCAAACTTTGTAAATTAAACTTTCCATCATAGAGTGGTAAGGTTTTTTATCTAAAGGGATTCACTGTGTGAAAACTTAGATCAAAATTAACAAAGTTACGACTATTGGGAGATAACAAATTTTCTGTGTTAGTCAGTAATTGAAAATAAAAAAAACCTTTTAAGGAGCAAATTCCCAGAGAAAATCAATTCGTTCAATTACCCTTTCATAATTTACCCCAAATTTAAAAAAAAACTACATGTGTTTTATTGAAAACTAGTAGCTCACATTTACATGGATTAAACTAATATAATATTAAGAACATAAATAAAAACAAAACATTCATGCAGTAGAAATTTCTCTTGATAAATATTTGTCTCCTAAAAATGTTAAAAATAATAGTTTCATTTGTATAAAAATGGTTAAAGGGATTATATTTTAAAAAATGAACATTTGTAGCAATTCAAAGAAACCTGCTTTTAGTGTAGCTGTTTCGAAGTACAGTATCACATTGGAAATTTTGATCATGTATTTTTATGAAGGCTGTACAACACCGCCATTGTTAAAATATTTACTTTCACCGTTGTATAGCTTGCTATGTATTATTGTTTCATGGAACAAACTCATCAACAGTGTACATTCTGCATCGAATATGAATAAGACCCTCTTAGCAGGCCTGCAATTTACAATTTGTACAAATATTTTGTTGAGAGTAGTTGTTCTGTTCAGCCCAAAAGTGAAAGTGTATGATCAGTAAATTTTAGTATACATTTTTTCTTCATGAAGAGAAATGTCAATTACAATCTATGCATTGGTGTGTTGGAGAACTTACGATTTCTCCTGGATGAACACAACGATGTTCCTTGATAATGCCAGCATATTAGTATTTGATACTACCAGCAATATATTCAACATAGACATAACATCTAATTTACAAATTCTTTATAAACAACATAGAAATAACCAATGTTACACAACCGAACAATACAAAATATAAAGACGCTTCAAACTACACTTTACACACATACTCAATACACAATTACTTTATAACTCGCACACACTTTTTGACATCATAACTCCTAATATTCACAAAGTACACCCACCCTACCAAAACATTGAGATCAGTTACGGTCTGAGTTGACAATGAAACGGCCATTCTCAACAAATATAAGTAAGTGCTACTATAGGCAAGTTTGTAAATATTTATAAGTGTCTAGTGAAAACTAGTAGCTCACGTGAAGATGGAATCAACAAATATGATATTGAAAATATCAAAATTAAATCTATATAGTTATATGTTGTTCAAATTTGGCAATGCCTAGATCCGGTTCTTAGTTTTGTTAAAATATTATAGGCTATGTTCAATTTTTTTAATTAAGTTTCGATTGTATAGCACCACTGAGGATGATGGCATAATGTTGTTGAAACGTGCCTGATATTAAAGTTTTTATAATTGTGAGTTGTAGCCTATTTATTCATGTGTTTATAATTTTTTATTAGTTTATATTGTGTAAAATATTATAAGTATTCTTATTAAGAATACGATTTGCTGGTCATATTCTTAAAATCATAATCTGATTTTACAAATCTTTTTTTTTTTAATTTCAATTATTATGCTTTTATCTTGTTTGACAATCAAAAATTGAAAACCAAGTTGCAATCCTCTGAGAAAGAACATTGACTTCTTACAAGATTAGAAACCTTGCATGTTAGCCAGCTTTGTGAGCCCACAGAAATGTTGCAATTTTTCTTTTAAATGTTTTTTTAAAAGCAATTTTAAAATTTTTATTTTTTAAAATTATACAATTAATATTTATTAAATTGTCAAAAAAATGCATTAAAGCTGCTATTTTTTTAAAATTCTACAATTCAAATTATTATTTAAATTATCCAAAAAGTCATTACAAGTGCTCTACATAGAATATTGAAGGTATTCTTAATATTAAGTGAACTGTAATATTGATGTTACTGTATCAATTTTTTTTTAAATTTTGTATTGCCATTTCAAAAATTTTATTGTAATAAAGATATATGCTCAATTTTATATGCAGAAGTGATGGCAAAATCCTATTTGAATTAAAGCTCAAAGAAGAATATTGGAGTTTTATTTTATTTTTTTAAATTACAAGCTTTCTAAATAAAATTAAAATAGTTTTCAGATGTATTTGTGGTGAACTATTTTTCATACAAATGTGTGTGCTCTAAGGTGTGAAGCAAATACAACCTATTTATCCTATAAGAATCTTGTACTATTCAAGCATCACAGATGTATTCCTGTTGTCCCTGTTTTTCATGCCAAACATATTAGATTATCTGAAATCATTTTTAATATCATGTTTATATCTTTTCTCCATGAAATGGTAAATTAACTTTCATTAATGATAATGGTTAATTATTTTTATAAATTATATTTAGAACTAATTTGAAGTACTTGAAAAGCATGTTCGTCTATTTTGTCAATATTTACATATAAAAACGTAATTGTAAAAAAAAATTTAGTTTATTTTGTTAGTACAGATTGAATTATCATTTAAGCCAAACATGAAAAATATTTAATACTTCTTGCTGTATTATGCAAATAAGTTTTTTTTATTTTTTATAATAGTAAATGCAATTAAATGTATTATTCATTTCACAAAATACTATAAATTCCCTCTGTCTTGCTGGTTATGTTTGAATAAGAACTTAAAATCTATTATGTATGCCAAACCCTCAATGTATAGATGTAATAGTAAAAATATTATACATTTTACTTAAAAATAGATTTATTGGTTACTAAATTTAGGATAAACCTATTTACATGATACATTTTTATATTTTAAAATTATTGCAACACTAATATTTTTGTTGTGTGACATGTTTTACTGTCTGTGAAGATCCAGCATGCTGATTGGTAACTAGATAAAATTTTCAAGTCGTAAAATCATTAAGACTAGAACACTTATGTTGTCGGCCAGTTAAGACCTTTCCTTTCAATCTTATTATAGACTGAAGAATGTAAGACAAGCCTATGAGCATGTCTCTTGTTATTTGACAGATGCCATACTCTGACACTTGCACATGGTTTGCCAAAAAGCTATTATATATTTTACTCCTATGAAACCATTGATGATAATTCAAAAAATTCCATGATATAATAATTTTATTTTAGAAATAAAGTTCATTCATACTTTAATATATACACAAATGATGTATACACACTAGTTAGAAACTTGGCTAATAAATATGTTGCAACACTTTTTAATAAGTTGAGAAAAAACTATTTTAACAAGCCCCAACACAATAAAACCTACTAACCACAATACAAAAATCTTTATTACAATTACTTTATGTACATTTCGATTACATGGTAATGATCTTCAGTAGTACTTCTGAAGATGATTACCATGTAATCGAAACGTACATAAAGTAATTGTAAATACCGATTTTTGTATGGTGGTTAGTGGATTTTTTTTATTTAGTTAAAATATTAGCCCACAGTGATCAACAAATTAATTAAAAAGGTTCAACACCTTTAAAAAATACCTTTAAATTAAATTTATTTCTTGATTAGTTTAAAATTAATTTTTTTACTACAAAACATTCTGGTTTTTAATAGAATTTTAAACCAAAACTAAGTATACATATTTATTTTATAATGATATCATTTATTTATACCTTGAACATCTACAGTTATATACTTTAAAAATCAGCCCTTTTTTTTAAAAAAAAAGCCTGATGTATTAGGACAGTCACAGCCAATTTTAAGGAAAGGCACATCTGAAATATTTATTTTGACACAAGAACACAGTATACTACTTTTAGGAACATGTATATTTTTAAAAGTTTAAAAATTAAATTTATGGATTTGTTGTTTGTGTTGTTCATCTTAAGTCTTTTTAATCACTACCCAAGACTTTTTCATGGCCTTTAGCAATGAACAATGCACTAAGTGCAAAATGAGTCTGTTCATGTACTCATGGTATAAATAATGGCTTTGTTACGTGTTATTCAATTGAAAATATTGTATATTTTAAATTTATAAAACAATTGAAATGGGACTAAATGTGATCATAAAAAAAATATTGTTTTACAGTGTAATAAATGAAAAATATTATTTGACTAAATATTTTAGAAATAACTCTTACATTAATGAAGCTGGTAGAGTATAGCATATTAATTACAACTAGTGTGTTATAAATTAGTAGGGCTGTGTAATACTGAATAAGAGGAGATGCTAATGAGTAGAAGTAACTGGAGAGAAACCAGACTTGTCTCTCCATTGACAGCATCTACATCCAGTATATTATATTGAAAAATTCAATTTCTGTTTATAGCTGAAGATGGAAGGGTGGGGGATAGAGATAATTCAAAAACAATGATAATAGAATTGCAGCACTCCAATGGTCATGTACTTAATTCTCGTCTCCAGCCCAGGCCTTCAATTATGGTATCAGGTAAACATATTTGTATATACATAATTTGATTTCTTAGTATAGTAAAATATGTTCTGCGAGTTTATTTTAATAATATACATACAATTTTTAAAATTATTACAGTAAATGAACAACAGTTAATTTTCCTATCAAGTATTATTTATTGTTTGAATTTTTCTTCAAATTTTATTCTGGTGAAAATAGTTTACTTTATTGTCTGACAATAAGTAAGTAGAATATTTATAATTACTGTATTACATTTGAGCCCAGTAATTTTAAAATTAGTGAAATTTGAATTTTTTTTCATCTTTTGAATTTCTACAATGTTTGAATTTATCTTCAATAATTGGATTGAATTTAAGAGATATGACCATTATAACTAAGTAATAGTCTAAATATTTTGTAGCATCACTTTTATATACTTATAAGTAATATTAGAATTAATGAATTTGACTAAATTTCTAAAAAATCTGTATGGCTAAATAATTAGTTGTGTCAGGTGCTAAAGCCGGCTGTCTGGCTGTTGACCTAGTTTGGCCAAGCGTGAGTCTGACATTTCCCTTCAAGTCTTAGAATAGAACGCAAAGCTGAAATAGCTCTGCACTATGCTATAGTCCCTTCCCTGTAAAACATCTTGGCCAAACATCTTCAATCAAATATTCTTATTGTGTAAAACATTTATAATGCTAGGGCTTGCTATGTAAACCTGTATAGCTTCTGTCTTTAAAAAACATTGTTAATTTTTACATTACAATTATAGACATTCCAAAATGTTACTGTCTTTTAAATAAAATATTTATTAATAATTACTAAAATTACAATTACAAATTAATAATTACAATGATTAGTATGATGTTCAATATTTTTATAAAGGTGTAAACTATTATTTAGTGTCTAAAAAATTGTACAAGTGTAAACAATATTAATGTAATGGTTACTTGAAATAAAACAGTATTATCAAATAAATTTGCAATTTTTATTCCAATGATTGTGAAAATAGAAGTATCCAAAATAGAATTAGAGTTAATATATTTAAAACGATTTCTGGTACAAGGTCTGCTAAATATTTGAGAATTATTTGTTCAAACTTCATTTGACAACTCCCACACTCTAAAAAAAATTATGATAAAAGCACATGTGTAATTTACAATATAAAACATACAATTATTTTTAAAAAATAGAAAGTTATATATTTTAATAGAGTAATTTAATAGTACTCTGTAAATAAATAATGTTTTAAAAACTAGAAAACTTCAATAACTTGAATAAATAGTGTTCTTGTTAGATAACCCCAAGTGCTACATATTAAGGTATACTGACAACTTAGTTGTTTAAATAAGTACAGGTAGTAATTGCTAAGATAAATATTGTACTTTCAAGATAGCAGCTGAAGTCTTCTTATCTTAGGTTACCTGCTTTTCTAACCTGCTGTTATCTCTTATTAGTTTTTTAGAATTAAAATTATTTATTTTAGTTTAAGAGTTTCATTTAACAAGCAATATTTTTTTATAATTTTATTACTGTACAAATGCTTTTCTATAAATATGACATAAGTTGTTACATATAATCTAGAATTGAACCTTTATTGAAAATACCAGGTTCCAAGCTGTAGAGTGTTTTATCTGTTAGTAGCTTGATGATTACATAAGTATTATATGAAGAACAGTTCCTTTTTAAGTTTGTAAATCTGTTGAGAAATTCAAATTAGTAATCCATAGATTTAATAATTTGTTTAACATAAATGAAGTTATGAAATTAAATCTATTGCATTTAAAATATGTTGAATTTCAGATTTTATGAAATATCAGTTTGAACTTTGTAACAAAAAATTAACTTAACAAATGGAAAAAAGAAATTCAAACAGCACCATAAACAAATCGATTTGGCTATTTATAAACAAAGTGCATATAAATATAATTATAAAGTTGACTATTATCGTCGACGATTTAATTTTTCTGTAATATTTTTAATTTTTGTTTTGAAAGTAATAAA
Source organism: Prosapia bicincta (assembly GCA_036971475.1). Taxonomy (NCBI): domain Eukaryota; kingdom Metazoa; phylum Arthropoda; class Insecta; order Hemiptera; family Cercopidae; genus Prosapia; species Prosapia bicincta. Next base: position 194,970,215 of record JBAIZL010000001.1, read on the forward strand.
TGTGCAGTAATATCTTGACTTAGGCTATCCCATCTTACGTGATTCCCAAGTTATACGGTTTTAAATCATGCTGTCCGAGTTACACAGAAACTGGTAACTTTTATAGCTCACGAAGAGTAAATATTTTCAGGTTTTAAGGCCGCCAAAGACCATTAGTGATGGTTGGCGCAAATTCAGCTGGTAACTAAGTTGGAACCTCTCATAGTTTATCGCTCAGAAAATCCAAAGGCATTAAAAAATATTCCTAAAGCTATCTTACCTGGGATTTGGAAGGCTTAGTTGACAGCTTTTTTTGAGGACTGGTTTGGTCATTTCATATCTCAAGTCGAACGTTATTGTTGGTCTAGACAAATTTCTTTTAAAATAATTCCTATTAATTGACAATGCACCTGGTTATCCCCCTACCACTTTAACTAATTTCGACACTCTCGTGAAAGTGTTATTTTTGCAACCAGACACAACTAGTTTGCGTCAACCGATAAATCAGTAGGTCATCAAAATATTCAGAGCTTATTACACAAGAAGACCATTTGCACATTTGTATGAAGCTATGAGATAGAGCAACAAGCTCTCTGTTGAAGATTTTTGGAAACAATTCAATGTTTTAAATGCTTTGAGAATCATTGGACGTTCATGGAATGAAATTTCACAAAAAAACTTTAAAAGTCGTTTGAAAAAGCACTTTTGCTGAAACTCAAGCGGAATCAGTGCCAGAGTCAGACGAAATTGCTAATGTGATTGACGAAGGTGTCGGTTTTGCCAGACAGCTCAATTTAAAAGTGGATAATGATGACGTTCAAGAACTGCTAGATTTACATGACCAGGAGCTGACCAGCAAGCCCTTAAAAAAAGCAGATTCTTAAGACCCAATTGACATAGAGGATGAAATGACGGTTAGAAACTTGACAAAATTCCTTAGTTAAATTTAAATAGGTAAGTTACTTCTTTGCAATATGTATGTATATAATATAACTTTTTGTTGTATTATGTATTTAAGATTTTAATACATAGGCCTATACATTTTTCTTCTAAATTATTTATTTAGTATTTGGTCCCAAATAAACATGATTCCTATCTGATTGTATGTAAAGTTATACCCCGACTCACGCTAATTCGACTTACACGGCTATCGCTCGGTCCCACCTATCGCGTAAGTACGGGGTATTATTGTACACACATAATAAATAAGTTGAAGTACTACAGAAAAATCATTAACTGCAGTAATTAATTTTATTTCTTAATACCTTTATAGACCCATTATCTCATATGGTTCTAATTATTTTGGTATTTTTTGTCACCAAAATATATAACGATATATAGTTCATTTTTTTTTATTGGCAAGAAAATGGGTCAGTAAAAATATTTTACATTATGGAATATTTACTTATTTATTAAATATAAATTTGGAATTTTGGCAAAAAAAACTATTAAAAGAGACGTCTTATATATTTTAAAACAGGCTAGTTTTGTAGTTTACGTTTTTGTAGAGTAATAGTATTTAATATTTATAAGTAAAATATCTGTTGAAAATTTTTAATTTGATTTAAAAGCTGAGTTTATTCGTCCTAAATCGTGATATAATGTTGCAGCTCGTGATAGGTTAGCTTCCTCCAGCAGTACAGATGAGTCAAGTTCTGAGCCTGAACATGATACACACCACCATGGACATAAAGGACAAGACAGGTTTAATAGTCTAGGTACGGGATCCGTAAGAAAACGTCGTGGAAATCTTCCCAAACATTCTGTGAAGATTTTAAAACGATGGTTATATGAACACAGATTTAATGCTTATCCGAGTGATGGCGAAAAGCTAACCTTGTCTCAAGAGGCTAACCTTACAGTGTTACAGGTAATAATATTATTTAGGTACTTCTAAATAGATTATAGTTTTCATATTTGCCCAGTAAATATATGTGTAGAGGATCTAAAGATCCTCTTTCACTTGATTATATTTAAAACGCTTTTATTTATAAAGAGGTTTTTATTTAACCCTTTGATTAGCATTCATGTACCAGTACGTGAGATTGCGCACCGGGCAGAGGTAGCATTCCTATATATATGAAGTTAATATATTACTATTGTAAGTAATTTTGTCCACCATTAAGTGCAATGATTTTGCCTTGTGTGATGAGGCACCTTTCAATCACTTGACCATTCTTCATAAAGTCAGTGCAACGGAAAAACAATGGATAACGTAAAATATCAAGAATATATATATACATACATACATACGTTTACATTTTGTTTTCCTGTGTTTTGTACTGTATTCTAGGTTAAATATTTGCAACTATTCGGACAATAAATACTACACAGAGTACCAACTCACTATTCTTTAATGTCCAAAGTCTTAGGTTTTCCACGTATTTACAGATCCTTTCGAAGTTTGTGCGGTAGTTTACTATGAATTGGCGATTGAACAATGAAGAAATTCTCTTGTGTCCAAAGTCTATAGTTTTCCCACATTTATAGATCGTTTCGAAGTTTGTGCGGTATTTTAAAATTAATAACTATTTTTAAAAAAAATTAATAGATAATTTCTAGCAAAGGAATTTTCAGTAAGCTTAATGTAAAGTTTGGTTAACATGAGGAAATAAGTAAATCAAAAAAATATTAACAATTACTACTATAGTTTAAAAATTTTAAAAAAAGTAAAAATCTTTCAAAAATATGTTGCTCCTAGGGGCCATATCAGAGCAGGCACATGTTACTAATCAAAGGGTTAAATGAAACAATCACAGTAGAGTCTTGAAAATCCTAGTCCTGATATTTCGAGCCTATTTTATCTATTTAAAAGAAAATAATGAGTCAGCTTTCCAAAAAAATATTTATATCAATATGGTATGCAAAGGAAATGAGTCGGGCTTCCAAAAAATGTTTATATCAGTACGGTATGCTAAGGAGATGAGTAGAGATTTCTTCTAAGAAATCTATATCAATAGGCTATGCAAAGGTAATGAGTCGGGCTTTAAAGAAATGTTCATATAAAGTTCTATTTTTTTTAATGCACAGGAATGTACTTCCGTGTAATTCGAGTTTTTGGTAATCCAAAGGTGTCTCGGTCCCATCTACCTCGAATTATCGAGACTCGACTGTATTTGCATTAAAAGTTCTGAACTTGTAGGCAACCCTTGCTATACTCTAGTCAATTACAATACTTAACATACCGGGTTTACCTATGCACTACTGCTTTATTTTAGTACACTATAGAATATTATATTACTTACCAATATTTTTATGTACAAATACATCTACGCTTGTAGAAGTTTACTGATGAAAACCTTAATTTGTTGAAAGTTCTGAAAGCATCAGAGTTTGACAAATTCAGATCTAGGATATTCCTGAAAGTTTGCTTTGTTGACAGATATAACAGACCCGGGTCGCATTTTTTGGTTTCTGTCAGTCACTTCTGCCTTTGATAAGGGATTGTTTGTATTTCATTGCTATCAAAGCCTGTGTGCAGTAAAGCCTTTTGTTTAGTATTTCGACTAATGTTGACTCAAACAAAATTAAGATGTAACTAAGAACTCCAGAGCTCTGAATTTAGGAACAAAAGACAGTTATACATAAGTGTAACTGTTTCCGTAGTCTTGCTCAACACTTGACATAGTGGTAGGTTTTAACAATCTTATAGAAACTAACAGAATTTAACACTGTTTAAGGAAGAAACATCTGGATCAATTGAGGAGCCTACTAACAATGATAGTTTGAAGAAGGTGGCATCAACCCTATATTACTTCATCAAACCATTTTACAGAAATGTCAAATTATTAAGGTTCATGGTGTAAAAGTAGTAAATTGAGTACATCATCCCAAACCCAACAGTGCTGAAATCCAGATTGCATGGGATAGGTCAGAATTTATCAGACCTACACTTGATGGTTATTCCAAGCATATGGCTCATGAGTGTGTAAACCCTTGGTTGTAATTAATAGCTGTTGTGGAACTATATATTTTTATGATACACATTTACATTATGAAAGATCAGCAAAAACTGAATCAAACTACTATCACACTACTTGTGCATATCTGCACTCAGATTATTTGGAATTTATTTAAAAACTCTACAAGGGTCATAGTACACATAGGTTTTCTATTTGTTCTAACATTTGAGTCTACACTATTTCAGAAGAGCCGACAAAATAATTACACATTATTTTACAAGTGTATCCCCATTGAAAAATATATCTAGAAGCAACTATTATTAGATCTTGAGAAAATTTGAAAGACAGTATCTCTAGAACTTCAAAAATTCATACAATAACTTATGTGAAGGCAATTAACAAAATTGGAGACAGATAATTAAAATTATATAGATACTTAGACCTTTTAAACAGTCTGGTCATAAAGTCTACAGCTATTAAATATGTTCTCAGGAAAAATCCATTGACACTTCTGAACACCAAGTATTGAGAATTGCAGATTTACAAGTTGTTACATAACAGACTCTGAAATATGACATTAAGAATATGGAAATCTTAATGTGGCTTTCAGTTTTTAGGTGTAAAGAATGAACCTAGCTTGATTTGAATTTCCTATAAGAATACATAAATAGTTTTGAAAGGACAGATTGTGAAATTCCTGCAGACGCATATGAAACAAATTATAAGTGTGAAAATTTAAAAATAATTAATATAATGTTAAGGCCACTGAATGGAGTAAAGTCACTAATTATACTATTACACTTTTAATGATGAAATTTAAAATTGAATCCCCAAGAGTGTATCAACTCATCCAATTTTTAGTGTAGTGATGCCATCTGTAATGTAAATGTTCACTAAACACTTGAAAATAAATATTATTGAAATGTTCACTGTGATTAAAAGGCACATTTTCACTTGCAGTTACAAACATTTAAAATGTTTATAGAAAAAAAAAAAAAAACGTGCTAACATTTGCTGTTAGGTTAGCTAAGGTTTCATTAAGTTAACAATTGTTAAAATGAGAAATTAGACAATGAAAGTAGGTAAACGTGAGATACCAAGACAGGAAGAAGTGAGTGCGGTTAGCTGCGTGACTTATCCAACACTAATGATAGCAGAATTGAAGCTAAAGTTTGCAAGATATTCTAGGTGACAATATAGTATTCACATAAGACTTTAAATTTAATCGATACTTGAGAAAGTTGCATAAGACAGATTAAAGAGAGAATTGCACTTCTGTAGGCCTTAGATGCACATTGACACAGCACAATAAATTTGACAGTTGTTTTAGTCTGTTTTCTGCTGTCAGCTGAATCATGGTGCAAACAGTTAGAAAAGGTTGTACTGTACTAAACTCTTAATAATTATAAATATCCTAATCCAAAATAGAAGCACAAGATGTTTATCAAAAAAAAGATGAGAAGAAGAATCCAAAAACAAATCATAATAAGAGATTGGATACTGAGAACAATAAGAACACAAATCAAAATTAAACCTGTAAATATAATCTTCCATCGTGGAAACTACAAGCATCTATAGTAGTATAAATATTAGGCTACTAATAAACCAGTAATCCTTAAAACAAAATTGAAATGACATATGTGGTCTCACTAAAGAAAATAGGCTTATAATTTTTCATAAAACAAAGTGTTTGTTATAGCAAAGTACTGTTTATCTAGATAATGAACAATCTTTAACTTGTACAAGTTTTAAAATGTAAACAAAAATTCAAGACAAAAAGTATTTAATAAATTCTATTTTCTTTCTAGGTTTGTAACTGGTTTATCAATGCCAGACGTCGAATCCTACCTGAGATGATTCGACGTGAAGGCCATGACCCTCAACAATATACAATATCTCGCAGAGGGAAAAAAGGAGGTACTGGTGTACCAACATTAAGGACTGACAAAATCGAGGGACACGAAAGCCCAGAGTACGAGAGCAGCTCACCAAGTGAAGAAGAACCTCCTGCAGTCACGGTTTCTCAGCCTTGGCATTCTATTATTGTTTCTTCCTATGACTGTACAACACCCACCTTTACCACTGATATTAAGTAAGTTGATTTTAAAACTATATTCATTATCTCAGCAATATTTTTTTAATAGATTGTAAAATGGATTAGATTTAACCCAGACAATTTAATTAAATCTGGAAGAGAAAAATTGTATGATTGTCTTTCAAAATATATTTCAAAACAATAATTTAGAGGAAATATTCAGTTAATATGGAGGACAGCAGGCGGAGGATACCAATATCATAAACTGTGAGTAAAATTACAGGATAATTTTAAGGATCAAATTTAAAAGCTAATACGAAAAATTGAGGCTGAAGAAACAGCAGATTTTAGAGCTGCTAGGCCATATTTAGTCTAGAAAGACAGAGACACTTATATATTAGGGTTTAGATCTAAGCAGAAGAAAAATCCTTGTAATAGTAATAAATAATACAAAATAATTTTTCAATAACTTGATGTAAATTTTGGTTGCAAAGTAACCATTCTCGGGAACAACAAAAAACAAACTATTTAATAATAACAAAATACTCTGTTTAGGGGATTTGTGTTGTTTATTATAAATTTAGCTTAGTTTGTTTCTAAATATTGATTGTCTAGTATCAGTATAAATCACTGTCCTGAAATTCATTATGGCTCACTGATTTTAAAATAGTACTATTTCACAGAGTTACAGAAATACATAGTTATTTAGAAATATTGCTTGATTATACTGTAGGCTTGTAATTATCCCAGGTAATTAGGACTGAAACTACCTCAGATACAGAAAGACTCAGATAATATAGAGGTAGAATTAGATTTTTTAAAAATAATATAGGTAGCTCAAATTACAAAATTTCTATTATTAAAAAAAGCATAAACATTATTTCATACCTGTAATACTGATATATATCTTCGATTGACAAAGACCATTGTGTGGTTGAAATATATCATTGTTTAAGTGTTTTTATGTGTTTCTATTTCAAGACTACAGAGTGGACTCTTACCAAGGTAAGTCTGTCAGTCTCCTAGTCCAAAAAATCTAAATAATCTTTACCAACCAAAACTAACCTAAATATATATATATATATATATTCTTGATATTTTACGTTATCCATTGTTTTTCCGTTGCACTGACTTTATGAAGTTAATATATTACTTTTGTAAGTAATTTTATCCACCATTAAGTGCAATAATTTTACCTTGAGTGATGAGGCACTTTTCGGTCACTTAACCATTGTCGAATCACTCATATTTTTTTTTTTTTTTTTTTTTTTAACATTTATAAATATTTATTTCAAACTAATAACCAAAAATATTGTTTTTTTACTTATTTTATTTTTAATTTAGACACTACTAACTTATGCTATTCTGGGAATAAATATTTTAATTCAATAATGTATAAATCTTGTGTCTTCTATAATTTTTACAATTTATTACAAAAAGATCTCAGTAATTTAAAATGTGATCAATAGCTTTTAAACAGATCTTAAAGCACATTCTTTTTGTTCTATAAAAAAATACAGACAAAAAATTACATATATAAATACAATAATACTTTTTATGATTTTTAGCTCTTGCAAAAAACAAGACTAAACAAGATTCTAATACCCTTTCTATAACATTGCAAAAAAACTATTAAAAAATATTTTTTTTCCATAAAATGTCATTAAAAACCAATGGCAGCATAATTTCTTTAAATAATCTTCATTTTATACAGTTGTTTTTATATATAACAAATATGTTTATGTAACATGAACAAGTAAAACATTGAATAACCACATTTTAGTTGTTCATAGGAGTGATTAATGGTGGATAAAATTACTTACAATTATAGTCTTGAAATAGAAACACATAGAAGCACTTGAACAATGATATATTTCAACCACACAGTGGTCTTTGTCAATCGAAGTGAAAACACAAAAAGAAATATGAGAGAATGAAATAAAAAAAAAGATTGACAAGATTGTCTTCGATTGACAAAGACCACTGTGTGGTTGAAATATATCATTGTTTAAGTGCTTTTATGTGTTTCTATTTCAAGACTACAGAGTGGACTCTTACCAAGTTAAGTCTGTCAGTCTCCTAGTCCAAAAAATCTAAATAATCTTTACCAACCAAAACTAACCTAAATATATATATATATATACAACAAAGAATACTACACTCCAACATACAAACTAAACAACAAAATAATAAAATATCTTAATAACACAAACCACAAAATAAATACAGAAAAACATAACCTATCAGGAGTTTACAAAATTACATGTAACGACTGCAATGCATTTTACATAGGGAAAACGACCAAATCATTTAAAATAAGACTTGAAGAACATTACAGAGCATTCAAAAATAAAAATACAAAAGTATCAAATGTTGCAGCACACCTAATATCACATAAACATGAAATAACAAACTACGAAAATAACCTAACCATACTTGAAATAAATAATAACCCAATAGAATTAAACTCACTAGAAAAATACCACATTTATAAAAACACACAACAATTTAATGAACCTACAGACCACATATACAGAAGATATACTATATAAAAACATCATACACGCAGATCAAGAGAAAATGCATGTAACATCAACAAATACAAACATCACGAACCGAACATCTACACCAGAAAAATATCAGTAATTCAATAATAGTCAAGTGACCGAAAGGTGCCTCATCACAACAAGGTAAAATTATTGCACTTGGTGGTGGATAAAAGAATTTACAATAGTAATATATATATTCTTGATATTTTACGTTATCCATTGTTTTTCCGTTGCACTGACTTTATGAAGTTAATATATTACTATTGTAAGTAATTTTATCCACCATTAAGTGCAATGATTTTACCTTGAGTGATGAGGCGCCTTTCGGTCACTTGACCATTGTTGAATCACTGATTATTTTTTCTTAATTTTTCTGGTACGGATGTTCGGTCCGTCGTGTTGGTAATTGTTGACGTCATACACGTTTCCTCTTGAGTCTTGTGTATTATGTTTTTGAATAGTATGTCTTCTGTATATGTTGTTTGTAGATTCATTAAATTGTTGTGTATGTTTTTATAAATGTGGTATTTTTCTAGTGTGTTTAGTTCTATTGGATTATTATTTATTTCAAGTATGGTTAGGTTATTTTCGTAATTTGTTATCTCATGTTTATGTGATATTAGGTGTGCTGCAACATTTGATACTTTTGAATTTTTGTTTTTGAATGCTCTATAATGTTCTTCAAATCTTATTTTAAATGATCTGGTTGTTTTCCCTATGTAAAATGCGTTACAGTTGTTACATGTAATTTTGTAAATTCCTGATAGGTTATGTTTTTCTGAATTTGTTTTGTGGTTTGTGTTATTAAGATATTTTATTATTTTGTTGTTTGGTTTGTATGTTGGAGTGTAGTATATATTTGTTATTTTTTCTATTTTGTTATTGGTGTATTTATATTTTAGGTAGATCTAAGAATAACCCAACCATACTTGAAATAAATAATAACCCAATAGAACTAAACTCACTAGAAAAATACCACATTTATAAAAACATACACAACAATTTAATGAATCTACAAACAACATATACAGAAGACATATTATTCAAAAACATAATACACAAGACTCAAGAGGAAACATATATGACGTCAACAATTACCAACACGACGGACCGAACATCCGCACCAGAAAAATTAAGAAAAAATAATCAGTGATTGGACAATGGTCAAGTGACCGAAAGGCGCCTCATCACTCAAGGTAAAATCATTGCACTTAATGATGGATAAAATTACTTACAATAGTAATATATTAACTTCATTTATATATATATATATATATATATATATATATATATATATATATATATATATATATATAGACTTACCTTGGTAAGAGTCCACTCTGTAGTCTTGAAATAGAAACACATAAAAGCTCTTAAACAATGATATATTTCAACCACACAGTGGTCTTTGTCAATCAAAGAGAAAATGCAAAAAGAAATATGAGAGAATGAAATAAAATGATGTTTCTTCTCGAGAAACAACTTTCAGTTTGAGGGAAGGAACTACCTTCAAATAAAGGGAACAGCAATGGGCACCATCATACGCACATCTGTACATGGGATTGTTGGAAGAAATTTTCTAAAGACACAAACACACCAGCCATTATGTTGGTATAGATATATAGATGGCATCTTCCTAATTTGGACACAGGGTGCTTCAACACTTGAGGCATTTTTAGACAGCCGACACAATTCTCTACACTTCAATTTACCTGGGAGAAATCTACATCAGCCATCACCTTTTTGGATGTAGAGGTAACACTCCAGAATGGAAATATCAACACAGGAATTCACATCAAACCGACAAACCACCTACAATATCTCCATTTCGACAGCAACCACCCAATAAACATAAAACGATCCATTCCATACAGTCAAGCAATCAGGGGTAAGAGAATCTGTTCGAATGATAGGGCATTGGAAGATTTTAATAGAAAGATATCAATAGCCTTCCAGAGAAGAGGATACCCAAAAAGACTCATTGAAAACCAAATTCATTCAGCACAATCCTCGGTTCACCATAAACCACAAACAGAACAAAATAAACTGTCTTTAATAACAGACTACCATCCTGGCTTACTTAAACTCAACAAGATATTGAGAGATGGCTTCAAAATTCTTCAAGCTTCCGTTCACACCAAAAATCTTTTCACCGATCCACCACAAATTTGGTACAAGCAACCTCCCAACTTGAAAAACATCCTAGTAAATCCTAAACTACCAGACCCTGATGCAGAGAAACCACACAAACTTCCTCATGGCTCCTTCCCATGCAATAGACCTAGATGCAAGACATGTCCAATACACCCCTCAGCAAATAGTTTCAACAGCCAAACAACAAAAATGGTCTTCAAAATACAGGGTCATCATAACTGTACATCGAAAAATGTCATATACCAGCTACAATGTAAACTTTGCTCAGCACAGTACATAGGCCTGACCACGGATGGTCTGAATATCAGAATGAATGGCCACAGACATGATGTTAAAATTATGAATATGGATAGGCCAACAGCTCAACATGCTGCGAGTCACATCACAACTTTTGATGACTGCTATACCACAAAAATAATTAAATCACTCCCCCCCCCCTGATTGCAATCCCTCAGAACTGAGAAGATGGGAACTATCATACCAGTGGTATACCAAGTCCAGAGAATCCCCTAACCTCAACATCAGATAAATCCATTCTTCCCCCCCCCCCCCAATAGCCTCAGACGTCTCCAATCTCTTTCCCCCTGACAGACTTATATAAACTATAATCACTCATATGCTCATGGAAACAATATATATATATATATATATATATATATATATATATATATATATATATATATATCTTTAATCTGTGACATCTGATTCCTACTCTACACAATCTGTGATTACAATTTATAATTATTTTATTTCATTCTTTCATATTTCTTTTTGTGTTTTCTCTTTGATTGACAAAGACCACTGTGTGGTTGAAATATATCATTGTTTAAGTGTTTTTATGTGTTTCTATCTCAAGACTACAGTGTGGACTCTTACCAAGGTAAGTCTGTCAGTCTCCTAGTCCAAAAAAAAAAAAAAAAATATATATATATATATATATATATTCCGTTGCACGGATTTTATGAAGTTAATATATTACTATTGTAAATACTTTTATCCACCACTAAGTGCAATAATTTTACCTTGTGTGATGAGGCACCTTTCAGTCATTTGACCATTCTCAAATCACTGATGAATTTTTCTCTATTTATTTCTTATTGCTGTCAATCCTTGTCAGTAAAACATATCCAATAATGTTTCTTCATTTTTTTATGAACTGTTACACGCATTTTCTCTTTTGAAAAAACTGTATTAACAACAATTGTCATCCACTATAGGTTAAAAGAAGTGTTTTGAACTTGATTGGATGAATAAAAACGTATTTTATTAACAATTAAAAATTTGTATAAGTTATATATATATATATATATATATATATATATATATATATATATATATATATATATATATATTATAATATATAAAATATAATATAATATATATATATATAATTATAATATATAATATATATATATATAATATATATATATATATATATATATATATATATATATATATATATATATATATATATCAGGAGAGTTTGAGGTAATAGAAGTAATTTTTAAAAAACAATATATCTCATTAACCCTTGCAATACTTCAGTTTAGTTGGAAGTTTTTCTGTATGAAATGTGTTTCTTAATTGCTTTTTGTAGTAATAAGGACAGTGACAATGATCTTAGTTATAGTGACTGCTGTGTATACATTGCATTCACTTTGTTCAAGCCCAGCTTGGATTTGTAAGCTACTCCTGAATCAGTAATAATATTTACCATTACTTTACTATAAGAAATCTCGGGATAAAAAATAGCCCTCCTAAAAACTCTAGGTTCATAAAATATATATATATTTTTTTTCAATCTTCGGGAGTTGCTTGTGAGAGTAGTAAATTCATTTGCTAAAACATTTTTGAAATAAAAAGTCCAGGCTTAGGAAGTTCAATAGCATGGCCCCTATATAAATCAGGTTTTTTGGAAATTTTACAAAAGTGTGTATTGAGAGCTACACACATGTGGTGAAAACCTCATGGCTGGAAATGTGGTGAGAGGGTATCTAATTATTGGAGAGATAATAGATGCTTTCCAGTTAGGTGTAAGTTATAAACTAGCCAGAAAGATATAGCTAAAAATCTATGCAGTTGTTGATTCTAGAAGAGACCTTTGGATAATTCTGTAGATGACATAATATAATACATTTAATTTAAATTTAAAAATTAAACTTGATTACAGACTTTATATTACATATTTGTAAGAAAGGGAGGTTGATATGCAAATTATTTACTACACAGTGGAAAAAACAAATAGAAATTATTAGCTTTGTTTTACTCTGTTGACTAATCATGCAACAGAAATAAAGTTGACTGTATATAATGCTGTATCACTGGTTACAGTAATATATAACTACATGATGCGATATTTCGAAGGTTAATTGATGTCATGAAAGGTCATTGATCAAAAGTTGTGTAATTGTTGAGTACAAAATTCTGATTATGTTTACAAATTGTGTCAATTTGTCAATAATGTTTTTAACAATATAATGCAACACTGGTAGCTGTTTTCTTCGACCTCGAGAAGGCATATGACATGGCATGGAGAAGAGGAATTTTGAACATACTGAAATCATGGGGTATACAAGGTAACATTCTTGCTTTTTTAAAAAATTATTTGAATAACAGGACTTTCCGTGTACGTCTAGGAGGCATATATTCTGATCGTTGCGAACTAGAGAATGGTGTACCACAGGGTGGCGTTTTGAGTGTGACGCTGTTTGCTGTTGCCATTAACAGCGTCACTTCAAACGTACAGTCACCGGTCCACTGTTCCCTGTTTGTAGACGATTTTTGTATATATATGGCTGCTAGAAGTATGGCAACAGCGGAAAGATCCTTACAATTAGTAATTAATAAATTGCAAGAATGGACCAAATCTACGGGCTTCAAGTTTTCGGCTTCGAAGACCCAGTGTATAGCATTTAGTCGTCGCAGGCAACATCAGGAACCTATTCTTTATCTTGATGGTGCGCGGCTTCAAACCGCGGATAATGTGAGATTTTTGGGTCTTTTATTAGATAAAAGACTTTCATGGAGTCCGCATGTGCGTGATTTGAGGACCCGGTGCAGCAAGATATTGGATATGTTGAGAGTTCTAAGTGGTACAAATTGGGGAGCAGACAGAACCTGTATGCTCCGTTTCTATCGCGCCGTTGTAAGATCGCGCATAGATTACGGCTGTATAGCCTATTCATCTGCTCGACCTACGATTCTGAAACTCCTTGATTCAATACATCATGCTGGCCTTAGACTTTCTACTGGTGCTTTTAGATCAAGCCCAATCTCCAGCCTTCTAGTTGAAGCTGGAGAACCATCTCTCTCAATGCGACGTCAAATGCTACAAATTTCATATTACACTGGTCTTCGAAGTAAACCTAATCATCCGGCATTCAAAGCGGTTTTTGATAACTACCTCGTGGATCGTTACAATGTGCGTCAACGTTCAACTGCTCCCTTCGGAATAAGAACGTTGCGCATTTTTAGCAATCTAAATTTAGAACATCCACCTATATTCGAACGAACATCATGCTACATCCCTCCATGGACAATACAAAAGCCAAAATGTGACTTCTCATTGTCCATGTACCTAAAACACAATACTCCTGACGTTATTTATCGTCAGGAGTTTTTGCAGATTCAACAAACTCACCAACATACTGTGACTATATTCACAGACGGTTCAAAACTGGACAATGGGATAGGTTGTGCATTTTATATGGAAGGACAAACTTTCACTTACGGATTGCCCTCAGCCTGTAGCGTTTTTACTGCAGAACTTTATGCAATTTTCCAAGCTTTAAGATCAATTCCGTCTGCAAAATCTAAATATCTTGTGTGTTGTGATTCCAAAAGTGCTCTCCAGGCTATTCAGGAAATGTACACTAAGAACCCTTTGGTTGGAGACATCTTGTGCTCTATGCACAGGCTCCAATTACGAGGTGTCGAGGTGTCATTTCTCTGGGTGCCTGGTCACTGCGGAATATTTGGAAACACTAAAGCAGATGAAGGTGCAAAATTAGCTACAAGTATGGTACCATCGACACAACGTGTGATGGCATCAGATTTTGTATGCAATGTTAAATCTATACTATTCTCTGTTTGGAATGAAGAATGGCAAAATGTAAATAGAAACAAGCTGAGGGACATCAAAAATACCGTCCGACCATGGAGGACATCTGTTCGTTCGAATCGTAGGGAGGAAGTGGTGATAACTCGACTTCGCATCGGCCACTCTTTGTTAACGCATGGATGGTTGATGCGACATGAGGATCCACCATTATGTCCGTTTTGTAGAAGCAATATTACAATCAAGCATATCCTGCTTGATTGTGATGAGTTGAGCGATTTGTATGTACGTTACGATCTTCGAGGTAGTTTAAAGGTGTTTTTAGGGGACGATGTCACGGCTATCGACCGTGTCATCGCTTTCTTACGCCACCTGAATCTATTTAATAATATTTAAATTATATATAATTTTAGTTTCTTTCCTTTTAGTTACATTTAGTATTAAACATTTATTTTAGTTTGTTTAGTTGGTTAGTTTTATTTTGAAATAGTTATTTAAAATAAAATTTTAGTTAGGCGATGATAACCTCGATAGGTTTTTCGCCTGGGAAGAAAAAAAAAAAAAAAAAAAAAAAAAAAAAAAAAAAAAAAAAAAAAAAAACAATATAATGCAATATAACATCTTTAAAGGTTAAATTGTTTTGGCTTTGGAGTTTACAAATAATACTTGAAACAAATCTGTTTTAGTAAATAACTATAATATTATTACAATTAATTTTTCAGAAATGAGGAGTTTTGGAGTGCTCATATAGGTAGTGAAGTCGCTGTTAAAAGCGAAGAGAGTCCTCCTGAAGAAGAAGAAGATGAGTTCAAGTGCCTACGCTTACTTGTTGAAGCTGCAGTTGCTGTCCGCCAAAGGGAACATGAACATGGGTTCCAAGTATAGCACTAGATGCATACTCCTGTGACTTTAGTACAATAGTAACTCAGAGGAACTTTACCTGTACAATTTTTAAAACTCTTGGTTGTGTAAAGATGTTTGTAAAAGTACAGTTTTAATGACAATTAATTGTTATTGTAAAGTAGATATGAAGAAGAAGGAAAATTGAATCCCTTGTGCTGCCATACAATAGATTTTTAAAATAATGTTGTGATTTGCCATTAGTTATTGGCTGGTATTTTTACCTTTTAGATCAACTGTTTATTAAATTTTAAAGTTAAATTGTATGTTGTTGTGTTTTAATTCTTCACCATTAACATTTACTAATTTTTTCAGTTCTACGGTACAGAAACATATGTGTGGATAAATTTAGCTATTATTTTAACCAATTGTATCCTACGGATGAAAGGTGTTAATCACAACACATTAACGGCACAGATCATACAGATGGCAGTTTCTCGCCATGATTCTTGTTGTTGTTGGTTTAAGTATGGATTGTCATTGTTTGCTGCAAGACAGTTTATTTTTCGGTGTGCAATACGCAAGACTTGAGGATTGTCTAAGGGATATTTATCACCTCACGAAATTTGAGGCATAGATAAGGATAGATATTTATACCTCATTAGTTTTTATTTTATTAAAAAATTGATATATTTTTGTATACTTCCGAAATGAACAATAATAGTGAGGGCCTAGAATCTTATAACCATGATCAACTTAATTTGTTTTTACTAATTATGATTACAAATATAATTTCACCTGTATAAAATATATAATATTTAGTCCTATAAAAATGAGGATATTTTTGCTGAAAAATACAACTCGATTGATGAGACCAGGTAATCTGCGCCTGCTGGATTATGAATTATTTAATCCGCAGTGGGATAATCTCTTTTTCTAACAGCTTTAATACAATGAGTACCTCCCATGTTTAGGGGTAATAAGGCCCCAGTATAACTTAACCGCTGTTTTATTTTTATGTTTCTGTTTGCTGCAGGACATTAGGGTTCAGTGTTTGATGATTTTAACCCCAGAACTGGAATGCAAATTGACTAATTTATGTATCTCTTTATTGATAGTTATTATTTATGAGGCATTAATTTGACTATACATTGCTTGCAGTTGTCTACATTTGGATATCTTTCTTTACTTCAATTCTGGAAACAAACGTTCATGCTACAACGAACAGCTGATGTTGCAAAGTAAAATAAAATACATTTTTCAAAAAATTATTAAATTTTTATGTAAAAGTTTTACAAAAAGTAAGTACAAAGGGATGCATGCAGTGATAAAATTTTTAAATTTAAAATTATGATTCAAGACCTTTTATAATTAATTACAAATTAACACTTTGATGGTAGTGGTGGTTGTATATGCCCGCCCGGTAGACCATGCGCAGGGACTGGAGCGGACTAAGCCCGTACAAGCTCAGCACAGATAATCAATCGTTCATTGTAGTCCAGATGGCCGCTCATCTGCTGCTTTCTCTATGCTATACGACCACTACGATCCCCATGATTCAAATGGTATTCTTGATCCATAGTATTCGTTTTTAAAATTTGTTTTAGAAGTTTTTTGTTTTATTAATAAACAATTCTCTGGTGTATACATTTTTTTAAAATACTGTTTACAGCGATATATTATAATAAATTCGCGTATTTATTTATACTAGCCTATATTGTAACATAAGATTGAAAATACGTATAAACCACTCTAAACTAAATTATGATAATACCTGTTCACAGTAGCAAAAAAAAAAATTTCAAATTTAGTTCACATCGATGTTTTATGATATTCACATATTATTTTATATGTATTGTATTCCAACAATATATATATATGTAAGAAAAACACTAAATTCTGATACTTATGGGTTTACACAGAGAAATAAAAAAAAAAACAAATTGCACATTTTTGTGGAAAGTATGAAAACCGTCCAAGCAGTAGTGAAGCTCATTCTCGCAATCTTTACAATATGATACAACCTTTTTTACTTTATTCTTTCTCATTTGGCCTTCTGAATTTTTTTATCAAACCTGTGACTATTCAACGATCGTCTCTTATTTGTTGTCACTGGAAGCGCTGGTTGTTCAATTACTGTTTTTTTTCAGTAAATCTTTTACTAATTCTTTAAATTTTGTAATTGACATCTTTTTATTTAGTTTTTTATTGAATAAAATTAAGGCATTGACCAAAAAGTAGTACTGAACAAGCATTCAATGACAAGTTTATGATGCCATTTTACCGTTCTCCTGAGACTCAAACTATAAGATGACATCTGGTCTGAAGTATCTATTGCAGATTTCCATTTATTGTACTCCACAATCATGGCGGGTCTTTTGTTTTCCCAAATTTATTTGTTACTTCCACAATGTCAGAATTGTGCTTTGTAGAAATCATAAGCACATCTCGTTTATCGTGCCATTTTAGCCCAACAATCCCTCGCGAATTTTTTAATGCCGTTACTTCACCCCAATTGAGTCTTTTTGTTGTGACCTTTTTCAGATTTCCCTTCCTATTAGTCCGTAATGTGCCCAAGAGGTGGGTTTTCCTATTCAATAGCTTATTTGCTAATTCTAGGTTACAGTAATATTTGTCCGCTACAATTGTCCTGCCAG
The DNA here is from genome assembly GCA_036971475.1 of Prosapia bicincta. NCBI lineage: Eukaryota > Metazoa > Arthropoda > Insecta > Hemiptera > Cercopidae > Prosapia > Prosapia bicincta. The sequence continues at coordinate 194,988,388 of JBAIZL010000001.1, forward strand.
AGTCCAAAAGATCTTCAGAAAGTGTCATAACGACGTTTGTGGGTATAGTCCCATTAGGGTCCCCTTCTCTTCCTGCATAAATTTTCATGTTGTAAGTATATCCATTATCACAACACAACTTTAAAACCTTCACTCCATATTTGCTTGCCTTGTTTGGAATGTATTATTTGAAGGCTAATCTGCCTCTAAATGGAATTAGGGATTCATCTACACAAACTGTTTCCCCGCCGTGAACATCGTTTTATAATTTTTTAACAAGACTTGAGATCTTGAACAAGCGGTCATTCACAGGACAGTCTTCATTGTTTACGAAATGCCACATTCGTTATATAATTTCAAATCGATTTCTACTCATTATGGATGACACCAAGTTATTCTTATACAGTGGGTCCTGACTCAAATATGATCTGTAAAGTTATTTATAAAACAGACGCAACGGGGTTTTATTATTATTGATTATTTAATTTCTCTATTTAAAAACAAAAAAAAACTACTCAGGAACAATTCATTAACATTTATTATAACAATTTTATTTCAACAGTTAACAGAACAATTTTATTTTAACAGTTAAACAATAAACACAAAACAAAAATTTACAACTTAACAAATTTTAACACAACATACTAAACTCACTTTCTTTGATTTTTAGTTACAAATTTTCATATACCCTAGGCTAATTTTACGATCTCTTATTATCTCGGGGTTTATAGCATGGGCTATATTTTTTTTTCTTTTGTTAATTAAATAAATTTTGAAAAACAATATTAAATTTTGAAATTAGTTTTAATAAACATTTTCCTGATGGAAAAACTTTAATTTGGAATAAACAAAAAGGCGAAACTATTTGAACTGGATTATGATCTTATTACTATTAATCACAAGATATTCTAATGTACAATTTTAAACTTCCTGATAATCTTAAGAGTCCACTAAAGTTTATTTTTTTATAGCGCTATATATACTTAACTTATCAAATACTGAAATTCTGCAGGTCGCTTACGTAAGATTTCGTTCTCTTCAAATTTCACTTTTTACACACTTAAATTCGTTTTAGTTCCTTCAAATTATATTACCACTGTACTTTATCTTTATATTTTCTTATCCTTATTTAAATTTGCCAAGTTTCTTCACAAAACGGTATAATTTTGACGAATTCCTTCCAATGTAAAATTTTGACTTCTAAGAAAGGTCTGCTTCCTCGGCGTCCCCACGCCAGACTGACTCTAACTACGCGTCCTTAGATTTTAAACAATTGTTTGTTTTTTTAATATGGCGGCTTCTCCTTCTTAAAAAAAAATCATATGGATTATAATTTAGTTCGATTCCTTCTCACTAGAGTCGACTGTACACTTGACCTATTTCTTTACTTTCACATCTGTTAATGTCAACGAACTATTTTCACCGTTTTAATTTGGTTAACATACTGTTTCATATTTTCCGATCCTTAACAAACCTTCCAGTGTTTATTTAATTACTATTATTAGTGTGTGAAGTGTCTTTGTGTTTTACTTTTGTAATAATTTGAATTGTGTGTGTTTTGAGCCGAATTCATAGAAACATAACCTTTCTAATCTCATTGTTTACAATCGTATTTCACTTTCTCCTTCAAGTAATTACTTATGCCCTATGTTACTAATATTTACAATTTTGTTTGAATATAATTATTATTAGATTATCTTGTTTTAATTTATGTGTTAGGGGTTTTGATATAACACATTTCCTAATCGATTTTACAGTTCAAATACCTTGTTTACTAATCTAGGCTTTTACCTAAATTTAGTTTCAATTTTAACCTAACCAATCTTTTAATGAATTTCTTTTTAAATTTTGTGTGAGTTATTTCTAATATATTCTTCCAATTCTTAAATAATATTATATAGCCCATTCTATAAATGTTACAATGTCCCCTAATTTAATTTAAATAAAAAAATATTCCTAATATCTACATTACACATTCTTTACATTTTACAAGCTTGATTAAATATACATATTTTTTTTTTTAATTAAATTTAAATTAACATTTATTTCCTAATTGTACATTTTATTTAATAACTAATTGAACACATTTTTTATTGAGTAAGTACCTCAACACTTTGGCTAACTTATCGTCCATTGTCTTTACTTCTTTTATAATTGTCCATTTATACTTAATTCCTACGACACAATTTTATCTTAATTCTTTAACAATCAAATACTGAGCTGAAAACTTCAAATCTACATATTACTTAACTTATCTTCTAACAATACAATATACTTATAACTACATTCAATCAACAATTCTTTAACAATTCTAACATATAGTAACAATAAATCATGTTCTGGTATTTACAATTCCTTCCATAATTATATTTTTTTTTTTTTTACATTTATTACAATTGGAATCCTTCCAATCATAAGTCTGATTCAATATTTATTTATCATATATTCTCTGATACCGTGTCTTTAAATCCCAGCCTATCCGAGTCATAGTATGTCTAGATTTGGTCAAATTGGTTATAACATTTCTCTTTCCCTTATTTCTGTTTATTCCTTCTTTATTATTTATCTCATATTTATTTTGCTTTTAGCTTCATCTAACTCTCAGTTCTAAGTTAGTATTTTATCTCCCCTTCCAGTCTTACATCCAGTTCAATTATTTTCTTATATCATTTCAGTTTATTTTGTATGAAGTTTAACATCTAATATTTTTAAAGGTTGCAATCTTATATCCTCTATTTGATCATATCTATAGCTCCTTCGATTACACTGTCCCTATATCAACGAATATAAATTTTGTTTTAATACTTATATATATCAACGCAGATTCTCCCTTACAATACGACGAAGTTTAAATACACAATTACCATATTTTTATTACAACGATGCTTTAATATTTATTATCATAGATTCATATTTCTTTTATAATATATACGACGAAGTTCCATTATTTATCAACGCAGATTCTCCATTACAATACGACGAAGTTTAAATACACAATTACCATATTTTATTTATTACAACGATGCTTCAATATTTATTAACATAGATTCATATTTATCTTTATTCATTATTCGACGAAGTTTCTAATAAATTATCGTAGATATAGTTACCATCCCTTAAAACTTATCTCCTGCTAACGTTTTCTTATACACATAGTCACCTAGAGTTTACTCATATTGCTTCCTTTACCTATATTTAATATCTCCCTTCCTATTTTATTGTGTCTCGTTTGAGTTTATCTCCCTTGCATCATGGTACTTTTTTAGTTCTGTTGAATGGAACATTCCCTTATTTATATCATATTTATCATCCCATAGCTCGAATGTCGATTCTCCTAACTTTTTGTGTATTCTATATGGCCCACTATAAATATTAAATAATTTCCCCATTTCTCCCTCTATGCCTTTTGCCTGCCAGTTTTCTTTTACTAACACTAAATCATTTAAATTAAATGTGAAAAGCTTATGATTTCTATTGAAATTTTGTGCCCTAAGTTCTGCCTTTTTTTTCATTCTCCCTCTTGCCAAATCTATTACTAGTTGGGTATCAACGCTTTGTTCTTTTGAATTTTGATATACTTATGCCAAAATCTCTCATCTATTTTTCCTAACTGTAACTGATTAGGTGTGAACCCTGTGGTCTCATGTGGTACTTCATTCAACATCTCATTTATTAAATGTATAAACTTTGCCCATTGTTTATGGTTCCCATGGCAATAGGTGCTAAGACATCTCATTATCTCCCTGTTTACCCTTTCTACTATATTGCTTTGAGGTCGCCTAATTGGTGAAAATATTTGTTTGATCCCTTTATTTTCTAAAAATGTTGACCATCTTTTACTTGTGAACTGAGTTCCTTGGTCTGTTTGTGCCCTTTTTACCTGTCCATATTTTTCTAAATAATCTTCTATACATCTAATAGCTGTAGCAGTATTTGCTTTTTTTATTTTATAAATTTTTATAAATTTAGTAAAAATATCCAAAATAACCAAAATATATTTAAATCCCTCACTTTTATGAAATGGTCCACAAAAGTCAATAGATAGTTGCTCTTTAGGCCCTTCTACCTTGATTCCTTTCATCACCCCATAACAAGTTTGATTTGTGTGTTTCACTCTCTGACAAATGTCACAGTATTTTAAAAGGTACTTAATCTCCTTATACATCTTTTTCCATGTGAATATTTCATTTATTATACTATAGCACTTCTTGGCCCCTACATGCATATAGTACTCATGGCATGATATCACTAATACATTTATTAACTCTCTGGGTACTATTATTTTCCAACTTGTTTTACAATTTTTATATAGTATGTTATTTTCAATTTTGAATTTCGAATTGTATTCCTGGACATTTTCAATAATATTTCTTAATTCTAAATCACCCCACTGAAGCTCATTAAGTTTTGTCACTACTTCCCTACTTATTACTCTTTCCATTAAATTGATACTAAACTTATTTTGATTCTCTATATGTTTTGGCTCTATCTTTTCCCATGGGTTACGACTTAATATGTCTGCCACCACGTTCTCCTTCCCTTTACAATACTCAATCTCAAAATCATATTCCTGCATGAGCAATATCCAACGATATAGTCTTGAATTTAATATTCTGCAAGTCTTTATGAAAGTCAAAGCCTGGTGGTCAGTTTGTATTACTACTTTTCTCCCCAGTATAACCTGTCTAGCCTTCTGTAGACAAAACAACACAGCCAATAATTCTTTTTCAGTCGTATAATATCGTATTTCACTACCTTTTAGGGTTCGGCTCATAAACATAATTGCCTGTTTCTGTCCAGTCTCTGTTATCTGGTACAGATGCCCCCCAATAGCATATTCGCTTGCATCTGTCTGTAAATAAAACGTTTTTGAATAATCAGGGTGTTTTAGTACGTTGGTATCTATAAATGCTTCCTTTAATTTTCTAAAATTTTGTTCCTCTAAATCTGTCCAATTAAATTTTGTTTCATGTCTCAAAAGTTTCAGGAGTGGCTCTACTAATTTCGAATAGTGGTCTACAAACTTGTTGTAATAATTGGCAAGGCCTATAAACCCTTTTAATTGCTTAACGTTCTTTGGTGTGGGGAATTCCATTACAGCCTTAATTTTGTCCTTATCTATCTCTATTCCCTCAGTTGTCAACCTATAACCTAAAAATGCTATGTTTTCTTTACAAAACTCAGTTTTTGATAATTTAATTTTGATATTATTTTCCCTAAATGTCATAAATAATTTTTTTAAATGGTTTTTATGTTCTTCAAAACTCTGTGACATGCATACAATGTCGTCTACATATACTAAAGTGAATGGTTCTAATTCATTTCCCATTATTCTACCCATAGCTCTTGCTAAAGCTGCTAATGATGTTTTTAGCCCATAAGGTGTCACAATGAAATGATATGTCTTTCCATTATACTGAAAAGCTGTGAATTTTCTGGATTCTGGCTCCAACTCCACCTGCCAAAAACTATTCGTGAGGTCCATAGAACTCAGGTATTTTACCTTTCTTGCCTTATGTAATATTTCATTAATACCCTGGTAACACTCGTAATCTGGTATTATGATTTCGTTCAGTTTCCTTGCGTCCAGGCACAATCTTATTTCTCCATTACTTTTTATGACAGGAATAATAGGGTTAATATAAGGGCTATTACTTTTTTCTATAATTTTCATCTCCAACATTTTGTCAATTTCTCTTTGTACCGCTTCTTGATACTTTGTGGGCACAGGATAGTTTCTTTGATAAAATGGTAAATCTGTTCTTACTTTTATCTCATGTCTATATCCTTTACACACTCCAGGCCTATCTGAAAATACATCCTTATATTGCTTTATTATCTCTACCAACTCCAGTTTTTGCCTATCTGTTACACGGTCATCTCCGATACTTCCCATAATATCTCTATCACTAATTTCCCCTTCTGTTTCATTTTGTTTCTCATAATTTTGGTCCCCCTGTCCTAAATTATCTAAATTTTCCCATTCCTCATTAATTTGATCGAATTCGTTAATTACATTATCTTCCCTTTCTAAATGTTGTACCTCGTTGTTATTAATTCTTTCGTCATCATTTTCACCCTCCGTTTCTTTCATATCTATTTTAATATAGTTTTCCAAATATTTCAATTTTATACTCCAATCCTCACAACTTATATCAGCCTTTGTATTTTTTAATATATCCATCCCTATGATCATTTCTCTTAATAGGCCTGGTATGATGAAACATTGAAATGGGTAATCAATCCCACCTAATCTTCCCATTATCAGAACAATTTTATTAATTTTTTTACTCTTTTTATTTGTTGCTGTCCTAATGTTCATTGCTCTGATTGGCAACGTTTCTACTCTTCCTAGTTTTCCCTTATTTATACTATACCATTTTTCCTGAATACATGTAATATTACTACCTGTATCTATTAAGGCTGTAACCCTAACCTGTTTAAATTCTATCTCTATTTCTGGGCTCATATATATTTTGTTTTGCTCTAAATTCAAATTTCGCTCCTTCCCCTCACTTTCCAAAAATTCCCTATCTATTAATACGTTGTTAATTATTCCTAACCCCAAATCCGTATTTTCATTAAATTGATTATTACCCTTATTCTTGTCACAATTAATATTTCCAAGGCTCTTTAGCACTGGCTTTCCCTCTTCAGCATCCCCTGTAGTTTTCCCATGATGCAATAAGGTATCACCAGTGCCCTCTAGTTTTCCGAGGTCCCCTGGTCTCCCTCACATCTTCCACTGGTCGATTCCTTTGGTCGTATCTGTATGCTGTTTACTTCTTTATTAGGCCTATCTCGGCTTCCTATATTCCTTGGATCATCTCTGTGACCCCTGTACCCTATCTCCCTGGTCTGCGGCTGTATTCTTTCCGGTCCCCTATTCATGTGGTCATCTATCCGTCGATTATAAAACTGAACGGTCGGTCTAAACCCGTTTCCAAATCTATTTCTTGGTTCAGTTATTCCTCCCCTATTTATTTGTCCCCCAAAACCATTCTGGTTTGGGAACCTTCTGTCCCCTTGTGGCGCTCTCCCTGTCTCTAATGTCCGCTCTCGGTATCGGCTTGGTTCTATTCTCATGGGTGGTCTTTCCCATGGTCTGCCTCTTTGCCTAATAACTCTATTTCTGTCTTCTATATCCTCCTCATTTAGGAGTCTCTCCATCTCTCTGACCGTTCTAATGTTCTGGACCCTCTTTGCGGCTTGTATTTTTTCACCGAAATGTCTGCTTAATTTCCGTACTACTTCTTCTTCGCTTAGGGGAGGTACCATATTTCTTAACAGCATCACTCTTTCCACAAAGTAATCCGTTCTGGCTAAATCGCCTCCTTCTCTGTATCTTTCTATCAATCCTGTCTCTTATTCCCTCCTGGATCTCCTTTGCCCAATACCTATTTATAAATCGATCTTTCCATTCCTCATAATTTTCTACATCCTCCCTTATCGACTCCCACCATCTGGCTGCCCCAGCCTCTAATGCCTCATCCATACTACTCCGCCAGTCATCCTCACCTTCCTCCATATACCTATCGCCCAATATTTTTTCAAAAAACCTCTCTAACATTTTAATGAATTCTACAGGATTTCCATTCCTTCCATTGAACTTAGGACCCTTTTCCTGTTTTCCGCACGATACCTGAATTACCCTTATCTGCTCACCCTTATTTTCATTAGTACTCTCGATTTTGTTAATTCTATCTCCTAACCTTCCCTGCTCTCCTAATATTTTCTCCCTATCATCTTCAACTTTCCTAAAACGCTCATCTGTTATCTTTCTTTCTCCTATCACCTTTAATTTCAACTCTCCTAACTCTTCTGTGTTTTTCTTAGTTATATTTTCTACTTTATCTATCTCTTTTTTATTAATTTTTATCACATCAGCTATTATTTCTTTTGTTTCCTCAAAATTTGTCTTAATCTTCTCCTCTAATTCTCTATCTTTTAAGTCTCTTCTCACATCCTCTACTACAGTATTATTCTCTGTCCTCAACTGTCGCCTCATATCCTCTATCATTTTCCTATTTTCCTCCCGTATTTCATCTTTTATTACTTTTAGATCCTCCTTCATCTCTCTTATTTCGTCTCTATTTTCCTCTAATTCTTTTTTTATTTCTCTCATATCCTCTTTTATTTCGTCTATCTTATCTAATTTTCTATTCATATTTTCATTATTTATATCTAATTTTCTATCTAGATCCTTTCTCATATCCTTCATCTCCTCTTTTATTTTCTCACTCCCTTTATTTATTTCTTTTAGTAAGTTTTGGTTGCTTTCGAACAATTTTTTTATCCAGTCATCATTATTTCTACTTCCACTTTCACTACCCCTTCGTTCCTGTTCAATTTCTACAAGTGGTAGTCCCCTAGCTTCATCTACCTCCATGTTTGGTATTGGCATATCTGTGCCTTCCATTTCTATTTCCCTCAATTCATAACTAATCCTTTTTTCCTGGTCCCCTACAACTACCAGCTCGCCTATAATATTTTCCTCCCTGTTTTCGATCCCCTCCTGAAAACTAACAAATCTCCCCTGAGCAGCCCCTTCTGTTTCTATCACCCTTTTCCGCCTACCCTTTTCTAATTGTTCCCCTTTTTCTGTTTTTTTAGCTTTTTCTCCCCGCAAATTATACGATTCCCTTTCATCAGACATATTTAAGCTATTAGTAAACTTATTTTACAAAACAACCTAGCCTTGACTATTCAACTCAGTGTTTAATTTTACAAAATTTTTTCTAAATCTATTTCCAGTTCAAATGTTTTTCATATAAAAAGTTCTAAATTAATTTTATTTCAAAATCTCTCTAAATAAATTTTATCTCTTATTTTATCGAGCTCCCACGTTGTTGCGCCAATTATAAAATATTTTTATAATTCGCAACGGGGTTTTACTATTGAATGAAAATAATTAATTTCTCTGGTTACAAAACACAAACTCCTGAATAATTAATTCTTTATTATTATTTTTCTAATAATCGTACCCTACCCCACGTTGGTGTGCCAAATGTAAAGTTATTTATAAAACAGACGCAACGGGGTTTTATTATTATTGATTATTTAATTTCTCTATTTAAAAACAAAAAAAAAAACTACTCAGGAACAATTCATTAACATTTATTATAACAATTTTATTTCAACAGTTAACAGAACAATTTTATTTTAACAGTTAAACAATAAACACAAAACAAAAATTTACAACTTAACAAATTTTAACACAACATACTAAACTCACTTTCTTTGATTTTTAGTTACAAATTTTCATATACCCTAGGCTAATTTTACGATCTCTTATTATCTCGGGGTTTATAGCATGGGCTATATTTTTTTTTCTTTTGTTAATTAAATAAATTTTGAAAAACAATATTAAATTTTGAAATTAGTTTTAATAAACATTTTCCTGATGGAAAAACTTTAATTTGGAATAAACAAAAAGGCGAAACTATTTGAACTGGATTATGATCTTATTACTATTAATCACAAGATATTCTAATGTACAATTTTAAACTTCCTGATAATCTTAAGAGTCCACTAAAGTTTATTTTTTTATAGCGCTATATATACTTAACTTATCAAATACTGAAATTCTGCAGGTCGCTTACGTAAGATTTCGTTCTCTTCAAATTTCACTTTTTACACACTTAAATTCGTTTTAGTTCCTTCAAATTATATTACCACTGTACTTTATCTTTACATTTTCTTATCCTTATTTAAATTTGCCAAGTTTCTTCACAAAACGGTATAATTTTGACGAATTCCTTCCAATGTAAAATTTTGACTTCTAAGAAAGGTCTGCTTCCTCGGCGTCCCCACGCCAGACTGACTCTAACTACGCGTCCTTAGATTTTAAACAATTGTTTGTTTTTTTAATATGGCGGCTTCTCCTTCTTAAAAAAAAATCATATGGATTATAATTTAGTTCGATTCCTTCTCACTAGAGTCGACTGTACACTTGACCTATTTCTTTACTTTCACATCTGTTAATGTCAACGAACTATTTTCACCGTTTTAATTTGGTTAACATACTGTTTCATATTTTCCGATCCTTAACAAACCTTCCAGTGTTTATTTAATTACTATTATTAGTGTGTGAAGTGTCTTTGTGTTTTACTTTTGTAATAATTCGAATTGTGTGTATTTTGAGCCGAATTCATAGAAACATAACCTTTCTAATCTCATTGTTTACAATCGTATTTCACTTTCTCCTTCAAGTAATTACTTATGCCCTATGTTACTAATATTTACAATTTTGTTTGAATATAATTATTATTAGATTATCTTGTTTTAATTTATGTGTTAGGGGTTTTGATATAACACATTTCCTAATCGATTTTACAGTTCAAATACCTTGTTTACTAATCTAGGCTTTTACCTAAATTTAGTTTCAATTTTAACCTAACCAATCTTTTAATGAATTTCTTTTTAAATTTTGTGTGAGTTATTTCTAATATATTCTTCCAATTCTTAAATAATATTATATAGCCCATTCTATAAATGTTACAGATCGTAAAGTTGAATAATGAACTAGCCCCATGTAGCCAATCAATCCTAAAAAGTTCCTCATTTCTTCAACAGATGTCTGTACCCATTTTATGTTTGACTGCCCCTGAATGTTATTTAGAGTCTGGGTGGCATAAATATTAGTTTGCTCAACCATCATAACAATAATGTCATCATTGACAAATGTTGAAAAAATACCATAAGTGGTTTCATAACACTGATTGTCACTATCATTTACACACGAAGTGAAATTTATGCACTGATCCATTCTAATTCTCGAACTGCAGTTCCGTTTAGATTCAGATCAATGGGAGACAATGGTGTAGATACTTGCAAAATAGCTTATTCTTCAAACTGTTTGTTGACTTCTTCAACTGTACTTGTAGATGCAATGTCAGCTGTGCAATGCTAAAGTTCTATTTGGCGACATTTTCTTGGTAGGAGTCATCACTACTTTTAGATTCCGACTCTTGACCTGACTCAAAATTAGGGTCTTCTGATAAATCGTCACCTAATAAATCACAGTCCGATTTGTCGGTATCTGCAAAGATACAGATACAATAATTAAAACACGGACTAGAAATATACGAAAAATAAACTGAAACCTCAAGACAAAAATAGCAGCATGCAACATACACGTATAACAAAAGTGATATTTATGTTACTAATGATATATAAATAGAATGCTGCTTTCCTAAAAGTAAATAAGTTTTCATGTGCAAGATCAACAAAATGCTTAGTGCAGGAAGATATACGTGTATTATCCATATTTATTATTTGAAGTAATATAAACTATTCAGAAAGAACTTGTAAAACACAACATCCATCTGCTAACTATTCCCGAGAAGTGAATAACTACATTGACCTTGGACATAACAGAAGCACCCGAATATCAGACCCTAGTGGTACGAGCCCGCCACAAAAGGTTTTACAGTGCTGGACCAAGACGGTCATTTACAACCGCTTTAAAATTTATATAGTTTCACCTACAATTATAAAAAATAACAGTGAAATCTATTAAATACTTGTTCTATGGAACAATGGAAATTTGGGCTAATCCAGAAAAAAAGTTAATTCATCCATGGTAGTCAAAGTGTTAACAGTTGAAAGCAAAATCAAAAAAGAAAAAAAAATATTTAAATAAAAGATATAAACTGCAAATAAAATCAGCATAAAAATATTTATTACAAGGATCACCCTTTTTTAGAAGGCTAAATAGAATTTTAAATGAAAAGATTTATAGAAGAAAAAGCCTTTAAGGTAGAAAAGAGCAAACTGAAAAAAATATACAACTTGAAGTTTTTGTGTTGTCCATCTTAAGGTTTTTTAAATTTACTACTATTGGTATCACTTGGAAAAAAATGCTACTTACCGATATTTTTCAACAAAAAAATTGTTCAATGCTGTGAGTCACGGACAATACTGTTGCTTATGTGTGTTGTATTAGTGTGATCATAAATGTAGGGCAAAGACAATCTTTGATTTATATTTATGGCCTTATTTTTATACATCCCGTCTAATTGATAACTGACTTGAACAAACTGTAGAAATTCACTAATAGGTCAAGTGCTAAAGAGAAATGACTGACAAATAAAAACAGATACATTAAAAAAAATTTGAAGACTAAACAAATTATAAAAGGAAAATTCTAAAATAAAACATTTTATAAACAAAGTTATAAAAAGTTAAAAATATCAATCTGATGATTAGCAACACTGACATATCCCCATTTAGTTTCAAATTTCAGAAACATAATACAGTTGGCGCCGCTTATTGTGATCTTATTTGTCACAAGCATATTTGATAACAATAACCGAACGCTTAATCACGATGTAGTCTACAGCCGTACTGCATTGAACTCACTGTATTATGGCCACAACTGTTTGTTCTGAACGATATGTAAGCCTATCATTACATTAAGTAATTTTAATTCTGTAACATTATAATTAAACTGTACTTACCAAATTTTGATGCTATTCCGGACACTTTTATGTACAGTAGTAGAATTTCTGTAACTTAGTTTTCTACTTGTTAAAATTAGTGGGCATATTTCATGTCAGTTTATTTTATTCCACAGTAGATTTTTTTAAAACACTGAATCTAGCATAATTGAAAAAAAATATATAGAACTACGTAAAACACTTGATCAAAACATTTTAACACATAAAACTTCATTATAAAACACTTCAAACTTATTTACACTTCAAATTTACATTTACGTTTTCTCAAAGAATTCCTCTATATGTGACTGTCTGTAGTCTTCTCGTAAAATATTGTTTATAAATTGTTCATATTCATAATGTTTGTTGAAATTTTCTGCTTTTTGTTGAACAAACTGCCTTAGAATCTCAAGAGCTTGGTGAACTTCCTGCTTAGATCTTTGCGGTACACATTTATCATTTTCGTCATCATCGGTGCCTTCTTCTTCTTCAGTAACTTTTGATGTTAAAGCAAGTACCAAACAAATATCGTCTTCAGTCAATTCCGCTGCTCTTTCAATACTATCGTCAACTTCCATCCACTCAGTATATTCTTTTAAGGACAAATCGAAAGGCTTCAAGTTCTCTTCAGAGTCTTCCTCAAATGTAGCTTGCTCTTGATTTTCTTCAACAAAAAACCCACCTTTTCTAAAGCAATTTTTCACAGTTTTTTTAGAAACGTCATTCCAAGATTTTGCTATCAGATGAATAGTATCGAGTAAAGAAGTTTTTTTAGACAATTCATTTGAGGTAAGGGTTTGAAATTCATCCATATTTTCTATAATTCTAGCACGCATCTCTCGTCGATAAAAACTTTTGAGATTTTTAATTATGCCTTGGTCACGTGGCTGAATAATTGATGTAGTATTGGCCGGAAGGTAAATCACTTTGATGTGTTTTAGCGTAGTGCTTATGTCATTATGTGCAGTGCAGTTGTCTAGTAGAAGGACAATGTTGCGTTTGAGGCTGGTATCCCATTTAGTCAGCCATTCATTAAAAATGTTTGATGTCATCCAAGCATTGGAGTTTGAATAATATTCAACCGGTAGCTTTTTGATACCTTGAAAACACCGTGGATTTTTAGATTTACCGATAATTAAGAGTTTTTCTTTATGACCAACCATGTTAACACAACACAAAACAGTTATTCTTTGTTTACATATTTTACAGCCGTTAGCACTTTCATTTTTAAATAAGTAAGTATGTTCGGGTAAAGCACGATAATAAAGTCCTGTTTTATCTGCATTGTATATGCAGCTAGGAGAATACTCGGCGAAAATCTTTGACAATTTGTATTGTAACCAGTCCTCAGCTCCAACAAAATCAGCATTTTTTTTTTCACCACACGTTTTCTTGTAAACAATGTTTTCCCTTTTCTTCCATCGATTGACCCATCCTATTCAGGGCTTTAAAATCCTGTTTTCCTATTTCTTTGGCAAGATCCTCAGCTTTTAGACGCATTAGTGGGCCGTTAACTCTAGCATCTTTTTCGCGAACATTTTTAAACCACAATTTCAAAGCTGATTCCACTTGCGGATCCTTCCCAGAACGATGTCTTTTGTTGTCATCATTTGCATTACACTTTGATAATGACAATATTTTTTCTTTGTTGTTCAATATTTTACATAAGAGAGGTTGAGAAACTCCAAGTTGAGAAGCAGCGTTTCTTTGACTCATTTTTGGTAATTTACTGTACCTATCTAGAATATCAAGTTTTTGTTTAAGACTTAAATCGCGTCGTTTCTTTTGAGATTCGGACATATTGCTATACTGTCCTTTGAAACTTCAAGTGACACTAAACTCTACAAAACAAACGAAAAAGATCTTTAAAAATTAAGTTATGTAAAATCACACTGAAATACTGTAATAAACGTTCACAAAAATTCACTGTTAAAAAATACAGTAGGACTGTACTGTAAATGGTTCAGTAGTAACATCAACTAATGTTAACAGACAACTAAATTCGACTCAGCGAGGCTAGGGTGTTTGCGTAAACAAAGAGTAAGGGAGACATTCTGAGAACTGTGCTAAGTGCTGAAACTGTTATAAAGTATTTCTGTCATTCTAAAAATAAACATTCTATGAATTGGGCGTCATTTTGTGTTGCATGTGCTGTTTACACTACTTTTAGACATTTTTACTTGGTCTATGCTAGTATACGTTAACGCATATGATTTTGAATGGCAAATTAAATGATAATAATAAGCGAACAGATGATTACAATAAGTGGCCTAATTACAATGTATTAATATACGTCCGTGTTTGTTTTTCAATGAAACGATAACAATAACCGAATGATAACATTAACCGTGATCATAATAAGCGGCGCCGACTGTATATGAACTTCCCAGGACACATTTGCAAGGTTTTTAAGAAACTGACCTCAGGAGATTAAGGACTACTGAAATTTAATAACTATCCTAATATGTGTATATATATAGATTTTTTGGACTAGGAGACTGACAGACTTACCTTGGTAAGAGTCCACTCTGTAGTCTTGAAATAGAAACACATAAAAGCTTTTATGTGTTTCTATTTCAAGACTACAGAGTGGACTCTTACCAAGGTAAGTCTGTCAGTCTCCTAGTCCAAAAAATCTAAATAATCTTTACCAACCAAAACTAACCTAAATATATATATATATATATATATATATATATATATATATATATATATATATATATATATATATATGTGTGTGTGTGTGTGTATGTGTGTGTGTGTGTGTGTGATTTTCTCATATGTATATTTTTATTTATCCATTTTCCTAAAAAGAACACCACAAATACACAACAGACCCGAGAAACAGTTGTCCGAGACACCATTGAACAATGCACTGACGTAGTGAGAATCGCATCTGCTGAAAAATATCAGTAAATAGTGGTTTCTTGACAAGAGATAACAATAGTAGTAAACTATAAAATTCCTAGGAATAACAAAAACAGCAACAAATTTGACTATTATGTTAGCTTTAAAATGGGCTGAACACTGTTGGCACAAAAGCAACTGTAATCACAAGGTCAAATGAGAAGTAAGCTACCTAAAGTTGCTTAAGATAATCGGCAATTTAAAAACATTCTAACTTTTTGGGGTGTTCTTAGAGGCAATTTTATTTTCAAAGTGTTTATATACATATAATGTGTTAATAAACAAAAGTTATCACCGGTTAATATATTGTGTGTGAATGTATCGAATCCAATGCATCTGATTCCAGTACCAGGATTTGATCCTAGTATTGGTCCCAATCCATAGTTAAAAAAAAAAAAAGAATCTTCAGTATAAGCTTAGCTCTTAATGGAAATGGTTTGTTTTTATTTTCAGTTTGTAGTGCCAGATGTGTTTGTTATTTTTCGCTCTTCATTTTTGCAAATTCTGTGAGACTATCTTTGTTTAATGTTTTATTATACTTTTTTTTTATTTATTATATGTTGTTCTTCAATTCCTTCTATTAGCTCCCACTCTTCTTGGTGGGAGCCAATATACGAGGTGTGATCAAAAAATACTATGAATGAATTTTTATAGCGGCAACTGCTGATGGTGCATCCATATATATGATGTAATTTGCCTAGTAGCATGATCTGTTCAGACAGGCAGCAACACGCTGGAGCCTGTCAGTCGACTGCCAGAGCCGCTAGAGTGAGGTCAGTCTGTAAGGCATCATGGATTTCGAACAACGCATTAACATTAAGTTTTGTGTCAAGTTGCAAAAGATCATAATATGTTAAAATCTCTGTATAGCGATGTGGTAACTCTGAAAACTGTGTACAAGTGGTATGACTGATTTGAAAAGAGAAATGAGGCGGTTGAAGACGAGCAGCGTTCGGGACATCCATTAACCTCAAAAACAGACGACAATGTGCAAAAAGTAGAAACAAAGGTTTGTTCAAACATGCGAATGACTATTTGAGAGCTATTGGACAAGCTTAACATCTCGTATGGTTCCGTTTAAACCATTTTAACCAATAATTTGCAAATGAGACAAGTGAGTCCAAAATTTGTTCCTAGACTTTGTGTGATAAACAAGGAAAATCATGTGTCAGTTCTCACAGAGTTGAAAGATCATCTTCAAGCAGCCAAAATTCTAACTGGAGATGAAAATTGGGTCTATGGATATGACCCTGAGACCAAAATGCAGAGTCCTCAATAGAAAACCCGTGCATTTCCTCGCCCTAAAAAGGCATCTTAGTCAAAATCTAACATCATGGTCATACTCATTGGTTTTTTTGATAATAAGAAGTTCAATCAGAATTCGTTCCAAGGGGAACAACTATGAACTCTGACAATGACCCATGTCACATCTCACTTCTAATTCGAAAAAAAATGTTCCTGTCTGTCCACATCCGCCATACTTACCTGATTTAGCACTAAGCGACTTCTTGCTCTTCTCAAAAATTAAAACTGTGCTCAAAGGAAAACCTGTAGTGGATGACAGTTGATGTTAATACAGTTTTTTCAAATATTTATACATTATTTTAAATTTAAAAAACTCGATATCCTGGTCGGATATGAACTGAGGAACTACTACTGAGGAAGACATAACCAATATATCTCCTTACAAATAGTTACCATAGACCAAAATAAACTTGAAGATTTGGGGTCATCGTTTTTTACACCCAAAAATATATCACCTGGAATATAAATTCTGCTCAGCACAGTACACTGGCCTAACCACTGGTCTGAATATCGGAATGAATGAATGGCCACAGGCGTGATGTTAAGACCATAAAGATGGGCAGTAACACAAAAGACCCCCCCCTCGGCATTACAAACACTTAAATCTGAGAAGATAGAAGTTATCATACTATATAAGTACACCAAGTCTAGACCCCCCCCCCGCATTACAAACCCTTATATCTGAGAAGATACAAGTTATCATACTATAAGAACATCAAGTCTAGAACCAACTAACCTTAATATCAGATAACTCCATTCACTTTCTGACAAGACTATAATTTTTCAACAAACATTCAAGTAATAATCATCAATGGTTTATACAAACTATATACCTTATAAATTATATAACTGTGCACCTGCATCATTTGGATATCTATACTTCTATGTATATCTGAGGCTCACTTTAGTTTCTCTCTTTGATTAACATATAATAGTCTCTCTGAAATATATCATTCTTTTAGTGTTTATGTGCGTCTATTTTAAAATAACAGACTGACTATTACAAAGGTAAGTCTGTCAGTCTCTTATCTCATCCAAGAATTTCAAATCATTTATCGCATTTTGGATTAAATGATTTAATTTAATGTATACGAATGACTGGCCTATCATGTCTAGAACAGCTTATAAAACGACAACATATGTTATATAAATATCTATCCTGCAAGTATAAATATCCTTTAGAGAGTGCAGATATTTAGTATTGTGACACATCAAAAAATAAACTCTCTTTTAATGGACATACAACGATGAGAAACTGATCTCCGTATGATCTCTACAACTAATGTGTCATGACAAACATATTTTGCCCATAGGACACAATGGGTTAAGTTCTAATTAAACTAATCTCTTTCTCTGTTAAATCTATACCTCTTAAATACGGCACAGCTGACATCACTGATAGTGCGAAATCACAATGCTTCTGCAAACATTTTTCCATATTAGATGAAACACACAGTCATTTGAACCAGCCAATGAACTAGAGAGGGCAGTCATCAACAGCGATTTTAATTCCTCTGAGCTAAAGCAAGCCATTGCTGAACTCAAAACAGGCAAAAGCTACAGGCCAGACAACATCTTTCCAAAGTACATCAGCTACCTAAATAATGTCATGGACATACATCTTGTGCCCATCAACCAGACATGGAATCATGGCCTATGGAGGAAGGCAAAAATTTTACCGCTTGCTATAAAAATAAGATTTGTCTGACCTCAAGAGTACCTCCCTTAATTCTATATTATGGAAAGGATGGTGAACAACGGCCCTCAGGAATTTTTAGACAAACAACAGGTATTCAAGGTAGAACAAACTGGTTTTTCAAACATGTCTACAACAGACCAAGTTAGAAACTGACACAGTTTATAAAATCCTCCTTTACGAGAAAAATTGGCCTGTTTTGTTGACTTCCAAAGAGCATATGACATTTAGCAGGAAAATACTTACGAACAAACTCACCGATATTAACGTAAGGGAAATATGTTAAGTTGGTGGTTTAGTTTCCTGTTACAAAAATTTGTCAAAGTCCAATATCGAAACATTGTCTAGGTATCAATAGCAAAAAACCTCCCTCAAGGTACTGTACTTGGGTGTGTGATTTTTAATGAAATGATAAACATCATTGAGTTAAAAAAGGTACTTGGCATCCAAGTTTTAAGTTATGAAGATGACCTCACAACAAGCAGGCTCTTGAACAAGCCATCAATGTAACACTTCACTACTTCTATCTGTGGTTCCCTGGAAAAGACATGATTGCAAGAGCTATACAGTTGTTCAGGCCAACTTGAAGTGGTGCAAACTACCACAAATTCAGGGATGTTGCAGCAAAAGCTTCCTGAGATCCCACGGATTGGCCATGGAAGAGTCCACCAGAGCTGGATTTTATACAAGCTTCATGGAAGGGTTTCCTAGCTGATTTACATGGAAATTACTTGGAAGGGGAAGAGGCAGCCATTTGTGATGCCAGTAAAAGGCTTACAACTTGGAGCAATTGAAAAAATTTAGTCCTTTCTGAGAACCTCAGCACTGTATGCTATTAACACAAGGTGCAAAGAAGCCCTACTCCAACTCCTGGCCAGGAAAGAGTTTGTGTTCTTGGACAATGGGTCCTTGGACATTGATGGCAATGAGCGTGCTGACACGCTCAATTGAGCTGGTCGAGACCTTCCTTAAGGTGATCCCCTCTCATTATCCAGCTTCATGTGGGCTTAAAAAACAGACATCGGCTAAATGATGAAGACAGTCTGAAAAGCTGCAGCTTCTAGCAAAAGATGAGATCTGATCATAAAATCAAATGGTATCCTGTCAAGGGACATTGTGTTTGTGTCCTTTTAGAATAGCAACTAGCCACACCTATCTCCAGAACCACTTATATCGAATGGACCTTGCCGTCTCCTCCACCTGTCCTCTATGCCTAGAAGATGAAGGGACGGCTGGTCATCTGTAGCGTTCTGGATAATTTCAATAATGATGACACCTTAAATGGACTGGCCAGCATTGTGTGATTGAGATGACACAGACAGGCATTGGCAGAGTAAGAATATATACTTTGAAGATATAACAATTTTCATATTCTAAACAGCTATAAAAACCTAGTCTAATGTCTTTTTTAACAAGTAATTTATTTACTCTGTAAACTCTAAATTTTAATTACTAAAGAACAGCTGGCCTGAGTAGACAAACTGCAAAGTTTTAAACATTAGGTACCTTCAAAGGTGCTGTGAAACAGCTAACCTTTGTTCCTTGATTTATGAACCAGTATCTCTAGACTCCTGTAATAAATGTTGCTTATTCCTCCTAATTTCTAAAAATACCCAACTAAAACAAAAAAGGTGTAAAATTAACGACAAACTGCTATCAACCATCTTTATCAGAGTAATTCAGCACAAATATCGTTCCCCTCGGGCAATTTACATGTTTCTCTATTGATGAGATACTGTCACCAAAGACTCAAAAAGATAGTTATAACAAATTTATCAAATAAATGTTATTTTAATTTTAGAGCGTAATTATATTCAAAACAAAATTTTAACAATAAAAAAACATATTGGTGTTGTCTTGCTTTAAAGGCAACAATTTTTAGGAATAGCCTTCACTGTATGAAAGCCAAGCGTTATACATTAATGTTATTGTTTTGGTTTATGCTTAGTCACTACACAGAACTTTACTGGTCTACATCTTGTACCCTTATTATTTCCCTCTAAATACTTTACTTTATTTACTTAATCAATTCTTGATAATAACCAACAATATCTACAATATAATTTACCATTGAATAAGTTCAAATCTAATAATAATAAATAAAATTAAAACTCTTCAGAAAAACCAACTGCCTTCCTTAGCACGAGTGTCTTGTGTGTACTCATCTGGAAGTTAAATGAAAGTGGTTGATTTGCGAGTCAGGTACAACTATTTATTTACAGACAACATTTTAATAATGGATACGTTATCGTTTTCAGGGCTTATTTCTCCTATACTCTATTAAATAATAACACAGTGACATAACCTTAGTATATTTATGAAAACAACGCATATACCCTTTCATTAACTCACAGCGCCTTTGCCATAGAATATAATATGTATTGTTAATGTATATAATATTTACCTGTCAATATGTATTGTTAATGTATATAATATTTACCTGTATTTTAGCATTGCTAACGTATTATTTAAAATTAATTTTTATTATTACAAACCGCATAGTTATTTTATGTTAAAAATAGTTAGAGTTTTTCATTTCCTGAAAAGTACATACATTCCTTTTTTACATATATTTTGCTTGAAGATCAATGATTACTAAATGTATTTATAGTACAGTATTTATGTATTTATTAGTAACAAGTAGGTATTTAAAAATATCCAAGATGTAATAATAGGACTCCATTGTAAATTCTGATGTAGATAATTGATTTGTGATAACCAAAGAATAAATTTGTATTAATTACGAATACAGTAATGAACACTTAGTGGGTACCAAGCAGTGCAACCACGAATAAATCACAATTATCAATAAAGGAATAAGTAAAAAAAACACATTTTGTGATTTATATTAGACCTATAGTTATATTACAGTAATTTTGCAATTTCAGAAACCATGTAGTGTTTGTGACTCCCAAATTATTGACAGACTGTGGTACATTAGTTTTTTTTAAATAATGGCAAACAGAATAAAATACTTCAACAGAATTCGGTTATGGAGGATGTAGACAAAAACAAACAGAAAGTTTGACATATTAAATTAGGTGTTATATTACAATTTTTTAACTATCCAACTAATAACTTATTACCATCAATCTTAAATATTTAAAATTTAAATCAAATTTAAAATGTGTAAATTATTATTACAATTTATATGAAATTAAAACAATGTATTTTACTAACATAAGTTGACTTATACTTAATAGCTGCCCATTGGTGGTGGAGGAGCATAACGATCCTCTTCACTACGTTCACCATTCTTATACTGTCTCTGACGTTCTTGGATCATTATTTCCTGCCTTTTCATCTAAAAATAAAAATTAAGAATCAATAATCAAAGTTAAAAATACAAGTTAGTAGTTCTATATAAAAATATCAATCATATTTGAGATACGTTATACACATTTGAGCCTTAAACAAATATGTCAATATCATCTAAAAACTTTAAAAATAATCTATTAAAGCTATTATTACAGTCAAATCCAGAATTATTTGTGAGCAAAATATTCACTTTGCAGATAACTTGCATGAAAAGTTCAGTGTGTTGTAATGTAGTATATATGATACCAAAAAGATATCTCAGTCAACCATCATAAACAAATAAATCAAACAAAGTTGCTTGTTGTAATCCACTGAATAAATCAGTTTAAGTGAAAACTGTCAACTTACTTGCCAACTTATTTAAGTAGCGGTTTAGCTTCATCAATGAAACGACGATTTCGAAATTTATCATCCAGTAAGTTAATGGTTTTCACTTAGTTATTCAAATAATTACTTATGATCAAATCAATCAGTTTATCAAAAAGGAACACACTAGGACATGAATAATCATTTGTTTCTATACAAAATTTGAGCTACATGACTTAAGCTACATGAACAAAAAAGATAAGTCAAAAGTGCTGCCAGCACTTATACTTTACTTATCAACCATACATGTTCATAAAAATTGGTTTTAGTGGTTTTATTGTAAGTTGGGAATCTGTTTAGTAGTGTGAGCCTTTTTAGTGTTAAAACTCTGTCATTTATGCTAAAAGTGTTATTAGTCCATAACTTATTTCTTTTTAATAAAAAGAAATGATTAATCAAAAAAATATCCTTTGGTTATATCACCCTCAGGTGATATTCGCTGATGATCTTTCATTTCCATAATTTGCCGAATTCTCCTTCTCCTCTCGCTGTAGTATCAACATGACCCCCTCATGATTCTTTTTGCTGCCCTCCCTTGCTTTACTGGCTTAGTATGCAACAGCATTTTAAATTTTTTACTAAAAAATGTTTCATTTCCGTTGTCAAACTTTACTGAAACACCTACCTGACAGATTTTTTCTTCAGCGAGATCTCCTCTAAAATGTCAATTAAGTTGTTATCTTTGTTATTTTCAGTTTCATTTAATATATCATCAGTTTTAATTTCGTTAGGTTCATCATCTAGCAAAGACTGGTTTTCATCAGAATTACCAAAGGGCTGCCAAACAAAATTTCTATAGCTCAAATTTCTTGAAGTTCCCCTTTCTCGGCACTATCCAACATTTTAAAAAGTATCTCCTCTTCAAATGTATTCATTAAAATTTAAAACTTTGACACTAAAAAATATATAACATTAATAATATCAAGAAAAACACTAATTATTGTAACTCCAAGAAATGTTTAATAACGTAAAGAAGCACACAAATATCTTTGCTCTTCACAAATAATTTACACTAGAGGGCGCTCACAGGCAAAACCTCCACATCTGACCACTCGTGGCAAAAACTAAATTCACTTTAAGGCTTCAAGGAAAAAATTAACAAATATAGGTTCGGCAGTTTCCTAAAATGCAGGATGTGAAGTACTGGACTGGAAACATACAGCTGACAAATGGAAAGAGTTTTATTCAAAAATAATGTTAACATGCAGAAAAAACTCTTGTATAAGATAAAAGATATTTTTATAATAATAATTAAAAAGCGGATAAAGAAAATGTACATATGATCACTGTAATACATGACAAAACAGACTACTTGAACAACAAAAATATAAACGAGTGCAAACTGTTGTTAGGATGCTTGCAACCATCTAAATATTGTTCTCTTTTATTGCCATAAATGTGTGTGAAAGAACTTTTTGTTCTACATGAAATAAGATTTCTTATGGTAGTAATAGTAACGTGATCTATTGAATTTTAAGAGAATTACAAGTTTGAAATTCCGAGCCTATAAATCGGCTCATAGTTTTTTTCAAGTGCTATTCAGAGAGCTGATATATCATGGTCCTAAAAGACTATGGTCCTTAAAAGGGTTGAAAATCACTTGTAAAAATAACATGTCTGTAAAATTACCTGCTTTAATCTATGGCTGCATTCTTCAAAATCTTCAGTAATTTCTTTGCATTTCACTTTCCCTCTTTCTGTTCCATATGCTTCGAGGCAATTCATCATCTTCATTTCAAATTCAGCACAGCAACCATAGCTCTGATGATTAAATATATGGCCAACAACATCCGTAAATGGAGTTTTGATAATAGGTGTAATGTTTATAAAAAACATCTAAAACAAAAAACAGTCTAAACCAATAACATTTTAGATGTTTTCCTGGATTTTTATTTTATACTTGTAAGAATTAAAACTACAAAGCAAATTTATTTGGGTCTCTTGACAGAAATAAATATCATTTGGTATAAGATTTTCCTATCAAATATTAACTGCTCTTTTTAGTTTTGGGTTCAATTAGTTTTAACACTAACTCTCTATAACCTTTTTATTATTTTGGTATTTACTCTTAATTTTCCCAACTGTAATTAAGTTAGGCTCAGGCGAACTATTGATACGTCAGTATCAAATGTGGACTTCTTTTCCGCAGACCCAATTATTTTTTTTCAATTAAAGTTATCTCTCAGATCATGAGATATGAGTACACAATTGCGTCCTTATGCATTATACAAATTGATTGGGAAGTAAGCTGAACAAACATTTTGTACAACAAACAGGCTATCCCTTGTAACAGCCATATCTCTTAATTGAAATCTCTAGATACCAGTTTCAAATTCTTATTACAAATTTCTAGACAGCAATTAATAATTATGGATTGATTAGCGGTAATTGGTTGTAATTTGAAATTCAATATACAATGAGAATACTGTACAGTCCTCATTATTTATGCAACAAATATGAACAATTAAATTAGACTTATTTACATAATATACCTTTTTTGTAGTATATACTTGCTCAAGAAAGAATGATAATACAATAGTTTGTGATCAATCTGTACACATTATTTAATTATAAATAGCTTTATTTGGACAACAAAAAATATATACAAACAATTTGTAAACTAAATGACTGTTTTTTTTCTTTACCACTTCACCTACAAGATTTGGCATACATTCAATTAGTATAATACACATTACCTTGTTTATAATGGAATCATAATGTGGCTACAATGAGGTTACGTTTTGTAGTATAATCCATTTTTTAATAAGTTTTTTCTTATTACGAGATTTTTAATTTGAATATAATTAGGGGAATTGCCTGACCGTAACACTTATGTTTTCTTGTGCAAAAATATTTTCTCTTCTTGGCAGTACGGCTGGCACTAAATCTTGTTTGAACAATTCATCGACACGTAGGAATTTCTTAACAGTCATACAGACTTTGGCTTAGGAATTTTGATGTATCCATTGCTTTTTAACATACCATATACTAGAAATAACAATCATTTCAAATGTGAGACGACCTCAAAACAGTTGTTACTGGGGATGTGTTGACTAATTAATGGTTATGAGCTGGCAATGTTTTTTCATCTGTTGCTGTTTTAGATTGCTTATGTGTAAAAGCTTCCATATAAAAATATAAAACCTTTCACCTTGAACATAAATATGTGATTCACTTGAACAAATCTTTTCAGAATTCCACAGTTCAGATAGCATATGCTTGGCCCAATAGAACAGTTTTTGACACAATGTTGGTGTTAAACTGGTTCTTTGGCTCGCCAGTGAGCTTTTTGTCTAACATCAAGAAGTTTGTCCCAAACATTAGTTATATCTACGTTCGTTCCACTGGCTGCTAAGTTAATTTTGTATTCACTGTATTTCCCCTCACTAATTACCGATCCTGTGTTGAAGTGGTTTTTCTTTAAAGGCCATAATTTCCTTTATTTCAGGGTGAAAAGGTACCAGTTTCTTCAATTTAAAAAAAAATAGCATTCACCGTCTATAATGCAACACCACACCGAGAAGCTAATTTTGTCATTGAACAATACCGTTAGGCTAAACAAAAAATTCTTGGAGTTAAATACACAATTATAAACCGTGGTTTAATTAAAAGTGGTTTATTTTAAGTCATGAGATTTCTATAAAACAAAGAATAACAACTTTTCATCACACAGACAATGTACACAATAGGTGTAGTTATCTTTGTAAAGAGGAAAATACTTGTTAAAAAAAAAATTACCACTTTTGTGGTAAATATTTTACCTACAAATATTCTTCTTAAAACTACTCCAGCTGGCGAATGTAATTATAGATTTCACACAAATTTTATGCTTAAACTATAAACCCTAAACATTTCTTATAAATTGCAACTTATTTTGGAAAATATTTATGTGCGATGGCAGTTTAAATTTGTAAACATGGGCTAAATGTATAAACATAAAACTATTGTTTCCAAATCATCCAGAAAAAATGGTATAAAAGTTGTGAGGAGAATAGTCAAGAAAAGTTGCAGTCTGTGACTAATGAAATTTCTATTGGTTAGTTGTTTGATTGTGACTACTTATACACAAAATGATGGTTCATGTCAATTAAAAAAAAAAAAAATACTGTTACAGAATTTTGAAAATAACAGAAATGAGAACAATGACAACCAAGTTCTTGATATTGATTTGGGATCTCATTCCGATGTAAATATCAAATATAGTTTAAGGTGCAGTCTGATCAAGACAATGTTCTGCTCTTTGATGAAGTTAAATTTTTTAAAGGAGAATGTAAAATATATTTAACCTATTCTGATACTCATACTACAGACAAAAACATTATATTCACATTTCTTAATGCGATTTAAGATGAGTCAGATTATACAAACATTACATTTGCCAATTCATAAAGGTAAAACCCAAGATTTATTAGTAAAACCTATAATTTATCAATATACAGACTTTTACAGTAAAATATAACTCTTGAATTTTGTAGTTTATTATGTTCGGTGATTCTTAATGAATCACTTCAACATTAGTTTATAACTATCCTAACTTTAAATTTTGTAAATTCGTGAAAACTCACTGAGATAAAACGTTTTCGATCGCTACATGGAGATCTTCATCAGTGTCTTCTGCTTGGAGATGTTAGGTCAAGCGGTGACGGTTTTAAAGGTAGCTTTTCGATAGTATCAAAGAGTATGTGTGATTTGTATTGTGTTTGTTCATTTAATACGTTTGTACTTCGTGTTTTTGTGTGTCTGTAAATTTCATATTGTTCTAGTGTGTTGAGATGTGGTCCTTTTTTGTTGACGTGTAAGATTTCTAGGTTATGGTAAATGTCTGTGTATTTGTGTCCTGTTTCTTTTATGTGATTGTAAAATGCTGAGTTGATGTTCTGTTTGTGTTCCTCGACTCTTTGTTTAAAGCTGCAAGTTGTTTGCCCAATGTAGAGTTTGTTACGTTTGTCACAGTTTAGTTTGTATACGCCTGGTGCTTGTAGTTTATCTATGTTGCTGGTGCCGTGTTGTATTTTGTATTGTAAATTATTATTAGTTTTGTATGCTATTTTGTATCCTGTTTTTTTTAATTTGCGGGCTATTTTATTTGATGTTTTGTTTATGTATGGAATTGTGATGTATTTGTTTTCTCTGCCTGTAGTGTTAATTTTTGTGTTACTATGTCATAGTTTGTCTATTATTGTGGTGTTGTATCCACCCTAAAATATAACTGTTAGGAAGATTTTATATTTGATGTACCTTAATTTAGGAGAGACAAGCGAGCAGAATTTAACTTAACTGTGGCATATTTTTCCCCTTCTTTTCGATTATTTGTAATGATCCTAATAATTTGTTAATTATAAAACACCCTTAGTTACTGGAAATAAGGCTTAAATATTATTTTTAAAATATAGAGATGACCTATAACAAATTTTTTTCACTAAGTTATTACCATCCTAATAAATGTTCACCCTCAAACTGTTACTTCTAAAAGGATCCACATTAGCAAAGCTTAAATTCTGTATCACCAACTGTGTAATAACTTTTTACTACTATAATACTTTCTCAGCCCCTATGCACCCTTAATAATAATAATTTCACCCCTAAATCACAAGTACCCTAAACTAGCTTAGTAATTTGAATAAAACTGAAATTGGCTCATAACATAATCAATTACGAGCAATAGCCACCCTAACCTATACTATATTTTTTCAACCTTTCACTAATTAATCTCCAGCCTAATATTCCCCCAAGCTGGCAGAAATCAAAATCATCCTTAAAAACAATTTTATGAAATAATCCATTATCCTGAGCAACAGTCTTGTCTGTGACTCACAGCATTGAATAATGCGCTGACCTACAAAATGTGTCTGCTGAAAAATTCAGTAAGTAGTACTTATTTTGCCAAGTTAATACCAAAAGTGTAACAATCCAATATGTTATACTACGTTACAATAATGCTACAAAGCATCCATTTTTATATAGTTTTAAGAAAAACACAAAATAACATTTGTTACAAAACCAACTCTAACCTAACCAGATACTTTGTAGATTTATAACTCCTTTTATAAAGTTGCATGGAAGTAGTTATTCTTTGTATTTCTTCAAAATATACATTTTTGGTGAATCGGCATCAGGTTTTATTTTTTCTGTGCTCTTAAGCACTTTCTGCGTCATAAAGGATTTATCTCCCTATAATATACTACCTTATTTTGATAATATAATAAATATAGTGTAACCATTTTCCACAACATTCGATTTTTTTTTCTTTTCACCTGTTATTGTAATAGCTGTATAAAATATTGCTCTGTTTTACAAAAAAACATTAAATTTATATATTTTCATGTGTTGAACATTGAGGTTATGCTTGAAATTTTCGAATGTTTTTCACCATTTATTGTTTGTAGCTCTTAAAAAAACTGGTATCTTGTTAAAAAATATTTTATTTTGTAGAGACGAAAAATCCAAATAGTCTGCATTGTTTCAAAGTATTACCTTTTCAGATTATTTTGGGAAAACCCCATTATCTTATAGCAATAATTTTGATTATAAAAAAAAAGTAATCATACTTTTTCATTTGCACCTGCATGATTAACAAAATAAGAAATCAGATTAAAACAAATAAAATTATTTTATAAATTTACTGACCTTTGCAAAATAAAAGACTTTAGCGACCTGGAACTACAGAAATAGGGTTAAATTGTTAAACTTCTTCACAAGTCAATTTTAAATTGTTAAACTACAGAAAAATTAATTTAATAAATGAAGCATCTGTTACATTAAATTTATTGTGTTTTATATATATATATATATATATATATATATATATATATATATATATATATATATAATAATTCAAAAATATATAATAGTTTATATATATAATAAATTATTATATATATATATATATATATATATATATATATATATATATATATATATATATATATATATATCGTAATATTTCCCGTTGTCCATTATTTTTTCGTGTCACTTACTTTATAAAGTTATTATTATTAATTGTAAAACAATTTTTTCCACCAATAAGTGCAATAATTTTACCTTATTTGATGAGGCCCCTTTCGGTTACTTGACCATTGTCAAATCACTCAGTGATTATAATGACTGATACTATAAATACTTCAGAAGTATTTATAAAATAATAAAATGACAAATTATGATTTTTTTTTTTTTTGTTTATTGCAATAGTATGTAAAATTTTATTTTAAATTAATAACTTTTTAACAAATTTCAAAGTTAAAAACACTTGTAAATCTGTTACACTTTCCTATGGTACCACTTACTTTTATAATTGTTGAGGACTTCTGTTCCGGGAGATATATCTCAATCCCTACTCATACTGTAACTCGTGAGTTTTTCTCTCCACCTTTACTTTCAATTTAGAGTTCCTTCATTTTCAAAAACCTTTACGCTTCTCTTTTAAGTATTTCTCTTAGGACATAAAACACTTTGTCTACACTGCGTCATTCCTGGACCATCAAGTTAATAACTATGTGTAAAGATTATCTGTCCAAAAAAATGCGCGAAAAAGAAAAAAATTAACTATTATTGTGGGAAAAGTAGTTTTACAAAAAAACGAAACACTTTGATAATCAAAAAGATCTTTAGTTTAACTCAAGCATATTTCTAAATTTAACACGTATTCCAAAGCATAAATTATGGAAGTTATAAGTAATTATTTAAAGAGCTAAGAGGAAAACCCTATTATAATGACACCTTTGGAACTGTTGTTCCATTGCCGAGTTTCAAATCGTGTCATCATAGTAAGTTGATAGTTTTCACTGAATTTTTTAAAAACCGTAAATATTTATGATTTAACCCTTTCTGTGCCGCTATAAAAACAATGGACAATTTTTAAGTTTAACTGCATTTTCTTAGCTTACTGCAGTTAAATTTTGATGTAGGTATGTTTTCCAAAAAAATTTTTATACAAAGGGCTCATACCGATCCGGGACTTGCAGGTCCCGACAGCATATAAGTGTCGGTAAAATACTATTACGCTAATTAAAAATTTTTATAATAAATACAATTTCCTAAACATAATATCGTCTATTACTACAGTGCTATTACTTGAAATTATCCATGGAATGTCATATTTATTTATTAATAACAAATATACAAATCTTTGAACACATTTCTATATTTTTTTAACATATTGCCTAAATCAAAGTATTATATACCTACCTAAATATATCACACTAAATATAGAACTTGAAACTGTAGCCTGATTCTACAATGATTTTTTTTCATTTGTATGCAAATTGACAACATATTTAGAAAACTATAGAAAAAAAATAATTTAAAAAATATGCAATATCCAGAACACATTTCAAATATAAAAATCATAGTTTTTATAATTGTATTACAATGTTAACTATCTAAAATAATAATTACAAATATTATTTCACTAAATAAACTACATCAATTATTATGATATTACATCTAACTTATTTCATGGTACTTAGCAAAACAGATTTTTTTCATTGCAACACAAATGTATATACAAATTGAAATTGGCTTGGATTCTACCTTGTTCATCCTACACAATTCACATCTGCCACGTTTATTTGTGAACTGTGGCCAGTGTCCACCCAAATTTCCCAATCGCACATCCTTAACAACTGAATAACCAGATTTTCTTCTTTTCTTAGATGATCCTGCTAGTGGTGGTGTCTCGGAGGATCTCTTTTGATCTTTCCTTTTTTTGCCATATTTTGCTGCAATCAAGCCCATTCCAATCTGCTGATGAACTTCTAACAGAGTTGTTTTTTTTTTGAACAATTGGCAATAAATTATATATGCATTTACAAATGCAATATCCATAAGTGCAAAAAAAATTCAGTTCCACCACTTCTCTGACTTCCTATCAATTCCATAAAGGACACGATATCTTCAGCTTCTCCTTGACCTTCAGTAGAATTTGAATTTTTCGTGATGGTGTTGTCAAAATTATTTGGCGGTGATATTGGTCTAAGATCTTCATCTTCATTATCAACACAATCAATATCTGATAGTTTATATCAGGAATATCTTTATTTAGATATTTTTCAATCAACTCCAATGACAAAGGTTCATTTGATGACATTTTGTAATCTAACTCTAATAATAATATAATAATTTATGAACTTTATAACACAAATACACTTATCCACTCATAAGCAATATAAAACTGTTGGAAAATTGCACTTAAGAAACTAAAATAGGTCACGAAAACTTATAGGTTATGTGAAACATAAATTGTCAGCAAAGATGCCGTTAACTGCTGTCAGGACTTGTAAGTCCGGGGTACATTTCGATAATTATCTTCTCAAAAAAAACAATAAAAACTACCGTATTACAACTAGTATTTCAAAACCATATGTTAACCTATGTTATTCTGAACACAATAACACTTATTCAATCTCGAATGTCAAATCAACACTAGGTAGCAGACAAATGGTTCTAAAAGAAACTATTGCTTGATGTGTTTAGACTGAAAACTAATCATAACCAATGCTCGTAATGTTTATACAAATTGCACGTAGAAGTCCTGTCAGCATTTGAAGGCCATATTTGTACTACACTGAATTCTACAGAGTATTAAAGTGACCGGGATGTGAAAGTCCCGTCAGCAGGTAAAGGGTTATTTAGTGAAATTAAGATAATTACAAAAACCAACTTGAAGAAGTATTATGATACACGGTGCCAATAATTCAAAGAAAATACTACTTTCATAGATACAGCTGTTTCAACTGAAATTAATCCTATCAAAAACATTGACGTTACTCAGTACGGGTGATTCATTGTCTTCTTTAGCATAAGTGTTTAAGGTATCAATGAAAATATTTTTTTACCTACCAAATTCCCCCCAAGTTCTTTTGACACTAGAGTGTCGGTAATAAACAAAAGACCCTTATAAGAAATCTAAGGCGAATCATAATATTTATATTCAGAACCTTATTCCTTTTAACATTATTATGAGCGTTTGTGAATATTTACATAGACTTTCAATTTTCTTAATCACTTAAACAATAGTTTATGACTATGCAAACTTTAAATTTAGTAAATTTGTTAAAACTTACTGAGACAGAACGTTTTCTATCACTATGTGCCGATCTTCATCAGTGTCTCCTGCTTGCAGATGTTGGATCAAGCAGTGAGGGTTTTCAATAGTGTCAAATAGTATGTGTGATTTGTATTATGTTTGTTCGTTTAACATGTTTGTTCTTTGTGTGTCTGTAAATTTCATATTGTTCTAGTGTGTTGAGATATGGTCCTTTTTTTGTTGATATGTAGGATTTCTAGGTTATGGTAAATGTCTGTGTATTTGTGTCCTGTTTTTTTTATGTGATTGTAAAATGTTGAGTTGGTGTTCCTCGACTCTTTGTTTAAAGCTGCGACCTGTTTGTCCAATGTAGAATTTGTTACATTCATCGCAGTTGTTTGTATACGCCTGGTGCTTGTAGTTTATCTTTGTTGTTGGTGTTATGTTGTATTTTGTATTGTAACTTGTTATTGGTTTTGTATGCTATTTTGTATCCTATTTTTTTGAAATTTGCCGGCTATTTTGTTTATGTATAGCACATATAGACAACCATATACATCAACTGGGTCTAAAGAATCTACCTTTTTGAGGTCTTGCTCACGCATTTCTATGAACTCATCAATTAATTGTCAGCTCCTGGTTGTATAAATCCAGCAGTTTTTGAACGCCATCATTATCCATTTCTAAATTTAGTTTTCTGGCAAAACCGACAACTTCTTTAATCACATCAGACTCTGGCACTGATTCCACTTGAGAAAAATGCTATTCAAAGTTTTTTG
This sequence comes from Prosapia bicincta, assembly GCA_036971475.1. NCBI lineage: Eukaryota > Metazoa > Arthropoda > Insecta > Hemiptera > Cercopidae > Prosapia > Prosapia bicincta. Next base: position 195,021,202 of record JBAIZL010000001.1, read on the forward strand.
TGAAATTTCATTCCAAGATCGTCCAATAATTCTCAAAGCATTTAAATGTTTACAAAAATCTTCAACAGAAAGCTCGTTGTTCTGTCTCATTAGCTTCATACAAATGCGCAAATGATCTTCTTGTGTAAAAAGCTTTATATGATTTGACAATTCCCTGATCCATCGGGTGAAGCCAATTATATTTGTGTTTGGTGGCAAAAATATCACTTTCACGCGTGTGTCGATATTAGTTAAAGTAGTAGTAGGATACAGTCACCAGCTGTATTTGAGCCAAATATCAGTGTCAATCAATCTTTGGCGGCCATAAAACCTGAAAATATTTTCTCTTCATGAGATATAAAAGTTCTCATAAGCATTTTTTTCCACAACAGACCAGTTTCTGAGTAACTCGGGCAGCATGATTTAAAACCGTGTAACTTGGAAATCGCGTAAGACGGGGTAGCGTTAGTCGATGTATTACTGCACTTAAATATAAGCCAGCCGACCTTAAAAGTGAAAATAGTTGTAATATCCAATTAGGGGAAAATACTATTCTATACCACGTAGTTATGTTGAAACTAAGTTAAGCATTGAATGAAACTAATATCTAGCGATGGGCAATCCACATGGAAACTCATAAAAAGGTCTAGTTCACTGTCCAGAGTAAGTAATCAACGCTTTAGAAAAAAGGGCAATAACACTATTGTTTAGGTTTCCTCCACCATTAAACACTCCACAACAATCACCATTCATCATTTAACGATCATTCCTGCTCTAGCTCTCGGTCACTTTATCTTCAATCTTCACATTGAACACTTCAGCTTTTTTATATGCATACTACATTAATACTCTTAATGGTGGTTATATTTTTTCACAATTTTGGAGAAAATGCAGTTTTAATTAATTGTATTAATTTGTTTAGTATTTCAAAAACTATTAAAATTTTTTGTAATAAACCAAAAAATTATTACTTCAAAAATTAACATAGCTGTAAAATATTGATAATACATTTTTTACTTTTTAATTTAAAGAATATAAATTTTTTTTAAATTCGGTTGTTCTTATACAAACAATATTTAAAATGTTTTGGAAAATTTATTTATAAATATCACACTATTGTATTCTACATACTGCCCTGAAACAGAATAAGGTAAAGTTTAAAGTCTGATAATTTTATTTAGGAAGTGTTTTACTTACTATATATAATAATAAAATAGTTTTTGCAGATAGTTAAAAATGAGTGTGCTCAATCTCTCCTAACTAGGAAGGAGTGATTATGCATTATTAGAGTTACTTTTATGATTTCTAAAAACTTTTTAATTTAATAAACTACATAAAATTTAAAACCTAAGCCTACTAATGAAGCTTTACTGTAGCTTAGTGTAAATTAAACAACGGAATGAAGTAACATGGAGCTTCAAAAATAAATCATGCTAAGAAATCAATTTATAGACTACTATTTAAGCAAAAGTGTTTATTTTAACACATAACCAATTATATTTATTTAGGTCTATAAAATTAATATTTTAGCGAAATAGAATATTAAAACAGGTAGCATAATATTCTAGAAATTTTGTTTAAGGTATTTAAAAATGTGTTTAAGTTTAACAAGTATTATAATAAGGTAGTTATCATTAATTTGTTGTTGTTGTTGTTGTCGTGTGACAAGTGCAATAAAAACAACTTCAGAGAAAGGTAGAGAGAGCACAGTTACACGGTTCCAAAGGCGTGAAGCACTGCACTGGCCACCTCTGCAGCTTTATCCGTATAAAGAGTCTCCCTAGAACAGTTTAAGTCAATCTTAAATAGTGCTGCAATGATGGACGGGCAGTTGAAGAGATGATCGGGATCAAGCTGTATCCCTGGGCAGTGCCTACATTCAGTGTATGTTCTTGATCCATCAGGCAAGATTTTCATGTCTTTGAGGTGCATTGTCCTCAGTCTGGCAATTGTCTTTGTTATTTCCCTGTCGAAGTTAAGCTCAGGAAGTGATGATTTTCTTCGGTTGTTATGGCAGAGCTTCTGTTTTGCAACGACATTTACGTCGAAAGATGTTGTAATCACGGGGGCTGGTTCGATGGTCCTCGCTTCCTTGGCCAGAGAATCGGCCTCTTCGTTCCCTTTGATGTCGACGTGTCCCGGGATCCATTGAAGCGTACAAAGCTTCTTGTTTTCCTCAATTAAGGACAGAAGGGTATTGATCTTTTGGGCGAGGTTTGTATTTCCTTTTTGGAGAGCCTGAAGAGCAGATCTGCAGTCCGTGAAGATTACTATGCCATCAGAGGGGTTGAGTGTTGTCCAAGTGAGGTAAATACTCAGAGCTTCTTTGATTGCGATGAGTTCGCTTGTGAAGTTGGAGGCGATTTTGCCTGCTGCAATTTTGTGTCTGGAAGTTGAGCCATCAGGGTAGGTTATAAAGATTCCGGATCCACCTCTATCGCAGTCAGAATTCGAAGAGCCGTCGGTGTAAGCAGCGACCAAGTGTGGTTTTAAAATCTTGGCAATAGTTTCCATTCCTTTATCATTAATTTAAATCTTAAATATGACTGCTCCCAGATATTTTCGATATTTATTTTCTAAAATGTATTGAAAAATGTACAACCGTAAACCACAATAAATTTCATGTTTAGCTAAGTTTTATGCTACGTGAAAAATACAAAACATGGTTATTTACAAAGATCTTCTGGATAACTGGAAGGGATTTATTTTTGTTAGCGATAAGCTATGTAGAAAGACTAGTTTGTTTCAGTGAGTGAGCGGTTCTCTTCCAATCCCAGAAAGGAAGTTTTGCCAATTATTAACCATAGCTGCGTGATCATCAAACCATATCTAAATCTCGTCAAAAACATTATCATCAGATTGTAATATTTCTTCATTTTCATCCAGCTGGTCACCCTTACTTTTATCATACAAGATTAAATATTTTGCCAGAACTTACCCATTGTGGATTAAATTTATTCATGATCCGAGCATTCTAGTGGGATGGGTTAATTCTTTGTGTCAAGTGATCATGCCAATTAAATTGTTTGGCAAAAAAAAACAATTACCTGAAGATTGAATGTGTTGCACATGCTTATCTGAAGATATGGATATGAAACACATTAACAAGGGTCAGACTTAACATTCAACAAACAAACAAAAATAGAGTATTTTTATGAAGCAATCATGAAAACAGATTACGAGAAACATATGTCTCTATGCCCACTAAACACATTTTGTACAAAAGTAATAGACTTGACAATGGTATGCAATGGATTAATAATTTTCCGTTTGTTGAAACTTGTTATGTAGCACTAAAAACACTCAACATCAGACAAAGAACTAAGGTAACAATAATCTATCAAATTACAACTCTTCACCACATTTCTATGGTGAGATAGCTTGCTACCCCCTTCTACACGCTTCCCAGAACACTAAGCAACCTCAATAAAACCTTTATTGCCACTAAAGGAATAATACAACACTACTTCATGTTCTATAACAAAAACATAGTGTTTCATCATTACTCCTTTGGAGTAAACAAATAAATGACATACCAGTATGTCACTACTCCTTTTTCAGTAAAACTCATACTCTTCAATGGGTTAAGCAAGAAATCAACAAATTAAATTTGGTATAACCTTATATAAACCGATATAAACCTTATTAAAAAGAGTTATTATTACTTTTAAAATGTTTTAAACCTGCCTATAGTAGCACTTACTTTGCTTGTTGAGGACGGTCGTTTTGGGAGATGTGTCCCTTTGTCAACTCAGACCGTAACTGATCTCAAGGTTTACGTAGGTTAGGGTGGGGGTGGGATATTTTGGTGGTGTAGGTGTATTATGTGTGTATTACTAGTTATGATGTCAAAAAGTGCGTGTGAGTTGTAATGTAATTGTGTATTGAGTATGTGTGTAGGGTGTAGTTTGAAGTGCCTATATATTTCGTATTGTTCGGTTGTGTAGCGTTGGTTATTTCTGTGTTGTTTATGAAGAATTTGTAGGTTAGATGTTATGTCTATGTAGTCATGTTTTGTGGAGTTGAGATGATCGGCGAAGTTTGATTGGTAGTTATTGTTTTTTAGTGCTTTTATATGTTCTTGGTAACGTGTGTAGAATGACCTCCCTGTCTGGCCTATGTAAAAACTGGGGCATGAACTGCAAGTTAGTTTGTAAACTCCATTGGTGTTGTAAATGTCGTTGATTTTGCTGTTGGGTTTAAATTGTTTGTTGAGAGTGTTGTGTGTGGAGTAAGCTATTTTGTAGTTGTATTTTCGTAATGTGTTGGTTAGATTGTGGGTTTTGGATGATCTGTATGGTATTGATAAGTATTTTATGGGATTGTCATCTTGTGTGTTTGTATTTGGGTTATTATGTTTATTTTTTAGGTGGTTGTATAATTTGTCTATCATTGTTGGGTTGTAGCCGTTTGTTTGTGCTATATATTTTATGGTGTTTAACTCCTGGTAGTGTTCATCTTTGTCTAGTGGTGTTTTAAGCAGGCGATATATCATGGTGTTGTAAGCAGCTAGTTTATGTTGGTGTGGGTGGTTTGAGGAACTGTGTATGGTCGTATTGGTGCTGGTGGGTTTTCGGTATATGTTGAATTTATGTGTTTGTTTGTCTGTTCGTTTAATTGTGAGGTCTAAGAAGTTGAGGGAGTTTTGTTGTTCTGTTTCGATGGTGTATGTTAGTTTAGGGTGTATGGAATTTACAGTAGCTTACACGAAGATGGAATCAACAAATGTTAGTTATTATTAGTGAAACAGAACAAAGATTAAACAAATAAAAAAATTAAAGTAACTAAACACAGTAATCAACTGATGAAATGTTTAAAATAGCTATAACTTCAGGAATAATTAGGTTGTCTTTTATATTTAAACATAGTAATGTAATAACTATAATTAAAGTAAATTTTTTTTAATGAAATAAATTTATTGAAAAGTTATAGACACAAGGTTTTCAGTGTCTAGTGCATAAAACAATATTTTAATTCAAAAGAAATTTGTATAAATTAATTTCAATTCTTAATTCAGCACATCATTAAAATACTAAGTTTAAACATAATAGTTTTTCTGATCATCGTGAACAAGAAAATATCTCTTCTGTAGTTTTTTCCGTTCACCAAAGTTACTCAAGATTTACAAAAAAAACTAATTTTACTATTTAAACTGTATTCAACAAATATTTTTTTTTTTAAATAGTGACAACTATTTCAGAATGACAATACAAAATAAAAATAAATAGAAATCAATATGTTGCCTGATAAATTTGCATTATATTTAAAAATTAAATTATTGAAAAAGATCAAGCAAACACAAGGAAAGTTTAGATATAGCAAAGGTAAATAAATAATAATACACAATAAGTAAACATTTAACTTTATTTAATTTGGTCTCGTTGTTTCACACTAGAGAGATCCTTGTAATCTGATATACACGCACACTCACACAAGCAGATTTTAGAATAATTTATAAACATGTATGTATATATTATAGTTTTGCTCCAAGAGCAGGCATGTTCAAACAATAAATGCAGTACATAAAGAAGCAAAACAAATAAACATCTTATGTAGATAGATAGAGGAAATGTTGCATATGACAACTTTATCTTCTGATGAATAAAATGTTAGAATTTGCATTTAAGTATTATAATACATTAATTACGATTAGTGAATAATGTGATAGACACCTAATATACTTTATTGAGAAAAACACTTATATATAAATTAAAATTTGCTCAAGCTATGAAGTATGATAAAACTAACTTTGGTAAAAAGCTCAAACACATATTTATTTAATTTAGTGCCCAAATATTTAAAATACTCTGCCAAGCAAAAACCTTAATAAAATTATTCAAGATAACGACCTTAGAATCATATAATTCTGAGTCTTAATTCGATAAATACATTTTTTTAAACATGTATATGTAATAATAATATTAATAATTTAACATAACATTAATTTTTTATAATTTTATACTTATTAAAATTAATTTTAAATATTACAACATTTCAATAAAAACTTAAAATTAATAACGATCATGCTTAATAAATAGTATAAACTCAATACAATACACAAAAAAAACATTGCCTAAAAAAAGTCTAATATATTAACTTGAAATCAGGTTTTAATTGAATATTTATTAAACAACATACACAGTATAGGTATTAAAAGAGCCTAGAAAATCCATTTCCATTTTCCATTTCATTAAAAAAATGAAGCTGCCACTTTTCAAGTTAATATGAAGTTTCTAATATTGAAAGAAGATCTAAATCAGTTTATACATAAATTGAATAGATTACAAGGAGAGAAATTTAAGGTTGGACGGTCGATCAGAATATAAAAAGTAGAATATGATTTATCTAATCGACTACTGTTTAAGAGAAACATTGTGCTAATGTAAAAAACTCTTTTTTAGAAAAAATATAGTTTATGTTTAGCAATTGTGTATTCAAAATATGTGTAAAATTTGTATTCATATTTAGCATGCTTAAATGTTTGTCTATTAACAAAATCCTAGGCAAAATATTTAAAATATGTAAGTAAAGATTTGTTCCCACAATAGTCAAAACCATCTGAGTTTTAGCCATTCTAATCTAACGAAAGACCTATATACAAATGTTTTACACAATCATTTTAAATAAAAAAACAATTGATAGAAAACAAATTATTTAATAAAATTTTAGCCTAATTAGAAATCTTTACAATTGCAACACTGTATTACATCCCTTTTAAATTGTATGAAGTTTTGTCAGTTACTGATTCAATTTTTCATCAGTTAAAAGTTTTTACTGAAAATAAATAGCCATTTTTTTAAACTACTTATAAAAATTACAACTTTTCCAAAAAATAACTTTAAAAATTAAATAAACGTGAACAAATTTATTTATTTTTTTTAAATTTCAGAATAAATAAAAAGGAGGTACAATGTTACAATTGTACAAAGAGGTTTTCCACTTTTATAACAATGTTCTTAAAAAGATAAAATCTAAGTTATAGCACTAGCAAACAAATTTATAAGATTTGGACTAACATTATGTATAAAAATATCAATACTCAAACTAAATACAATATGTTATCTAATTATCTGTACAAAGCTAATAAAACCCCATTATCAGAATATAGTGTGACATTTGATAGTGCTGTTGTTATCTATTGTTATCACAAATTGCATTTAAAAATTAATATTCCCAGATTTTAAGATAAAACCTTAAACACAATTTGAAGTTGGGTTTTTATTTACTGTTACAACTTGTGATTAATTCTAAATACAGTAACTATTTGACTACTTGATATCACAATTAGCTTGGTATCATGTGACTCTGCAGTGTAAGTAAACGCGAAAGCATCCCGTACATCTGAATCAGGAAATAAAGTATTTAACTTATATTAAATATGCAATCAGCCCTGATGATCATTAAATCAGCATAGAAGTAAATGATTATTATAGACAAATATTTTTCATTGTTAACCAAATTTACCTATGGAAATTTTAAAATTATTATATCTGTATCTTAAAACTAATATAGTAATGATTGTTCGAAATGCTTATTTTCAGTTTGATTTAAAAAAAATAACGACATGGTTAGAAGGTGGGTTTTAGTTAACTTTGAATTGCATTTGTGCATTAAATAATGTTGTAACGATTAATTTCTTCATTTGGTTTAAGGCTAATCCATTCTGAAGAGTAAATGAGCTTGCTTGCTAACATTTACTCAGTTTCTTCATCCGATGTTCAACTAGATTCCTTTTCTTTCTCTTTTTCTAAAACAAAAATCATACATTATTTTGTTTTAAACAGATAACAAAAATGCTCAAGTTAATAAAAAAGATTAAGATTGTATTGTATTGTAGTTATAAGCCCAAATGAGTTCTGGATACAAATTTAAAAAACACTGCTTTAACACTTTCAAGCCTAGCCACTTAATAGGGGCCTGTTTCTATCTCCCTGGAGGTTGTTAGGTAAAATATTTTAAAAATCCTGACCTATAATAAATACAATATTTACAACAAATTATAAATTTTTGAAAAAGGAATTAAACAAGCTTTCAGGAAATATATACATATGAATTGATTACTTATGATGCTCCTTTGAAAAATGTCTAAAAAGTCAAAAAAATAAAATAGCAAGTCTGTACATCACTGCACTTCACTACATATATTTTACATTGGAATGGAAATAAATATTACATGTTGTGTATCATTTTAAAGCTAAAAGAAAATGTAATTTAGAAATACTTCTCTTTAGAATTTAGAAAACTCTCTAAAATTAAATCATTTATATTTTCATTCTGTTCATCAATAAAAGTTGTTGATTGTACCTCGCCCTAGATAAGTTTCACTGACAATGTCATTGTCTAAAAGCAACATATCTCATATTAAATTGCTTCTAAAGTGTCTTTAGCCATTATATCTATGACGTAATATCTCTAACAATAAAAAATTAAATAAACTAAATAACTGAAAAATAAATTTAAAGCGAAAAACAACAAACTCAAAACCTAAACAAAAATTACTCAAACTACGTACTAATTAAATAAACGAAATAACTTATAGAGAATATTTAGAGAAAACAACAACAAACTCGAAATGTAAACAGCTCGCACTAATAAAACACTAACTATCTGACCAAACCAACATCTGTCAAACAAATGTCGGAATGCTCTCAGTCGCCACACTCAACCAAACAAAGTAGTTTAACCCTTAACTGACACCATACGTCTCAGAGACGGTCGCGAATTTAAAAACTCGTGTATCTTCCGCCTACGAATTTTTTGTGTGTCCCCAACCCGTCTACCCTTCACGTGAGTGGTATAGTTTGTGTAGTGAATGTCCTGTTTGTTTTTGTCTGCGTTTGCCTTTTCCAAAGCCATTTTAGTGTAGTGCGTCCCATTCTCCTGTCTCTCAGACGTATCGTGTCTGTTAAGTAACATTATTCGTTCATTCCAAACTTTGTATATAGTGTTTTTAGTGTAAGTGTGTGCTTTTTTACGTTTCTTTTTTAATAAATATTTATTATCAAAACCCTGATAAACCTGATCCATCACATGGAAGACCAGTTATGAACTTAGTAACTGTGAATAGTGATGGGTTCAATAACGATCTTGAGAATTTGGTGTATGATGTTTTGGAAGGACCTTCAGAACCTGATCCATACGACAGCGATAGAGATCCAGATTATCAATATGATAGCGAACACGATTCCGAATCAGAACAGGAGGGCGAAGAAAATGATGATGTGTACCAAGAGTCGTCTAACGAGCATCCAGGTGTGATAGATTCTTCTAGTATTGAACCCCTGCTTCTAGAAGATGGTTTTTTCTATGGAAAAAAAATACGTAACAGAACACAATTTAAATGGAATAAAGTGCACCAGCCTCTAATTGTTAGAACAAGAAGGCATAATATAATTGTGTAGTTACCAGGTCTAAAAGCTCCTGCAAAAAAATTGGGAATTAACCCTACTGTTGAGGACGTGTGGGGACTTTTGTTTTCTAATGACATTTTGAATGAAATTATTATGTGGACAAACAAAAAGATTACTTCGATCAGGAGTAATTTTTCAAAACCTCAATCTTACTCATCTGATTTGTATATGATAGAGTTAAAAGGTTTCATCGGACTTTTGATATATACGGCTATTTTCAAATCTAGCAACGAGTCAATTGACAGTTTTTATTGTACTGACGGAACAGGTCGAGACATATTTCGTTGTACAATGTCCAGAAATAGATTTTTATTTTTATTTTTGGCATTATGATTTGACAACCCTGTTGATCGTGAGGGAAGGAAAGATGAGGATCCTACAGCTGCAGTTTCCAAAATATTTAATAAATTTTCTGAGAACTCCCGACTCCTTTATTCTCCTGGTCCAACGATGTGCGTTGATGAAATGCTGGTCTCTACGACATTGAAATAGCTTTACATTATCACAAATTACGATGTTTAGATTACAAAATAAATATTTTAAAGAAAAAACAATTTTCCTGTAAAGAAAATTTTTTTGTTAGTAATATTAAATTATTTTTAATCGATTTTAAGCATCACTTTGTAAAACGCACTAATATATTAAGATTATGTCATTAAAATATGTTTTTAAAAGTGTTTAATGATCACTAATTCCAAAATACATAATGGTGTCTGTCAGACGTATGGTGTTTGTTAAGTAATGTTTTAACATGGTGTTAGTTAAGGGTTAACTAATATAAAAAATTATATTGACAAAACTGAGAATATGCAGGAATTACATTGCTATGGAAATAAATATGGGAACCCGAGCTACACATGGCCACAGGCAACTAGCATTAACTAAATGACCCAATCTATGCTTGGATATAGGCTTGAAAGTGTAACAAAAAAATTTTTCACTACCAAAAAATTATTGAATTTAAATAAATTTAAGAGAAAACCTGATAATTGTGAATTGTCATCATGTGACATGCGAACTGACTTTTGCACAGGTTATTCCACAGGCTTAGTAGATCCAATGAACATATTAAAATGGAATATTGATTTAATGGTATAGTATTTGTGTTAGGTAAATGTTCATCATAACTAGAAGGGTACCTCACTATTTTACATAAAAGCTTCTTCACTTAAATGATAATTTTCTCTTTACCAATAATTCTCAATAATTTTTTACTTCTACAAGCCTAAAGTTAAAATTTCTTTGGGATATTTTCTACTTAGATTTGATTTTTGTAATCACCCCTTTGCATACCTGTAGCAGAAGGAGGGGGTGAGTCATTAGACTCCTCTTCTTTTTTCTTGTCTTCCTTATCAATACTCTTGGCTTTTCCCTTAGCAGGTGTTGCTGGTTTTGGCTTTGGTTCCAAACTGGGATCTAACACAATTTTCCCAATATTCTTACGATCATGCATCTTTTGCATGGCTTCAGGAACCTAAAAAATATAGATTCAATGTTATAAAACTGCCATTAATTTGACACTTTGTATAATTGTTAACATAAAATATTGTAACGTTTTCAAAATATTTAATGTTAAAGATATGAAGTGTTTTAGGCACAAATAGTTATTCCTTCAGAATGATACATATTTTTATAAGTTAAACATAGTTTACAATTCACTTATAAAGGGTGATTCAAAAATCAAGCATCAGTCTTTACAGGCAGGATACACTTTTATTGATCTATCCTCAAACCAAACAATAACTCTGTAATAAATATAAATTTAGAAATTATTTTCCCCCCCCCCGTTATCCATCTAGCCATAATGAATGACAGTGTCTTTGTTACAATTTTATAATTAACATAAATATATATAACATATAGAGTTATAAATAGCATTTAAAAGTTCAAAAAGGGTCGTTCAAAAAGAGCGCCGGTTTTTAAACGGCTGGTAAATTTTCGTTTATCGATTGGCAACAATGTTTGACGTCCTTTCTATTTTTGGGAACATTCCAAATGTTGACACAGCTGGTAATTTTTTTTTTTTACTCTTATTCTGTGTTTAATCATGGAGAAATTTACTTGGGTGCAACGAGTGTTGATCGCTAAAACGTTTTATCAGAGTGGAGAGAGTTATGTGGCTAATGGCAGGTGACTTTGCGGTACTTTAGGACTTAATGAATCAACAGTTCACAAACTCATTAATAAATTCTTCGAGACGAGTTTTACAACCAACCTTAAAAGTCCTGGACATCGTTGTTTTGGCCGAACTGAACAGAACATGCCATTGGTTTGTAACATCAGCAAATTGTCCATTAGCCTAGCAAAATCTATACCATGCCATTTTAAACAATTGGGTATAAGATGTTCTTCTGTACGGAGAATTCTTCGGTACGATCTCCATTATCACCGCTATAAAACTCAGTTGATGCAACATTTGAAAGGGGTAGATCACCAGAAGAGGCAACAGTTTATTGACTGGGTATTGAGAACATAGCAGGAGGATGACAGCTTTGCAAACAAAATCAACTTCAGTGATAAATCGCACGTCCACTTAAATGGATTTGTAAACAAACAGAACTGCCGCATCTGGGGTTCAGAAAACGATCTCATGATTAAGGAAAGGGAAATGTATGTATAGCGAGTGACAGTTTGGTGTGGCTTTTAGGCGGCCATCAACCCTTATTTTTTTGGAGATCAGAAAGGACAAGCCATGACAGTAAATGTAGGCAGTAAATCGGAAGGTTAGATGAACATGTTGAACGTATTACACTTTAATGTAATTATTCTGAGAATCTCTCAAAAAGCTTGAAAATTAGAACTGGTAATTAATAGTTCTCAAAAGTCAACTGGGATATATACTGTTCAAATACTCGTAAGATTCTTGTTTGAATAAATTAAAGTGTAAGTAATAAGTAAATACAAGAAAACAGTGTTGCAAAGTTTTATATATATAAATATATCGTGATATTTCACGTTGTCCATTATTTTTCCGTTGCACTGACTTTATGAAGTTATTATTATTACTTGTAAATATTTTTTTCCACCACTAAGTGCAATAATTTTACCTTATGTAATGAGGCACCTTTCAAATCACTGATTAATTTTTCTCTATTTTCCTGGTGTGGATGTTCGGTCCGTGATGTTGGTATTTGTTGACGTCATACATATTTCTTCTTGAGCCGGTGTATAATGTTTTTGAATAGTATGTCGTCTGCATAAGTTGTCTGTAAGTTCATTAAATTGTTGTGTGTGTTCTTATAAATGTGGTATTTTTCTAGTGAGTCTAGTTCTATTGGGTTATTATTTATTTCAAGTATGGTTAGGTTATTTTCGTAATTTGTTATTTCATGTTTATGTGATATTAGGTGTGCTGCAACACTTGATACTTTTGTATTTTTATTTTTGAATGCTCTGTAATGTTCTTCAAATCTTATAAATACACCAATGACAAAATAGAAAAATTAACAAATATATACAACAAAGAATACTATACACCAACATACATACCAAACAACAAAATAATAAAATATCTTAATAACACAAACGACAAAACAAATACAGAAAAACATAACCTATCAGGAATTTACAAAATTACATGTAACAACTGCAACATATTTTACATAGGGAAAACAACCAGATCATTTAAAATAAGATGTGAAGAACATTACAGAGCATTCAAAAATAAAAATACAAAAGCATCAAATGTTGCAGCACACCTAATATCACATAAACATGAAATAACAAATTACGAAAATAACCTAACCATATTTGAAATAAATAATAACCCAATAGAACTAAACTCATTAGAAAAATACCACATTTATAAAAACATACACAACAATTTAATGAACCTACAGACAACAATATGCAGACGAAGTACTATTCAAAAACATTATACACACGGCTCAAGAAGAAATATATATGACGTCAACAAATACCAACATCCACACCAGAAAAATAGAGAAAAATTAATCAGTGATTCGACAATGGTCAAGTGACCGAAAGGTGCCTCATCACATAAGGTAAAATTATTGCACTTAGTGGTGGAAAAAATTATTTACACGTAATAATAATTACTTCATATGAAAAAAAAAAATATATATATATATATATATTTATATATATATTTATATATATTTATTTATATATATTTATTTTTATATATATTTATATACACAAATAAATGACACTTTGATAAACGAGAATTTTTATTTTAGTTTTCTTCATACATTGAAGCTTTTCGCTGATTGGCAGTATCAACATTATCAAAATTTTCAAACTACCATATAGTTCTATGACTACATCTGGACTCAAGGTACATTGAAAATTTTGATAATGCTGATACTGTCAATCAGGGAAAAGATTCAATGTATGAAGAAAACTAAAATAAAAATTCTTGTTTATGAAAGTGTCATTTAATTGTGTATATATAAAACAAGAAAAACAAAATCATCCAAGGATTACAATATATATATATTTAGATTTTTTGGACTAGGAGACTGACAGACTTACCTTGGTAAGAGTCCACACTGTAGTCTTGAAATAGAAACACATAAAAGCACTTAACAATGATATATTTCAACCACACAGTGGTCTTTATCAATCGAAGAGAAAACACAAAAAGAAATATGAGAGAATGAAATAAAATAAATATAAGTTGTAATCACAGATTGTGTAGAGTAGAAATCTGATGACACAGATGCACAGATTAAAGATATATATATATAAATTGTTTCCATGAGCATATGAGTGATTATAGTTTATATAAGTCTGTCAGAGGAAAAGAGATAAGGTTATTGGGAAGAAAAAAAAAAAAAAAAAAAAAAAAAAAGGGAACAGCAATGGGCACCAGAATGGCACCATCGTATGCAAATCTGTACATGGGATTGTTGGAAGAAAGTTTTCTAAAGACACAAACACACCAGCCATTATGTTGGTATAGATATATAGATGACATCTTCCTAATTTGGACACAGGGTGCTTCAACACTTGAGGCATTTTTAGACAGCCTGACACAATTCTCCACACTTCAATTTACCTGGGAGAAATCTACATCAGCCATCACCTTTTTGGATGTAGAGGTAACACTCCAGGATGGAAATATCAACACAGGAATTCACATCAAACCGACAAACCACCTACAATATCTCCATTTCGACAGCAACCACCCAATAAACATAAAACGATCCATTCCATACAGTCAAGCAATCAGGGGTAAGAGAATCTGTTCGAATGATAGGGAATTGGAAGATTTTAATAGAAAGATATCAACAGCCTTCCAGAGAAGAGGATACCCAAAAAGACTCATTGAAAACCAAATTCATTCAGCACAATCCTCGGTTCGCCCCAAACCACAAACAGAACAAAATAAACTGTCTTTAATAACAGACTATCATCCTGGTCTACATAAACTCAACAAGATATTGAGAGATGGCTTTAAAATTCTTCAAGCTTCCGTCCACACCAAAAATCTTTTCACCGATCCACCGCAAATTTGGTACAAGCAACCTCCCAACTTGAAAAACATCCTAGTACATCCTAAACTACCAGACCCTGATGCAGAGAAACCACACAAACTTCCTCATGGCTCCTTCCCATGCAATAGACCTAGATGCAAGACGTGTCCAATACACCCCTCAGCAAATAGTTTCAACAGCCAAACAACAAAAATGGTCTTCAAAATACAGGGTCATCATAATTGTACATCGAAAAATGTCATATACCAGCTACAATGTAAACTTTGCTCAGCACAGTACATAGGCCTGACCACGGATGGTCTGAATATCAGAATGAATGGCCACAGACATGATGTTAAAATTATGAATATGGATAGACCAACAGCTCAACATGCTGCGAGTCACAACATCGCAACTTTTGATGACTGCTATACCACAAAAATAATTAAATCACTCCCCCCTGATTGCAATCCCTCAGAACTGAGAAGGTGGGAACTATCATACCAGTGGTATACCAAGTCCAGAGAATCCCCTAACCTCAACATCAGATAAATCAATTTTTTTTTTCTTTTTTTTTTTTTTTTTTTTTTTTTTTTTCCCAATAACCTTATCTCTTTTCCTCTGACAGACTTATATAAACTATAATCACTCATATGCTCATGGAAACAATTTATATATATATATCTTTAATCTGTGCATCTGTGTCATCAGATTTCTACTCTACACAATCTGTGATTACAACTTATATTTATTTTATTTCATTCTCTCATATTTCTTTTTGTGTTTTCTCTTCGATTGATAAAGACCACTGTGTGGTTGAAATATATCATTGTTAAGTGCTTTTATGTGTTTCTATTTCAAGACTACAGTGTGGACTCTTACCAAGGTAAGTCTGTCAGTCTCCTAGTCCAAAAAATCTAAATAATCTTTACCAACCAAAATATATATATATTGTAATACTTGGTAATTTTGCTTTTATAAATCTTATTAAAATTTATAAGTTAATAGAAATAACGATTCAATGCTGCTTTTGTTACAATAAATTTTTAATATCTTAAAATGACATTCCTTATTATCTTTTACAAAGTCACTTACTAATTACAATTTCTTATTTCCTCCACAAAGAATTACAAAAATTAAGCTTTATTAGCCTAAGTCTAAAATTTGTTTATGGCAGCAAGAAGTTTAGTTATAAATTTTAATATTAATTGAATTTGATTTAATTACTTCAATTTGAGCTTGAGCTCTCTTTATCTCGGGTTAATAGGTGGGTTTTCTAAATTTTGAATAATAAAATTTGAGTTGGCACTTTCAAAAAATATCTAAGTTACAATTCTTACAAGCTAAAATTTTTACAAGTTATTTGGTTTCTAATTAATATATTTCCTGAATAATGTCTTCTTAATCGATCAGTTCAATGATTTGGCTTAATGTTATTCTGTAATTATGATTTGAATACGATACTGCACTTTCCGCACCAGTTAAAAAAATAAAATTTCTACAGCCAATTCTGAACACGTCTTCCTCGGTCAAATGCTCTGTTCCAACTGCTACTGACGCTACCTTTGTTAGCAATAAAATGGCCAAGTCGTGGATTTCCGCTATTTTCTCGTTTATTCCTTGTAAGTAACAGCTTTACGGATGTCATGTTCTTCTTCTTTACGGATACACTTCTTCTTCTTAACAACTGCACTTAAATTTCTCTGCAAAACAATTGCATTTAAATCCAAAACTGTTTTAGATTATATCTCCACGAGAAATATTTAAAACGAATATCTTTTGCCGGTCAATGCGCACGCAACTCCACAAATCCGTTATCCATCGTGTTTACTACAGAACACTCACTAGCCCGCTGTTTGAAAGTTTTCAGCGTATTTATCTCGTTCTATTGTTCTATTTAAATTGTTATCTATCAATTATTTCTAATACATTTTCTTATAAATAGTGATTTGTGTGTTTTTTTCTTTTTATATAAAATCTTGTGATTAGATCTAAAATGTGGCCGTGTGCATTTTCTACACAAGTGAAATTAGGTTATGTTTACATTTCGTTCCTGGTATATTTTAGTAATTTTTTTACATACTGAATTTATTTATATATATTTATCTTATTTTGGTAAGTGCCTTTTATATATATACTACTTCAAAATGTTACATAGTCCCCAAATTTAGATTAAAAAAAATTTTGATTCCAAAATTCCTTTTTTTTATCTCAATTTTCACATTTTGGGAGTAAACTCTTACTCTATCCTTCTTGCTTGTCTGCTGCCCTCTAATTACATATGATATACTTAACTCCTAACAATACAATAAATTAACAATTAACATTTAATCAACAATCCTCTTATACCCTTAACATCTAGTACATTAATCATTTTCTGATTCTTAGAATCTATTTTATAACCTTTTTCTTTTTCTTTCTTTATTTTAATTTTAATAGAATGGAATCTTTCCAATCATAAGTCTTTTTATTTATCTATATAATCTATCTTCTGACACAGTGTTCCTTTTTTTAATTTTAGCCTAACCGAGTCATAGCATGTCTAGGTTGTTTGTAGGTTAGGTCCTTGTTCTTATTCATTCATCCCTTCCTATTTTATTTTTATTTTTCAATATCCAGTTCAATTATTTTCTTATATCATTTCAGTTTATTTTGTATGAAGTTTAACATCTAATATTTTTTTTAAAGGTTGCAATCTCATATCCTCTATTTGATCATATCTATAGCTCCTTCGATTACTCTGTCCCTATATCAACGAATATAAATTTTGTTTTAATACTTATATATATCAACGCAGATTCTCCCTTATAATACGACGAAGTTTAAATACACAATTACCATATTTTTATTACAACGATGCTTTAATATTTATTATCATAGATTCATATTTCTTTTATAATATATAATATATACGACGAAGTTCCATTATTTATCAACGCAGATTTTCCCTTACAATACGACGAAGTTTAAATACACAATTACCATATTTTTATTACAACGATGCTTCAATATTTATTAACATAGATTCATATTTATTTTTATTCATTATTCGACGAGGTTCCAATAAATTATCGTAGATATAGTTACCATCCCTTAAAACTTATCTCCTGCTAACGTTTTCTTATACACATAGTCACCTAGAGTTTATTCATATTGCTTCCTTTACCTATATTTAATATCTCCCTTCCTATTTTATTTAAATTTATATATTTTTTCTTTCTTTATTTTTTTTTTCTCAAGTGTTTGTTTAATTATTAAGTCATTTCTGGTCCATTGTCATTTCCGGTTTATTTGTTATCTATCCCTCCTACATTCGCTTCCTTCTCCTAATACTTTTATATCCTGAGTCATTCCTGTTGTTACCATCTTATTATCCCTTGTTATTTTTCTTTCTCTCGACTTCTCCCTTATAATATTTAATTTGTTCTCTCTGAAATTTATCTGATTCTCCATGGTGTGCCTCCCTTGGTTCATAAAATTTCTTTAACAAGCTAATATGGAAAATTCCTCTAATTTTATTGCTTCTAGCATCTTTGATTTCATAAGTCGCCTTGCCATATTTCTTGGTGATCACATAAGGTCCATCATATATATAAAATAATTTTGCCATCTCACCTCTTATACCCTGTGGTTGCCAATTTTCTTTTACTAATACCTTGTCCCCAACATTTAATTCTTCTATTTTATGAGTTTTATTAAATTTCTCTGCTCTCTTATGAGCCTTCTTCTTAATTCTACTCCTAGCAATTTCTAAATGTCTTTCTAAATTTATTAATCTTGAACTCCAGCCAAAATTTTTTATTTCCTTTTGCCAAAACCTTTCATCCTGAATTCCTAGTTGTAGCTGGTTAGGTGTGTATCCTGTAGTCTCATGAGGAATTTCATTAATTGCCTGGTTAATAACCTCTACATACTTTCCCCATTCTCTATGGTTATGATGACAATATGTTCTCAAACATCTAATGATCTCCTTATTCACCCTCTCAACGATATTGCTTTGTGGCCTCCTTATTGGAGAAAATATTGGTTTCATTTCTCTATTTTTAATATACTCCAGCCATTTCTTATTATTAAACTGGGTTCCATGATCAGTCTGTATTCTTTCTACTCTCCCGAAATTTTCTATATAATTTTCTAAACATTTAATTGCCTCCCCTGTGGTTGCCTTTTTCAATTTATAGATTTGAACGAATTTTGTAAATACATCTAACATTACTAATAAATACTTATAGCCTCCTACAGTTCTTTGAAATGGTCCTATAAAATCAATTGACAATTGCTCCTTTGGTTTTTCCACTTGGATCCCTTTCATCTCTCCAAAATTACCTTGGGTTACATTTTTAGCTCTTTGACAAATATTACATGTTTTAATAATTCCCCTAATGCTTTTTCCCATCTTCTTCCAAGTGAAGCTCTCTGATAATATGGTATGACATTTCTTCTCATTATTCCTCCTTCCTTCTGTTTCCAATCGGTCAATTCTATCATTATTATTGTTTTTCTCAATCGCTATCTCCCTATTTAAAACTCTTAACTCTTCCCTGTTCTGTATTGTCATTTTTTCTACCTTCTCTAGCTCTTTCTTATTAATTTCTGTCACATCAGCTATTATTTCTTTTGTTTCCTCTAAATTCTCCTTAATCTTCTCCTCTAAGTCTCTTCTCATAACTCCTACTACAGCATTATTCTCTGTTCTCAACTGTTCCCTCATATCCTCTATCATTTTCCTATTTTCCTCCCGTATTTCATCTTTTATTACTTTTAGATCCTCCTTCATCTCTCTTATTTCGTCTCTATTTTCCTCTAATTCTTTTTTTATTTCATCCATTTTATCTAATTGTCTATTTATTTTTTCATTATTTATATTTAATTGTCTATTTATTTTTTCATTATTTATATTTAATTGTCTATTTATTTTTTCATTATTTATATTTAATTGTCTATTTAGATCCTCTCTCCCTTTTTCACTCATTTCCATGAGAGTTCTCATCATCTCCCTTAAATCTTCATTCTCATTATTTCCCTGTTTTTTTTTTTTGGGTTTGCATAGGTGGTAGTCCCCTAGCCTCATCTACTTGGTTTTCCACCTCACTCTCTTCTATAGGCATATCTGTGCCTTCCGTTTCTGTCTCTTGTATTTCTAGGCTTGTCCCTTCTTCCAATTCTATTAGGCCTATTGTAGCTTCTTCCTCTTTTTCATCTATTTTTTCTTTTAATGTCACATATTTTCCTTTTGCAGCTTCCTCAATTGCTGTACCCTTCCTAGACCTACTATGTTTGTTATATTCCTCTAATTTTTCTGTTTTTTTCGCTTTCTCCCTCCTTAAATTATATGTACCTGTTTCAGATTCCATTTTTTTTTTATTTCTTTATCTAAAATTTCAAATTTCCCTTTATGCTATTTAAATTTTGAAAATTAAAAAAAATTATTGACTTATGGTTGCAAAGTCCTGAAAAGTAAACAATATTAATACAAATATTTAATTAATAATCTTATCTAAAGTGCCTTAAGGTTAATTCTTAAATTTTTTTATAATCGAGCCCCACGTTTGTGTGCCAAATGTAATGTTTTGGTAAATTCTCTTTTATAAGTTTAATAAAAATTTATAAGTTAAAAGAAATAACGATTCAATGCTGCTTTTGTTACAATAAATTTTTAATATCTTAAAATGACATTCCTTATTATCTTTTACAAAGTCACTTACTAATTACAATTTCTTATTTCCTCCACAAAGAATTACAAAAATTAAGCTTTATTAGCCTAAGTCTAAAATTTGTTTATGGCAGCAAGAAGTTTAGTTATAAATTTTAATATTAATTGAATTTGATTTAATTACTTCAATTTGAGCTTGAGCTCTCTTTATCTCGGGTTAATAGGTGGGTTTTCTAAATTTTGAATAATAAAATTTGAGTTGGCACTTTCAAAAAATATCTAAGTTACAATTCTTACAAGCTAAAATTTTTACAAGTTATTTGGTTTCTAATTAATATATTTCCTGAATAATGTCTTCTTAATCGATCAGTTCAATGATTTGGCTTAATGTTATTCTGTAATTATGATTTGAATACGATACTGCACTTTCCGCACCAGTTAAAAAAATAAAATTTCTACAGCCAATTCTGAACACGTCTTCCTCGGTCAAATGCTCTGTTCCAACTGCTACTGACGCTACCTTTGTTAGCAATAAAATGGCCAAGTCGTGAATTTCCGCTATTTTCTCGTTTATTCCTTGTAAGTAACAGCTTTACGGATGTCATGTTCTTCTTCTTTACGGATACACTTCTTCTTCTTAACAACTGCACTTAAATTTCTCTGCAAAACAATTGCATTTAAATCCAAAACTGTTTTAGATTATATCTCCACGAGAAATATTTAAAACGAATATCTTTTGCCGGTCAATGCGCACGCAACTCCACAAATCCGTTATCCATCGTGTTTACTACAGAACACTCACTAGCCCGCTGTTTGAAAGTTTTCAGCGTATTTATCTCGTTCTATTGTTCTATTTAAATTGTTATCTATCAATTATTTCTAATACATTTTCTTATAAATAGTGATTTGTGTGTTTTTTTCTTTTTATATAAAATCTTGTGATTAGATCTAAAATGTGGCCGTGTGCATTTTCTACACAAGTGAAATTAGGTTATGTTTACATTTCGTTCCTGGTATATTTTAGTAATTTTTTTACATACTGAATTTATTTATATATATTTATCTTATTTTGGTAAGTGCCTTTTATATATATACTACTTCAAAATGTTACAATATATATATAATATTAATAAAGAAATCGTATGTTCAAATGTAGCTGGTAAGGAATAACCATTGTGTTAACATACTTTTGTAGGCAATCCAGTGTATATATTGGAACTATTGCAAAACTGTAGGCTAAGAATTACTGTGTAAGGTTATTATTATTTTTTTAAAGCATTCAAATTCATATAAAAATTAAATAGCAACTCCAACAATGAGCTAGGAGAGAGGTAAATTAATTAGAGGTAAGCCCATAACCACTTGCAGATCCTAAATTGGATTTTTTTCAGAGAAGAATGTAATTTCCGAAATCAGTCGAGTGCGAAAGCACAAAGGATTTTTCGCCTGGCTGAGGTAATTAATGGAAGACAGGCCAGGGTTGGTTGAAATAATAAAAGGAGTGATCAAGGGGTCAAGGAAGGAGTTAGACAAGTTTTGGCAGCTGGAGAAGGCAAAAGATCTGGATGCCTTGGGTCCAAGAGGTGGTGAAATCGGGAAGTTGTGACCAGTACAAGTTATGAAAAAGCATCATTCGACCGACCAAAAAGGAAGAAGATCTTTTGTTATCACAGAAATCTTGCAGGACTCAAGCCAGTCTATGAGAATGCTTAGAATCAACCACGCTTACTCAAAATCTACTTTAGTACAAAACATATAATTATTAAAATTAAAGTTTTGGAAAGTTAAATTTTTAAAGCCAACAAAGTAGATTCAGTAAACTTGTGTAGTAACTAAATTTATAAAACAAAAACTATAACAGTAACTTTGTGCTTAGAGATAAATTCAATCAATTATATGTTATTCATTAAGATAATATTAGATTTAAGACTAAACTGTTGTTAATTGTAAAGAGTTTCTCTTTCTGTGGTTTTACTGCTGAAATTAGGCTAGCTAGGAGGGCATCCATTTCTATTGTAGTAAATGTAAATTATTTGTAAATTTTAAAATCATAAGTTTTATTAAAGAGGTAATCAGTGAATTTTTTCTGTTATATCCAGAAATTCTTCAATGTTTTACTAAATTTTAATCGTTTACATACAGATTTGACCCCAAACAAATAAATTTATTATTAATAAACTAGATAAATGGTTACTAACATAGGAAAATTTGAGACCAAATTTTAAAAAATATTTTATATTTCTTAAAAGTAAAGTATTTTTATTTCATAACATAACAAAGGAAGAAGTATATTATAGTTGGCTCCATTACTAAGTAGACTACTAGCGTTATGTTATAATATGTAATTATAATATTTTACTCAATCACATTGTTCTACAATTTAAATATTTGTTTCCTAATTTCTAACATTCAAAACGAATTTCATAAGACCAAGTAAATTTTCTCATTAAATCTGTTATTCCCAATAGCCTTGATATAGCGTATTAGGGATATTTATATACAAGAAAACAATGGAATTTATTAGAATGTATTATGTACATATATTTAAAATTCATTTTTACACAAACAATAAATTAAGAAATACAAATACTATGTACTATAATATACTATGTACTTACATATCAACACAATACAGTACCTTAAATAAACAAAAAAATACAATATAAAATTGCAGAAACAAGTTTTTAATGAAAAATTTATTATGTTACAATGTGAACAAGTTTTGTAAAGTTTGGATAGATTGTTCAGTCATTCTTGAAACTATATTTTGGCATTACAGCAATATAGTTGCTTGTTATTTTACTGTTTGTACAAATGGTTTTGTGTTTCATTTTACTTATAAATGCATACGGCCTGTATATTTTTTTTTAAAGACAAATAACGTTTTTAAAACTTGGAATATTTGTAAATAATATATCTTCAATTTTTAATAGATTTATATTTCACTTGTTATACCAAGTTCAAAATTGATTTTTTGGCGTTTTTACATGAAAAATAAGAAAACTAGATTTTGTACAAAAATATAGTGATATTTTACGTTGTCCATTATTTTTCTGTTGCTCTTAGTTTATGAAATTATTATTAACTGTAAACAATTTTTTCTACCACTAAGTGCAATAATTTTACCTTATAATTCCAACTATACCAGGAAAATATGGAAAATTAATTCAGTAATTCGACAATAATCAAGTGACTGAAAGGTGCCTCATCACATAAGGTAAAATTATTGCACTTAGTGGTGGAAAAAATTGTTTACAATTAATAATAATAATAATAACTTCAAAAATATATGTATATATGATTTTAAAAAATATTTGACACCAAGGCTAAATTTATTTAGGTTTTTTCCTACAAAATATCTGTATTATAATATCTATACTGTTGAGGACAGGACCTAACCTTTTCAGCTGCTCTTCTAGAATTTGTAATTTTGGCGCGGCATTTAACAGCTGCTATTAAGGTTACACCACTGCATGCATAGACCTATCTTGACCTACTTTTCTACACTTCTTTTCCTTATTGCTTAATGCTTCGTCATTCTCCTAGTCTTACCGATGGCGTGAACGCATTTAGCTCTTTGTCTTAACCGCGAAGTAAAACCGCAGTAAACTTTACAATGACTTTAATTTAACTGTTATTAACTAAATTCGTCTTATAACAAGTGTCGAGTTCTATTCTAGTGTTTTAACCGCGATTTAGTATCTCAGCAAGTGAGTTAAATAATAATCAACTTAGCTATGCTACTTTTCTTTATTGTGCAACCTCCCTCTTTAGTATACAGTGCTTTCGTTTAGTGAACATTTATTTAGGACTTATCTTCAGCTACAGTGTAAGCTTCAGTTAATAAGTGTACGCTAGTTTGACCCTTTGTGACTTTATAGGACGATGTGATTTATTGAACCTTTGTTAACCAGTCTGAGTGCACACTCTATTAATGGTTTTGTGTTATCAGCATATTATAATTAATGTTAAGTGTTACAGATACGTCTCAACCACCTCTCTGAAGTGATAACCCGTACCTCTGCTGCTCTTAGGTAAGCTGTAGCGTTTACAGACTATATTTCTAGAAGCTAAATGTTCATTGAAGCCAAGTTTAAGCTTATTTTAGACAATTCATTTCCTTTTCGGTTACTGTACCGAATGTCCTCCGGGAGAGATTATTAATTATTTATTATCCGCAGTTATTTTCACTTAAAATTAATTAGGTTACAAAACCAACATATACTAAACCTAGAGTTTGTTTTGGCATGTTTTATAACATTTTTGGTTTTTTTAGAATTTCTGTACTAAAATTGGGGTTTTGTTTAAACTTACATAATTTTTATAGCATTTTATAAGTCCTTATATTTTGAAGTAAAGAAATAAACTTCTTTAATGTATATATATATATATATATATATATATATATATATATATATATATATATATATATATATCACTCTTTTAGACATTTTTAGTTTATGAAGAGACTGACATTCCAAGGACATACTATTTTGTTTTATATTGTTTTTTGAACAAAATAATAGCCTATGCAATAATTTATAGTGTAAAATCATCACTAAATCATTTAATCTAATTACTGTAACAAGTGCAAGAAGACATTTTTAGCAGGCTGTTATTGGATTGGAAAATTAACAAATAATTTCTAAACAAATCCAACTTCATAAGAAAAAGTTTGATTGATAAAATAAATTATTGGTTTGCTGTTATACTTACATCTTCAAGAGCCCATGTAGAATCTAGAACAGGTTTGATTTTGTTTTCCTTCCATAATGCAATCACTTTATGAAAGATCTTTTCCACATAAGATGATCCATTCTGCTGATGCAACAGGTGACGCAAATTTAATCCAGACAAACTTTTGTTTTCATCAAAAAGTTTGATCGGTGACACTTTGTCTACTTGCCACCACTGAAATGGAAAAATACATAACACTACAAATGCACATTTGTTTGAAAAACATAACTACTACTGTTAATTATACCATACAATCATGTAACTTAAGTTTTGAGTTGAGTTTGGTTATAAAAGATTATAGAAAGTTCTTATAATTAATTATTTGAAGAACTAAGGAAAAACTATCCACTTACCTGCTGTCAATAGTTCAAAATCACCAGCAAGTAAGTTAATAATTTTCACTTAGTTCCTCAAATAATTACTTATTATTTAATCAGTGAAATCAAGATTATTACAACCAACAATATAAGGTTATCAGTGGATTTGGGAAAAACATATTCGCAATTCACATTACATAATTAATATTGATAAATTAAAAGTAATAAAGCTTATGTATGGCATTTATGGTAGTGTTGACAAAAGTGATAACTTCTTTATGAGGATTGAAAAAAACATGAAAATTATTCAGTAAATAAATAACACAAACACAAACAAATTCATCACTCTCACAAACATAAACCAACTCACAAATAAAGTAGCACACCAATTCAAAAAAGGTGGATACAATGTAGCTTACAGAACAACAAATAAAAGCCAAACGGCTATCAGACACAGCATTAATAACAATACCAACACATACAATAACCTAGGAGTATATAAACTAAAATGCAACAAATGCAATAAGTTCTACATTGGACAAACAGACAGATCTTTCACCGAAAGATATAAAGAACACAAAAGCGAACTGCACACTACTATTGAATTGACACTAAACACTCATGCAAAAGTATGGAAAATAACATGAGCATCCTCCATACATTCAACAAAGGCCATAAATTAAACACACTAGACCAGTGTGAAATATATAGACATAGCACCACAAATAAAAATGACATCCTAAATGAATAAACACGGCACAGATCACACATACTCTTCGATCACATCACTTCTAACTTTAAAAAAAATGGTACCGAGGAAGCACAACTGCAGCATTCCTAGCGGCAAAAATACGAGGCTGAAGAAGTTGTAAGACGAAAACGTTTCCTCCAAGTGTAAGTTAACAATTTAACAACCTTTGGTTAACAAAAAGTCTGGTCGCAAGTAATAGCAAAATTGAAATAAGTAATATTCATGTAATTGAACCAATTCTGCCCACTTATAATTGTAACAGGAAACAATTTAATTTCTGAGCATCAACTCTTCAACTACCCTGTATAGCTTGGAATGGTAAGTGGCGTAGACTTAACTTCACTCATAAAATTGAACTATTTCTTTTAATTAACGTTTAGTGTTTCATTTAAATTCAGTGTCGTTTTTATCATTAAAGCAGCCCTTGCACTGCTTCAACAAAGCAAGGTGGTCTTCCGGACTTTTTTAGTGCAACCTCGTATGATTTGAACTACCCTATTGATTTTTAATATTTCACATAATTTTCTTTCTTTAGTTTTGCTACCAAAACTATACAATTAGTATCAAAATTCTTAAGAGATGCAAGAAAAGCTAAATTAAATTTTTTGTAAACATAAAAGGTTTGGTGATTAATAAAAAATAGAACAAGCGTTGGAGATTTGATAGTATGATCAATTGAAGGTTGTAATCATAAGATTACTATCTCATAACCCTACATGGTTAGAGTAATTTAAAATGAGTTCTATGAATATAATAAGTATAAGTGCTCAGTATAATATACATTATAGACAGTTGGGAGAATAGTTATTGAATATATATACAGATTGGGGAAACTTTCAGGGCTTGTTCCTCAGGTGAAACTAATGCAAAAAGTTCAAATAAATATAGTTGTTAACTAGAGTTTAAATGCTTTGACTTGTCTGGATCTCAGTTATTCCATTATAATGATGCCATATTGAAATTTGTAAAGTTGATTCTAGTGTAAAATTTAGTGGATTTTTTTGTAAAATGACCTGAAAAATTAAATAAAACAGGTCCCAGACCTAAAAATAGTGTAACTTTTGAGATATGACGAAATACTCAAACCTCGGTCTCAAAAAACATGTTATGTCTATGTTTAGAGTACATTAATTTTGTTGAATGATTAATAACTGTTATGTCTAGGTTTGGAGTACATTAACTTTGTTGAATGATTAATAACTAAGAAGAAATTTTCAACAAAATTTGTAGGAAATTCAATTCTAAAGAGAATGATGTAAACTAGTCCAACCCACACGATGATGTTGATTAACCCACACAATCTTAAAAATATTAATTTTTAATTAAATGATAAATATGAAACATCGACAAATGTGTTCAACTTATTCTTACCAATATTTTTCAATATTGTGAAAAAATTTATCAAGTACTAAAGTACTTGAAAAATAATTTTGAGGGTCAAGTCAATTAGAGTAGTAAAACAAAATACCATTGTAAGAGATAAATTTAACAATAAATGTCAATTTATTTTATTTTAGACTTTTGAGACTCTTGAGATTAAAAACACAATAAATAACCTAATAAATCTGAGAAATGGAGAAAGTGTGAATGAATGTATAGACACCAGCAAAGAACATTCACACTACATAGTCAGAAACATTTGTGTGCCATCCCTTAAAATAACAGCATATTATGTAATAATTGAAGCCACTGTGGTACACATGGAAACACGGTTTATTGATTTTGAAAAATTCCACTTTGCTGAATTACTGCATGAAAATTAGTTTAAAGCTTACAAATAATCTTTCCCGCGGCTAAATTAGAAAAACTCCTGAAAATGTACCCTCATTTTGAAATGTGTACTTTGATGAAGCTAGCTTGTACCTACATAAATATTACTAATTTTGTGTTGGCTAATGGCCTGGACAAGGTTTACAAAGAAATAACTCGAGCAATTTATGTTTATTTGAGCACTCGTAATAAGTATTAAATATATGATAAACCGGTTGAATATAGAGTCAAAGATATTTATTTTATTAATCCAACGATTAACGTGAACCTGAGAATAATAGTAAGAATGATAAACACACGTTTTCTTGTGTTTTCTTTGAACATAGTGAAAAGTTTGGGCATAAATTTGATTTTAAATTTTTTTATTATACTGGATAATGAGTCCAACTGGAGGAAGAATACTTATTCTGAAATTGTTCAGATTGACTCACAAATAATGGCATCAACATTAAAAGTGATTTTGATAAGTTATGTGGTATGTAAAAGACTTTTATGAATTTTAAACATCCAAGAATTAGTTAGTGTTAATCTGTATGGTCGATCCTTTTGTTATTGTTTTATTTTATTTGGTTATTTTTGTGTGTTATATAGGTAAATATTTTTATTCTCACAGTCTTTTCTGTTTTTAATTATTTTTTAAAATGATTTTATGACTCTTTATACTTTAATAGGTCATTGTATTTTATTGAGTTTTTTGGGGTTTTAAATTATTGTAATGAGTGTACTTGTATTTTATATGCATAATTAACAGCAATGTAATATTATTTTCAGGGTTGATATGGGCAACAAACTAGTTGTTGAAACGTTGCACTAATAAAATAAATATCTTTGATTTAATAAATGAAACCTTTGTGCCACAAATAACTTTTTCCTTTATTTAAAACCTTATGTACATTTTAATTACATAGCAATCGCCCTCAGAGGTAATTTACAATAAAAATTTGGTATTTTTGTGCTACTTTTATTGTAAATTACCTCTGAGGACGATTGCAATGAAATTGAAATGTACATAAGGTTTTAAATATAGGAAAAAGTTATTTGTGGCATAGAGGTTTCATTTATTTAAATTAAACATTATGCCACAGTTCATTTATACAGTTTTAAATATCTTTGACTCAATATTCAAGCAGTTTATCATTTATTTAAACAACTGGAAGTTTTAGAAGGCAAAGGAGAAGATGGAGTGGAGAGAAACATGTGGATGCTGGTGGTCTGTTTTCGAAGAGATTAAAAAACTAAAAAGTATGTTATCTTGTAGAAGAAAATATATGCAGACACAAAAAAAAATAATAAAATAATAAAAATGTTATAATATTATAACATGTTAGTTACATATACAATTATTTTTATTTTATTGTTGAAATAGTTTAACTTACTGATCGAGCAGCACTGAAGATGCTCTTAGTTTCCCCAGTTACAACATTTGCTGATCCTAAAAAAATATGTTTTTTTATTACTTTGAATAATTATTTAAAATTTGATATTTTTTCTTATAATTAGTCTATAACAAACTTGACTAAAACATTTCATGTTATTTCTCTTTCCTTGAGTGAATCATATAATTACAAACATTCATTCTAAGTGAAATACGAAACTTCTTTATTTAACCCTACCTGTTACTTCTGATGTCAAAAACATTTATTTTACATTTATGCAAAGGCCTCACTTTTTCATTTCAATAACTAAAATCAATGTCTTCTAATATAATTCATATTTTCAAAATAATTTTTAAAGCAAACATAATTCATATTTTCAAAATAATTTTTAAAGCAAACATAAATAATTTGGACTAACTAGAAAAAGATATTTGAATATCAAAACACTAGAACACATATTGATAGTTAATAGCTTCAACATTTAATTTATGACTATCCGAACTTTAAAAATTCTGTAAATTTGTTAAAACTTACTGACACAAAATGTTTTCGATCACTATGTGGCGATATTCATCAGTATCTTCTGCTTGGAGATGTCGGGTCAAGGGGGGACAGTTTTAAAGGCTAGTTGTTGATAGTATCAAAGAGTATGTGTGGTTTGTATTGTGTTTGTTCGTTTAATATGTTTGTAAATTATGTGTCTGTAAATCTCATATTGTTCTAGTGTGTTGAGAAGTGGTCCTTTTTTGTTGATATGTAGGATGTCTAGGTTATGGTAAATGTCTGGATATTTGTGTCCTGTTTCTTTTATATGATTGTAAAATGTTGAGTTGGTGTTCTGTTTGTGTTCCTCGACTCTTTGTTTAAAACTGCGACCTGTTTGTCCAATGTAGAATTTGTTACATTTGTTGCAGTTTAGTTTGTATACGCCTGGTGCTTGTAGTTTATTTTTGTTGTTGGTGTTGTGTTGTATTTTGTATTGTAACTTGTTATTAGTTTTGAATGCTATTTTGGATTCTATTTTTTGAAATTTGCGGGCTATTTTGTTTGTTGTTTTGTTTATGTATGATAATGTAATGTATTTCTTTTCCCTGTCTGTAGTGTTAATTTTAGTATTTTTTTGTATTTTGTACCTTGTCTATTATTGTGATGTTGTATCCATTTGTGTATGCTAAATATTTAACTGTGTCTAGTTCTTTGTTTATGTTTTCTGTGGTCATTGGGCCTACTTTATTAAGTCTATGGAGCATGGATATGAAGGCCATGTTTGTGTTGGATAGGGTGGTTTGAGGTGTTGTGGATAAGTGTGTCTGTCGTTATAGTTATGTCGAGGAAGTTTAGGGATCGGTTGGTTTCAATTTCTGAAGTGAAGTGGAGTTTTGGGTGTATTTTATTAGTGTAGGTGAGGAGTTTTTCGTATTGTCGGGAGTTGCCTCTGTATAGTGTTATGATATCATCGACGTATCTGTGCCAGTAAATGATTCTGTGTGCATGTGTATTGTTTGTATCTTGGTGTTTTCTATGCATTGTAGACAAATTTTGCTTAGGACACTACTGATAGGACTTCCCATGGGTAGGTTATCTGGTTGTGATAGAAGTTTGAGTTATGGGTGAAATAATTTTGTTTGGTGATGGTTTGAAGGATTTTTATGATTTCGGTAACGCGGGTTTTAGGTATGTTGTTCTGTATTAATTGGGTTTCTAGGATGTTGAGTGTTTCGGGTACGGGTATGTTGGTGTACATATTTGTTATGTCGAGTGATAGTAGTGTTGAAGTGTGTGGTATGTTTATGTCTTTTATTTTATTTATGAGGTTTGTTCTGTTTTTTATGTGTGTTTCTGTGTTCAAGTTTATGGACTGTCTGATTATTTTGTCCATGTATTTTGCTAGTTTATGTGCATTGGTATTCTGGTAGTTGATGATGGCTCTGATGGGGACATTGGGTTTGTGAATTTTGGTGAGAGCGTGGAGGGTAGGTGCTTTAGGGTGAATTTGTTGATAATATATTTCGATGTATTAATTAGTTTTTGATGGTTCTGTGGCATTTCTCAGTTGGATCTGTATGTATTTGTATTATATTATTATTTATTATGTATTCATTGATTTTGTCATTTAGGCTGTTTGTATTAATAATTACTGTGGTGTTGCCTTTGTCTGCTGTGATGAGTGTGATGTTGTTTAGTTGAGCTTTTTCTTTGTAGCAATTTTAATTTCTATATCTTTTATTTTACTATATTTTGGATTTAATCTAAAAATTATACTATTTTTTAAAAGTAGCAAACATTTCGTAGATGTATGAAATGTGTTCGATTTTTAACTTCTAAGTCAAAATGACCAAGTCCATACATCTGTAAAGAAATTGCTACTTTTAGGAAATTTTAGTGTCAAAAGTAATAACTTTTCTGTATGTAGTTGTATTGTATTATTATTTATTATATATTCATTGATTTTGTCATTTAGGCTGTTTGTATTAATATTTACTGTGGTGTTGTCTTTGTCTGCTGTGGTGAGGGTGATGTTGTTTAGTTGGGTTTTGTTTTAGTTTGCAGCGATTCTAATTTCATTGTTCATGTTTTTGTTGGTTGTTTTTCTGTTTGGTTAGGTTTTTTGTGTCATGTCGAAATGAGTCTTGGTCTTTGATGTCTTTGTTGTTATTTGATTTATAATGTAGGTTGTATTTTAGGCTGTTGTTTATTAAATTCATTTTGTGTTGTGTGAATTTGGTATTAGTGAGTTTAACTGTACAGGGGTAGAATTGTTGTACAGGTGATAGTATGTTGTGTTTTTTGTTTTACAAATTAGTTGATAAATCCTGTATTGATAAATTAGTTCCTGTATTCTTGGACTGCAGCCTGTCTTGCTGTATTGAATTCTTGAATTTTGTAGTCCATTACGTTCGGTGAATCTTAATTAATCACTTAAACAATAGTTTATGACCATATCAACTTTAAATTTTGTAAATTTGTTAAAACTTATTGAAACAAAACGTTTTTGATCGCTATGTGGTGATCTTCATCAGTGTCTTCTGCTTGGAGATGTCGGGTCAAGTCTCTTTGGTACTACTCTTTGATACTATCGAAAACCTGCCTTTACCGCTTGACCAGACATCTCCAAGCAGAAGACACTGATGAAGATTGGCACAAAGCGATCGAAAATTTTCTGTCTCAGTAAGTTTTAACAAATTTACAAAATTTAAAGTTCGGATAGGCATAAACTATTGTTTAAGTGATTGAACGTAATGGACTACAAAATTCAAGAATATATTGGGTTATACTTCCCTATAGTAGCAGCTCAAGCTGAGATGGAATAAAATTATATTTTTTAAACAAACTGTAATTAATAAGCCCTTGTAGATCTTACAGTAACAAAAAAATTGTTATAATTTGAAGAGAAAATATAACAATTCAAAGAAAAAATAACTTTGAGTCGAATATAACAACTCAAAGAGAAAATTGAAATCCTATTTACAGTGTAAATTAAATTGCAGAAAGCTTTTTGAAATAAATAGAAATAAAAAAGTTAACATAAAATTTAAACAAAAAAAACAGTTTTTAAAAAAAGAACCTGATTATATAATTATTACTGACTAAAAAGTAAAAAATATTTTTTTAATAACAAAAACATAATTTATCATAAGTTTATTACCCACAAAATATTGAAGTTGGCACCGAACTTCACGCTTGGACTCATATTTAACATACTGAAATTGACAAATAAAGGGTTTTTACATAATGTTGAAGCATCGTGGTGTTTGGAATAACAAATTGATATAAACACACATCTATTTAATTAATTCTCTCATAGATTTATTTTATAAGACATAAAAAATTTATTAAATTTATGATAAAAAAGGCTTAAGGAGATATTATCACTTATATTTATAAACATCTACAGGAATCACATTCTGTGTAAATCATTCAAAGAAGGGCGAATTGTTCGCAATCTCTATTATCAGAAAAAAAATATGCAATAAGATATTGGACAAAATCTGATATTGTATGGTATTTTCCAAGAACAAAGATCAATTATCGTCCCGCATATTCACAGAACATCGAACACGCGAAATTTTTGCTTTGTGAGAAGACTCTATGGTTTGTTATAATTAATCAGGGGAAATTAAGCAATCAACATTACCGTTAATTGTTTCGGTAATGTTTGGAATAGATGGTTTAGCAAGTACAAGGTATGTTTGCGGCGTTACTTCAAACTTTTGTGGGTAATGAGCTTATATAAATTGTTTTTTACTTTTTAGTAAGTAAAAATTATATATTTGTGCTCCTTTTTTTCAAGTCGGTTCTGTTTTCTTAAAAATTTTATTTCTTCATTTTTAGAGGTATGATCTTTAATTTATATCTATATTATAATCGAATTTCGTTTTATCCCTTTGATTATGTTGGCAAAATTGGCAATATTTATCCATACCAACTTTCTACATGTCTATCCCTCTAATCATATATCAGTTCATCAGATGAATAGATTGGGTAATTTATGTTGGAAATTCCCTTGATGAATTTTCCTAAATTCCTACATATTATTTCTTATCTTGCTATTATTCTTTTTCATTTCTGTT
The DNA here is from genome assembly GCA_036971475.1 of Prosapia bicincta. Classification (NCBI taxonomy): domain Eukaryota; kingdom Metazoa; phylum Arthropoda; class Insecta; order Hemiptera; family Cercopidae; genus Prosapia; species Prosapia bicincta. The sequence continues at coordinate 195,055,204 of JBAIZL010000001.1, forward strand.
TAAAAACGTATTAATAATAATGTAATGCAAAATCTCAGGTAATTATACAATAATGATATCTTTCATAATATAATTATGAGGAAAAACCTGTTTTAGACATAAAGTATTAGTGAAAAAAATCAAGTGAAAATTGGTAAGTGTTTAATCTCAAGTAATTTGTTTTATTTGTTATTTTTTATTATTTTTGTGGTATTGGAGTTCTTTCTAATATTTTCATCGTAATATATTGTACCACTGTGCTCTAGATATTTTCTAAAGTTATATTTAATGAATTTATCTGTTAATATTTAGTGAAGTAATCAAGCTTTCACCTAAAGGTAAATGAATATCTTGTTTATGGTAAATTAACTAAATCATATTTTCAGTGTATTTATTTTGGCTTATCTCATTTGAGTTATATCAAGTTATATATCAATATGGGTAGACCATTGAAAAAGCTGCTTTCTTGAGAAAAATTCACATTAAAAAAACATACAGATCGAATACAGAACCGTCTCCTTTTTTGAAGTCGTTTAAAAATTAAATAATTAATCAAAAACCAATGAAGTTATCTGAAGTTTACAATAATTATTTTTGAAGTTGTAATTTGTAACTTATCCACTATGCATTAGTGCAGTGAAAATATTATTGCAGCATTTCAATAGCACTATTTTTTTTAAAACTTTATTATATCTTAATTTATACAATTTCAATTTGTTAATGGGACATGGCATGTCTTACAAAAAGACTGGATGTATGGGTTAAATCTGCTAAGTTAACAGAGAAATGGAATGAAATGAAGAAGATTACTAAAGCAAACAGAATAAAACACAATAAGTACAAGTTTGTAAATTTGTTAACAATTTCCAAGTATAACCTTATATATTTTTAATTTAATATATACTGCATTTCAATTAGCATGATTTACTTTGCTATATTTTTACTATTGGTTATGGTATATTTGTAAAAATTATAGGTTAATTCTCTATTGACAAAGATCTTGAACAAGATATATCATCTCTTACCATATAGAACATATTTTCCCATCGGTTTTAATAGGGAATATCCCCTGTTGCATTCTTCTCCACACAAACAATCTAGCACAATGTCTACACCTTCTGGAGAGATCCTGCAAACAAATTATTAAATATTATTATGTTAATAGTATTTTCTACTTAACTGTTTTGAATATGTATATTACACTTTAAACCTAACCCTTTACACTCCAACAATGAGAACAGTGGCACTCTGTACCCGAGTGTGAACCTGCTTGTTTGGTGCATCTACTCCAAGACTTGCAACACAATGTTCGCACTACCACTCTAATGGATTCTAATGGATCGCTATAAGTTTAATTTTTACATGAAAAAAATCACATAATTAATTGAACACCAAATGTTTTTATTATATTTCTATGGGTGTGTAAAATTTCAAAACCTGTTCATATATGCAGAGGAGGATTATCAGAGATAACTAATAAATAAAAGAGATACTTTAAAACAAATCTCAACACTCCTAAGCTTTAAAAAAATCAAACTATTAAATAATATATTTAACAAACCGACACTTGTGTAGGAAAACAAAGAGGCGTTGTTCTATTCATAGCTTTTATCAGTATCACCTGCCTAGGAAATAGAATAAAGTTTTCTACAAAGTTACTTCAAACCTCACAGAGTATTGCCCCATAATTTAAAAACGCCAAACTATAGTCGTTTTTGAAATGGAACGCCAGAAAAATAAAGCTGGGTTAAACTCGGAAAATCGAACCACCTTCTAGAACATAAATTACCAGCATTTAGGCATTTTTTTAAAAGAATATAAAGAAGAACTGAGTATTAACATCTTCTAAATTGTCTATACTATGAAGTGGTATATTCAGAGAGTAAAGTCACAACAAATATACAAAATAAAAAAATGTTAATTTATTTATGAAATTTACAAAGAATGTTACACAGGTATATAGCTATTTTTAAACTTAGTCACCATTCAGTTGTTTATATTTTTTGAGTAGTGAGGTCAATTGTCCTTATTGAGGTAATCTTTTGCAAACTCCCTTTGCCTTTTGTAATCTGTGTCTTTAACCTCCTAATCAGACAAAACTCATTTTTCACTGAGATGCAACTTTAGAGAAGTGAAGAGGAAGAAATCAAAGGATACAAGGTCTGGACAATGGGATTGAAGGTATAAAACATACCAACCAAAAGATGTGGAAATGATCGACTTTTTTACTTGCTGTGTGAGGTTGAGAATTATTGCCCAAAAGATAAATACCTTTTGTTAGCTGTCCTTCGTTTTATTTTGTATTGCTAAACATGATGATCCCTTGATTTATTTCAGTTTGCTGTGTATTGAATTGTTTTTCAGTAGTGGTACTAATATACCGAGACTGCATTGGTTGTCTTTTGCTCTCATTTCTATAGTGAACAACCCATGTTTTGTATTGTAGCATCCAGTGTTAGTTTTACAACTTTTAGTACAAACCCTTCCCTCACTATTGAAGGTTTCCCACTCTATTTTACGTTGTCAACCATTGTTCAACCTTTTTTAAAATGTCTACACTACTTTGCCACTTCTCCATACAACATAACGTTACCGTAAACAGCAACAACTTCATAATGAACATCTGCGAATTTATGTTTTTTAACAATAACGAGAAAGCAGAAGAGTTCACTTCTTACTTGAGAACAACTACAGTGTTCCCCATCAAAATACTGACTTGTTTAACCAGTTATTCTCTCGTTCGGGAGCTAGCCTAGTATGCAAGAGTACTAACTTTTTAAAAATTAATTTCCCTAATACTCCAAGCATCTTGTGACCTTAGTTTCCAAATATACCTTGTATTTTCAAGACTACTGTTGATATATCTAATTGTTCTTGTTGCTATGAGTTCGAGATGTTCATACTTGAATGCAAAGAAGTATATGTTTGATGTGCTTGAGTGAAGATGATTTTAAAAAATAATAAAATCACTAGAAAACTCATTACTGAAATTAAATGAAAAATTTATCTCACAAGTGCTGTATATGGAACAGTTACTTTCCAAGGCAAAAACTTTTAGAGGTTAATACAGTTTTCACTGCATTCTCAAAATGCTTTTAATTAAATAATCCTCTTAACTAAGTTTAACTGCATGATATCAGCAACTAACGCAAAGGTGTAGAGAAGTATTGTGGAACTTCATGTACAAGAGATCCAAACAAGGAGAAGACCGGATAAGTAATATGTTATTACTATCTGCTGAATAGGAGCTCTTGGAAAACCAGAGCTAAAGAAGCTTTTATAAGACTGTGATCCAGAAGTTCACTTTGAAAAATTGAAGAATTTATTTCAATAAGATACATTCTCTTATTTGTCAAAGTTATTTTAATTTTGTTCAATAATTTGATTTTAAATCTAATTTAAAAATATAAAGCCTAGTACATGTTGAGATTTTTCTTATATTTAGGCTTCTGGTTCTGGTATCAAGTTGGCAAGTGTAAATATAAAGCCGCTATAGTTAAATTATGTTGACAATGTTTAGAAATGGAAAGAGCGGAATATCAGAAAAATTCGTAAATATAAACTAGAAAAAAACAAAGGCCAAATATAAGCACTTTTCCAGTATTTTCCTGATTCACACAAGTATTATCTGAAATATATAATAAAATATAATTGCATTATATTATAAATCTGGTTGTTTGAGTAGTAGTTTGGTGTGGTTTTATTTTTATCTGACAAAACATGTTTAACCATTATCATGCTGTGTTCTTGTCAGTTTGATTTATACTCAAATTTTGCATTTGGAATGTTTTAAACAAACATACGTTAGTACTTCTTTATATTTTAAAACAAAACTATTTTAAATAAATAAATAAACAATTTTATAAACTTACTTGCGGACTTCACTGGCATAATCTGTTCCTCTTTCTAGCAAATGGTCAATTGTTTCCTTGATGGCTTCATGTTTGCTTTTAGATGCTACTCCTAAGATTTTTACATTGTCTACAGATTTGCACAACTGAGCTACAGCTTGTCCCTAAGTAAAGTAGTAATAAATTGTAATTTGACATTTAAACTCAATGTGATGAAACAATACATGATACTGTTAAATAATACAAACATAACTAATGTAGTGAAGACACAACGCACAAATGTTATTTTAAATTTATAAGCAAAGAAAATGTTTAACAATAAACTAGGAAAGTTTATATAAGCATATAAGCATATATATATAAATGATGCTACAAATAATCATGAAATGTAATTTTAATGTTTTTATTTTAACGAAAATGGTTTTTTTTAAATTCTAATGCAAAAAACATAAGAATTTTATATTAAGCCTAAATACATTAGGCCTAAAAACATTGAAAGATGTAAAATGTAACAAAGTAGAAAATCTGTGAAAAATAAAATAAGTCAACAGTATCAAGATCTAAAACAAATTACAAAGTGATAAAACATAGAAATGAGTTAACAAGATATAAACATATAAAGTCTGTTTGAAAAAAGGCTGAATTTTTTATGCTATTTTTTACTAACTGGCTTTACAAAATTTATGTGCCATCTTTTGAAACTAAACAAGATACTTTTTGAATTTTACAGTTTCATGAGATAGCTAACAGGGTAATTTAAGTGTACATTTGCTGTGTGTACTCTGCTAAGTATTGAGAATATGAAGAAGGACTTTGTGATGCAATGTAATATTACATTTTTTTTCAGAACGACATTGACCCATAACGAAGATTGTGTGAACCATAAACAATATTTCAAGTGTTTTACACTTATCAATTAAGCCAGATAATAGACCAACAAAAATCCAATATGAGGACAAGCCTCAACATTAAAAAAAACAATGAAAATAATAATGCCAATTAATTAATCTTTGATTCATTGAAATCCTCGTTTTACTATATGGGAGGTTACAGGAGAAATCTATATTAGCATGAAATTTTGAGAAAAACTTGACATGAATTACGTCTCAACAAAAATTCTTGGTGCCAGAACTACTCACAAGCGAGCAAAATGAAGCCACTGCAAAATTAGCAAAGAATTGCTTCACAGTGCTAATAACGGTAAAATAGTGGTTACATTTCAGAAAATGGTTTACTACACATAGAAGGTAAAACACAAACAAATGCTCTTTCTCTCATTCACACATACATATACAGATTTTGGATGTAAGGACTGGACCTTAATCTCAGGGTAGGGACAGCTGTTCACAAGGATTTTTAACTCCAGAGTCCATTTCTTGAAATGCTCCCCCTCACCATCTTCTAGCTGTATGTGACGCCATGAATACCGAGTTTCCTAATTGTTGGATTGGCAGAGATTCATCTATTCCTTGGCCACCCAGAAGCCTGGACCTTACCCCTTTGGATTTTCTGTCTATGGGGATACATAAAGAACATAGTCTACGCTGAGAACATACGTGACTTGGAGTATCTGCACGAGCTCGTCATGGCCGCTCTCAACACTGGGACTCCAGAAATGATTCAACGCATTGGTGTGATATCGACTACAGATCTGATGTCTGCCGAGCCACAAATGGGTCCCACATAGACACTTACTAAGGTACCAAAAAAACTCCCGTCTTTCTGTACAGTTTCCATTTGTAATAATTAAAGTATTTGTTATAGTTTGTTAATGTCATGGAGGTGTGGATTGTCCAACATCATGTGCTTACTTATAACAGTTTTGTGCATAATAATAATGAATTTATCATTGCAGTTAATTGTGAGTTTTGACACCATTCTGCGAGACATGAAAGTCTATCCACTCCTAGCACCATTTTATGTTGTGTTGAATCATTTCATCTATGAGGAACAGTGATGAATAAAAATCTGCCAAAGGCTCTTCGCTTAGTATGCACTTCAGAAAACTTGGAAAGAGTTTGGCAAGCCATAGACAGTAGTCCTTGTCGATCTGCTAGGAGACATTCTGCTGCACTGTGCCTCAGTAATCGTTCAGTAAGACGTATTTTGCATAATGATCTAGGACTTCATCCCTAAAAAATGGGCATAGTGCAACAATTGATCCCAAAACGATAACAGGAAAATTGTAACTATAGCCTCAGAATATTATAGTCAGATGATTACTGAATTATTTCTATCTGAACTAAAAAGAAAACTTATTGCTATCCAGCGATTATGGTTTCAGCAGGACAAGGCAACTGCTCTCTCAGCAAGAATTTCAATGAAAGCAATTATGACTGTTTTTAATGGTTCCGTGATATCCCGGTTTTGGTGACATTAATTGGCTTCCGCATTCCCCAGACCTGCCCATGTGCGTCTTTTTTTTGTAGGGTTACTTCGTCACTTGTATACGAGCATATACCACGTACACCTGAAGAACTGAAGAAAGCAATTTGTGTAAAATTCGTTCAAATTAACATGACAATGTTAAGAGAGAATGGAAGCCAACTTCCAAAAGCAGCTTATGAAGTCCATCACTCAAAACGGCCGTCACCTAGTAAAAGTTGCTTTCAAGCATTAATTTTGCAAAATGGTAACATAATGTTAGTATTATTCTGTAAATACAAATTTGTTTGATGCACAGGTAACGCAATATTGTTTTTCTGAAAAACATCCTTCCTTTTTGCCTCACCTTGTAATAAATGTTACTTAACCCTTTGATTAGCATTCACGTACATGAGATAGCGCAACAGCTAGCTGGAGCATTTCCTTATATGAAAGTTCTCTCAGATGAACATTGCCATAGGTTTACGATTTTGTTTTTTTTATTGTACTGTATTCTAGGTTCAATATTTGATATTATCTGGACAATAAATGCTACAAAGAGTATATAGTAACCATCGTTTCATGTGCAAAGTCAATGGTTTACCTCATGTGTTTACAGTTCGCTACAAATAAATCAGGTATTTCTAACAAATTTGTTTTCTAACGGGAACCTAAAGAATTATTTTTTCCAAATATTTTTTTATAGAGATTTGATCAACAAAATTGTTACAGAAACCAAAGAATATTATTACTTTGTGTGTGAAAATACTACCTCGTCTAACCATTAAAAACTCAAAATGTGGACTGCTATTAATGTTAACAAAATTTATACATTAGCAAATACGAGTATTGAATATTGTCATAACAAATACTAAAAATAGTGCAATAATTAAAAAATTAGAGAAAAATAAAGAAAAAAAGATAAAATTCAAAAACTTTTCAAAAATTTGTTACTCCCAGGGAATTTATCAGGGCATGTATATGTTGCTAATCAAAGGGTTAGTACAACATACTTGTTTATTGTTATGGTTCAATTTAGGGTAGAATAAGTTCACTACACAAAATTATACAAATTATTTTTGTAGCAATCGGATAGTGTATAAAATTTTCAAAAAAATTATTAGAATTATTTGTAGATAATTTGATAGAAATTAATTAAGTTTAAAATATTGGATAAATTTAGATTATGTTTTAAAATGTGACAAATATTTATTGGGCCTACTCAAGCAATACAATGAAATTGTGAAATTTTATCATGTTCCATTATTGACAGATAATTACAGTTGTATTCAGACAATTGAGAATAATTACTGATTTACTCAATTATATTAAAAAAGAAAGGCATAATATCATATACAAGATGTTTAAGCCCGAGTGGTAATAATGTATTGCTAAGTAAATAGCCCAAAAGATAATTGTTTGACAGGTACTTTCCTATATACAAAAAAATATAAAAACTTTCAAGTAAAAACAAAAAGAGAGGCCAGACAAATTATAACAATGACAATGACATTTCCTGCTACTTGCGGATAAAGTGAAACATGAATTTCAAGTAGCAGAGATCAGAGCCATCCTTTGGGTGGAGCAACCGTTCCAGGCCTTATAGTGAAGAAGGCCTTATGCTAAAATATAAGTAAAAGGTTTTGGTTGAATGAAAATAATATAATAATGTACAGAAATACATTCCTAAAATAGCTGTCTGATTACTCATGCAATTTGTTAAATTACGGTATTGATTAATGATAAAACCTACCATCGAGATATCGGGTTGAGGAAATGACAAAGTCCAATAAATATTCAAAATGTTGTTTGTTTTTTATTTGATCAGTAGTTTTCTAATGAGCTTTTTTGGACAATATTTAAAACTTCCACTTAGCAATACTAAACAAATAATAGTATGTGCAAATAATAGTAATATTTTTCAATAATATGTGCCTATTTATAGTCGATTATTAATTGCAAAAGGAACAAAAATAAAATGATTTCTTATACAAATTCATTTATTTCCTGTCAGACCTGAATTATTATAATTTTCCTAGTGGTTTATTGATTAAAAAATTAAAGTGGAAGAGTTTAGAACATGGTTATAACTCATATTTCTTTCTTATTTCAATTCTTTACACAAAGTAAAATATTGTACACATCAAGAATAAAAATATATTCAAACTTAGCAGATGAAAAAAAAATATCATAAATAACTGGCATGTTTTTAGACAAAATGGCTTCATAACAATTGCTCTAAACACTCCATTTTTCATGAGAATATTAAATATTTTTGGGGGAAGACTACTTTTTTAGAAAAAGCACAAAATTTTTTACACTTGTTTTGTTATCTTGGTAAAAAAACACTACTTACTGATTTATTCAGCAGGGGCGTTTCGCGCTAGGTCAGCGGATTTTTCAATGCTGTGAATTACTGACAAGACTGTTGCTTAGGTGTGTTCTGTTGGTTTGAGTATGTCTAACACAACACATCTGAGCAACAGTCTTGTCAGTAATTCACAACATTGAAAAATGCGCTGACCTAGTGCGAAACGCCCCTGCTGAATAAATCAGTAAGTAGTGGAAGATGAACAAAACAAGTGCAATTTTTATAAAAACCTCAAGATTTACAACACAAAAACTGAAAACCTTTTTTTCTCCAGGTCTCGCATTTGCTTAGGACGGCACTGGCAGAAATGTGGCAAAATCTATTAAATATTGAAAAAAGTGTATTACTTGTTAAAATTAAAATTTTCAAAACATAAATTTTTGAAATAAAAAAATAATTGTTATATAATTCTCAAAAACCATCTCACAATACCATATTTTCAAAATTGAATAAAATTAGACCACTCACATTTTAAAAACTAAATATTGCCTACACTTTTATTTTAATTAGAAAACCCTTTGTTGAATCCTTTAATAATAATCCATTGTAACCCTTTCCAAATTGTTCCTCTGATGTGTTCTTCCTTTGGAGGATTTAAACTGTCCTATATCTTTAACAAAAATCATTTTATGAGCTGAAATGAAATGGAGTGGAAAGGGTTATTGACTTGCTGTATGGCAGTCTATTCTATTGTTATAAAGAAAGAAAGTACAAGGAAGTTAGAATGAAGTACATCAACTGAGAATAGCTGATTAGTTCTGCTTTCTCTCAATTACATGTACAGTATTATCAGTACAGAAAAAGTTCTGTAGTAAAATCTTTTCCTTCCTCAGATTTAATTAAGTCCTCAGCATAAACTATTATATATAAAAGTGTATTAAAACATTTTTGTATAAAAATGTTTTAATAGATTGTAATTTTATCTTTCTCTTTTTTTAGTTAATATAAATATAAATATAAATTCTTTATTATATAACAACAATTAATAATTTTGTTTGGGAAATAATACTTCGTTGGGCGCCAGTTAGAATTACAAATACTTGTATTTCTAACAATAAAATAATAATGACACTTCCTTAAATTCAATTTCTTTGTTTAATATTCTAGTTACAAAATTTTGTTTTTTTATACAATTTCTATAATTCCTTATTTATATAACAAACACGAGACTCCTAACAGGTTATTCAGTGGGTGTGACAAATTAAAATTAAGTTTATGTATTTAATATTGTAATAAAATTTTTTTAAGAAAATGCCTAGGCTTAACGTTATTAATTTTTTTTGAATTGACAATAATACAATAATACTAGTTTACAATCTTTTCTTAGAATTAGTTACTTATCTTTAGTTAATGTCTTGTCCCAATGTCTAGCATTTAAATTTAGTTTTAGAACCACATATTCGCCGCGAGGTTTCCTGTCTTAGTCTAGTAAGTTTTTCCTTATATAAAATTTTAGCCAATCGTTTTTTTTCAGTTCCAATGTTTTCTTTTTTTTAAAAAACACAAATTTAATTTTTTATTCACAGTTACTTATTTTTTACATTCCAATTTAAACTCATCATAATTTTAATAAACAGTTAGACTTATTTTTCCATGTTGGCATTCTAACACAACCTCCCTCATGTTGCAATCCCACATCCAAAATCCTATATCCCTCTCTCACACTCCACATACCACTGCTTCTTTGATATTCTTCTCTCTTCCTGAACAGCTGAGTTTTTTACACTATATGTACTAATTTTATGTTGATTTTACAATTCAGTGGTTTAAATAAAAAACGTTACAAGATATTTTAAGTTTTGATAGTAATAAGATTAAAGTCTTATTGATGTCACTTGCCAAAAAACCACTACTTACTGATATGTTTCAGCACAAGTGTTTTGCATCAGATAGTGCATTGAGTCACGATCAAGAGTTTTGTTGAAAAATATCAGTAAGTAGTGGTTCTTTGCCAAGTGACATCAATAAGAATATAATAAAATAAGCATCAAGAAGAACACAAAAACAGCAAGTTTTTATAGAAATAAGAATATGATTGAAATTGAAATATCACTTTAGTTTCAAAGTTACAAAAGAAGTAGCAACCTAATATTTAATAACATAAAATAGTATTATTAGTAACAAAATTAGTATGAAAAAAATTAATACAGAGTAAGAGTAAATCATTTTAATAAATTTGAATTAATACTACAACTAAAAGAACTGTTTGGTTATATTATTTCATCTAAAAAACAAGATAGAATTAACACAAAGTTATCAGGATTTACCTAACTACTTCTGTTTTTGTCAATCCCTTTACCCTCTAATTATTTTTAAAATCAAAAATTTTAAAAATATAGAACTAACATTTATATAAAAATAGTCAGTGTTCTTTTTAAAAAAAGTTTTAAAAAACAAAAAACGATGCAGTATAAACAAAATTCTTTCTTTACTATGATAGTGAGAACTAGCTTTCCTTTCTTCAGCTTAGATCATGTGATAATATCTTTCTGCTTTAAAATTGGTATTTTGTTCATTCAGGTTTGAACTTCAAGAAGCCCATAAAAGTGACCTTTAACCTTATTAACTCTCTTGTTTGAAAACAAATCATACTCACTATTTTAAGCAGGCTTTGGATCTCTAACTGAAAAAGTCAGAATATCCTTAAAATTTTGTTTATCTCTGAACAAGTATTCTATAAATTTAGGTGACATTTATTTATAGAAATACTACTTTGGGGGCAACATTTTTTACACAAAATTTATATTGAATTACTAAAAGTGTGACGAAGTTAAAGAATTCTTGTTTTTTCCATCAATAGCTTCATTTCTTTCTTTTAAATTTTACTCATTTGGGATCCTGGCTTGATTAGGAATGAAAAAAATATTTCATTTTCTAAATCATTACTTATTTTAGGACACAAATTAAGTAGGATGTCATAACATCTTATTTCCTCAAAAAATTATTAAATCTGAAACTTTGCAATATATCTTGCCACTTGATTACTAAAGCAAGTAATTACTAATAATAAAAGAAAGTAATTAGACCTATTGATAAAGTAGTTTGTTTTTCAAGAAAATTCAGAGAAAAGCAACTACAGTAAACTCCCAATTATCCGTGGGCGGATTAACAGGTTTGTGGATTATCTGGGGTCTGCCATTGTTTTACAAATATACAATTTTTATTCCAATCAGATTCATGTGTTTAAATTTCCAAACGGTGAATTACGACATAAATACATATAAGGCTTAATAGAAGTTAAGATGAAGAGAATAGATATGTAAATATGTACATACTAATTTTTACATTGAAGGGAAGCATCCCGACGCAGGCCAGCGAAATAAAAGGGGCGAGCAGACTACTGTATATAAGAGACAATGACAAAATGTTTGGACGCCCGAAAACCTAATGTGTATCCATAAGATTGTAAACAAATGTCAGCTATCTCGGCTATAAATAGTCTAAGACGTGACATATGCATTATCCATGTCTGTCATATAGATTATCGATCTTTATGGCTTTGTGACCCAAGTAGACACTGTGCGACAAAATGGTTCTCAAGAAACTTAGATCACACATTAAAGCTAAATCAATCCTCACAAAAAAACAGACGAAAGTGACAGATTTTTTTGTTAAAAAGTGAAAGTATTATGTGTAAAGGAAATTACATATGTACATACATACTTACTTTTGACATATACTTATGTACGTATTGTAAATAGTTAGACATATAAATGTACATATTATAATCCGTCAAATACATCGACATTTTAAAATATTTTCTGTATTCATTTTGTCCTCTGAAGGTTATTTGTGAATTGCATTAACCGGGGTCATTATTTGTGTAACTTATGGTATAATAATCGATTATCGATTGTTTTGCATATTCTTTGTTCATAGCGGATTATCCGGGAAATTCGTTATCCGGCGTTGCCGGGCCACCCTATTTAATGGATAATCGGGAGTTTACTGTATTTATAAATATAGAAATTTCCATAAGTTATACTTACAACTCCACCCCCAGCAGAATGTACAAGGACGCTTTTCCCTTCAGCAAGACCACCAAGTTCAAACAGTAAAATATAGGCGACAACATAATTCATGGTAAGTGTAGCAGCATCTAGATAACTGAGACCTTCTGGCAGCGGGAACACATACTGAGCTGGAACTGCGACAAGCTCTGCCCAAGCTCGGTATTCTGGAAGCGCTACCACACGGTCCCCAACCTGTAATGTAAATATAAGAGTCAACATCTATTAATAAACAATATTTATAAGTTTTAACAGTTATAATAATACTTGTTACATAATTTATTGTATCAGGTGGAGGCAGTGTTTCAATTACCGTATGGTTCAAAACACAATGATTATATTTTTATTAAAAACTTTACATTAATTTGACTATATGAACTTTAATTTTGTGTAAATTTGTAAAATTTACATAAGTTGAACAAAATACACAAAATTTCAGTGTAACAAAATATTTTTACAGTTTATCGCCAAATTTGAAAGGAAACATAAATCCGTATTATTCTAAAGAATTGTAATGTACACATCAGTATAAAGAAAGTGTACAGAATTGTTAAGTGTCTGTAGTGTACTGTATTTTAGTGAATCAGTTTATAATGGAAAAATAAGGGGTGAAAAGACATCAGTTTACGATCAAAGACAACTTGGCATAATAAAAAGGCCTAGAAGAAATTAGATGTAGCTTAAATTTTTGGGATTGCACCATCTACTTTGTCTAAAATTTTGAAAGGCAGTAAAGAAATTGAAGATACACAATCAGACTATAGCCTTGCACCTATTCGGAAAATAATTTGCAGTGCATTACATGATCATTTAGACTAGGCAGCTTATTCGTGATTTTGGTGTTGATGTAACAATGTGATAATTAGTGGACAATTAACTCAAGCTTTGGAGATTGCAAAACTACTTGCCTATGAAGAGTTTCAATTTAGTGTCAGATGGCTTAACCGATTGCGCAAAAAATATTGAATAACTTGTAAGGCGGTTTGTGGAGAAGAATTAGTTGTTCGTAACAATAATACTAACGAATGGCGAACAAAAACCATTCAAAACGTTATCAATGAGTAACCCCGCCGCATCGTACGTTACCGCATCATACTTTATACGCTAAAGGGGAAATGTGCAAAGGTCAGAAGAAATCTAATCCTAGTGGTACAGCATTATTTTTCTGCAAAGCTAACAGAGCCTAAAAACTAAACCTATTGATCCTCAACAAGACTTTAAAACCTCATGTTTTAAAAATGTGAATTCTCTTCCATGTACTCACTGCGGAAACAAATGTTCTTGGATGACAAAAGTTATTTTCAACGAACAGTTGGTGTAGTTGAACAAGAAAATGAAAAAGGGCAAATTAATTTTTTAGTAGAAAATACAATTAGAAGCAGATTAGAGAACGTGTGGACACTTTTATTTTGGAAAATTCTACTGGATCTAAATTTGAATACCAACAATAAAATTAACTAAAAAGATGCCTGCAACATTATTACACTTTTGTGGTGGTCGGTAAAAGATTCAACAAACGTAAACTGCTGGAAAATATACAAAATATAAGTTAACAGGACATGAACCTGAAATTGAAGAATGTGTGGGGGGAAATGGAGGGACTGATTTGTAAAGTGTAGTTGTTTCTACATCAGTTTTATGAATTTGAGAACATTTGATGACTATATTAATGTGGATAACGTTTTGCTGGTGAGGTATGAACTGATTGGCAACGTTATTGTGGAAAATGTGAAGGGAAACAGCATCAACTTCTACATCAGTAGTTTGCAATTTAGGTAGCAGTGAAATAGACTTCTGAAAGGAAAGTGTCGTTTGCGAAGATAAATAAAGTAAAAGTTTAGATACCATTCGCTCGTACTCAACTACTCTACATGATGTTCCGGTTACTATTTCTCAAAATTTTTATTCTGTTAAACCATTTATTTTAATGAACAAACTACACAAAAATTGCAGTAAAAAATAACAGACTTTTTTAAAATAAACTTGAAGTTAAGTTCATGTTTTAAATAAGATAAAATCTTTTTTTACTGTACTAAAAAACAGAATATCATAAAGTTTACTCCTACACAAAACTAAACTTAAAATTTGCTGTAAAATAAAATATATTATTCAGTTTATTTTCAACCTTTTTCATAAACAATTTCGACTCCTATAAATTTTAAAAGATAAGAACGAAATTATTTAATGCATTATAGACTGTATTTTAACAATTAGCTTATGTTTCATTAGCAAAATTTTCAGTTTAACAAAATGTTTTTCATGATCCTGGTGATTTCATTATAGCGGGATTCGACCTGTATTCAAACGAAAGAAAAGGAACAAAAACATAATAATTAACAATAGAAATTTTAAGAATAGTTCTAATAACATTGAAATTGCATGATGAAATATTTATAGTACATATACTTTCAATTTCCTGATAATGTTTCATTTTTAATTTATTATTAATTTAACAGTCTAGACATTTTCCCACGGAATTTCATTTTGTTAGCAATAGTTCTAACAACTTGAAACATCTGTGGTGTAATTTTTAATTCAAATAAATAAAACCTAAAAACTAAAAATAAACTTACACGAATTTTCTTTTTCAGAGAAAAGTATTACAAAAATGTTTTTGTTATGATAAAGGGAATGACTATTGGCCTCCAGGTAATTTTATTTTGATACTATATACGTTTGCCTAAGTAGAAACATTGAACACCGACCTATCTTTTCTTTGCCTTGTCTACTAACAATTTGTAATGGTGTATCACAGTCAGCTTGGGAAGACAATTGTCATTCATACTATCGAATCTCGTCCCAGTATTTTTACAGTGTTTTAAAATAAAAGTTTAAAATAAAATACAAATTTTAAAATATATATTGTTTGTGAGGATGAATGTTATTTTTAAAATAAAAATTGTCAGAAATTGATTGACATTAATTATTATATTGCTGAGTAAGGCTGAAAATTATACTAACTTAGATGATTATGGAAACCCTTATGAAGTAGAAGATAGATTCTCCAATTTAGGGTATTTATTAAGGATTCTCAATTTATTACAGAGATATTGAAGAAGAGCCAAATTTAAACAAAATATTTTATAAAACATGCCACTTTTAAAAACTATGTTAGGAAATCAATCTTCCTGTTTTTAGGCCTATACTTCAAATAATTTAAAAGCAGATAATTTTCAATTGTAACAAATCTGTTATAAATTAATGGTATATCTTCCTTGCGCAAAATGTTTAATTAATTACATATAATGATATATGTAAAAAAATTCTTAGTACAATATCTGTATAATTACACAAAGTAAACGTGTCAATTTTTATATAGATTTGTAAAAAATAAAATCAACTAACAATCTGTAACTGAATATATAATTTAACCAAACTTAGTGTTTGTGTGTGTTTTTTGTCTGAGATAAAAGTGTTGATAAAAAAAGCAAAGGCAGTGGAGGACAATAGTTCCCATGACCAACCTATAGTAGTAAAACCATGAGTGTTAATTGCCTATAAATTCAATCATAAGTTTGTATCATTGTTATAACAATTAAAAATTGTTTTTTGAAAAGAAAAATAAACATAATTTTTTTTTTAATATTTTAATTACAATAAAAATATTGAAAAGAACCCCAATACCACAAAAATAATCAAAAATAACAAATAAGACAAGTTACTTAAGATTAAACCCTTATGTACATTTCGATGACCATGTCATCATCATCAGAGGGTCTTGTTACAAAACACAATCTAGCACACAAGAAGTTACAAACTATCATTCTAGTTTGTAACTTCTTGTGTGCTAGATTGTGTTTTGTAACAAGACCCTCTGATGATGATGACATGGTCATCGAAATGTACATAAGGGTTTAATCTTAAGTAACTTGTCTTATTTGTTATTTTTGATTATTTTTGTGGTATTGGGGTTCTTTTCAATATTTTTATTGTAATATATTGTACCACTGTGCTCTTGATATTGTGTAATATTTTAATATTCAAAAATATTTTCTGGAGTTTGGTTTTTAAGATTTTATGGGGTTTGAGTTATTAGGTTTAGAGCAAATGTAATTGATTTGACATATTATAGATTTATGTTACCCATGCATTTTGTTTAACTTTATGTTGAACTATAACATGGTTTTAAACTAATTAGTGCTTTGACAAACTTATTATATTTTAATTAAATTTATAAAAAACTTACTCAGACAAAAATTTTTTGATCGACTATTTTCATTAAATTAATTAAAATATAAAGTAAGTCGTAATTAGATTAATGAAAGTTTATTTATATTAACTTTAAATGACATCAATTATTAAATTTCATATTTACCTCAATAAAATTTTCATAGAACAAAAAAGCAATAGAATTACCATTGTTAAGAGATGGTAAAAGGATAAATACCTACAAATTAAATTACAATACCATAAACCTGATCTACATCTATACTAAGATTCAACCATTAAGAAAGCATTACATTTAAAAGCTTTTAGAACAAATTAATCTTTAGTTTATTTAAAATCTGAATATTTACTTATGATTTCAGAGAAACAATCATAAAACAATGTTCAAGTTCTTAGTAATCATTATATAAAGACTTTTCTATTTATAACATCATACTAAACAAAATAAAGTTTGGCCCATATGGACCAAATTAAATCTGACATTTGACTTTTTTGAAGAGATACAATCTTTGGCTTCCAAAGATCTGTCAATCATTATCATTTGAAGAATATAATTAATGGCATCCTGCAATGGATGTGATGTCATCTCCAGTAGGACATATGTTCCTGTGTTGGAAATAAGACTTGAGAAATTAAAAGTGTATAGTGGTAATGAGAATATACCTTGAAAATTACATTCTTATCACTGTACATACAATGCAGAATTTAAAAGGCACTATTTACATAATTTATAAAGCAGGAAATAGCCATAAATCCTTTAAATATAGAAGACAAATTTGCAATAAAAATGTTGTTATAATTTTGTTATTTTCTGTATGCTACATTTACTGCTATGTTTCACAACTAAACGTTTAAATGAAACTAAAATGTTTTATGACAAAATAAGGTTTATGGGAAACATGTCTATCTGGGTTTATTTGTTTTTCTTATTTGTTTCTATTTATCTTTTTTCTGCTTGAAGCTTGTGTATGTGGAAATGAGATGTTGACAAAGTTGGGAGTTGTTTGCTTGTTACTGTCATTTCAAATACTTCGTCCAATTACTTCTTCCATCTCTGTTAGCAGTTATCTATTATTATAAGTGTTATTTTCACGTGAACAACTTTTCATATGAAATAATTTTATTTGTATTTTAAATTAACAAAATCAGTGACTCGCCTGAGTTAATTTTTAAGAATATTCATATTTTGAAAGTATATTTATAAAATGTTTGGACTGATATTACACATACACTGAAACACACTATAAACAACTATACATATTAGACACTTGGGATGTGTGAGTGTATGTGTGCGGGCACATGTGTGTGTGTGTGTGTGTGTGTGTGTGTGTGTGTGTGTGTGTGTGTGTGTGTGTGTGTGTGTGTGTGTGTGTGTGTGTGTGTGTGTGTGTGTGTGTGTGTGTGTGCGTGTCTTCTGTGAAGATGTGAATACAAGAGGATAACTTTCAACTAAATACTTTTCAATATGTCTGAACACAAAAATGTTGAATGCCGTAATAACAGTGGGATGCAATTATTACAAATATATTATATTTATTTTAATTGATAATAGCTCAAAGAATTACTGAAGATATTGAAAGCAAACTAAACAGGCATGTCAGGTACTATATAGATCGGTTGGATAACTGGAGCTTGAAATGGGAATTGGTATGGAGATCTGTTAAGATACGTGTAAGTCTGTGTTGATGCTTCAGCATAGCTTACATTTGCTTTAATTTGCTTATACGCAAGTCTTCAAATGGATTCAAAGTTCTATCTTGGATTTTAATTTACCTTGAGTAATACTAAATTCTTATGTAACTATATTTAAAGCAATTAATTTCAACAAAAATTTCCACATTTTCCCAGTTAATAAAAGAAATTCTGCTACGTTTATCTGATATGTACCATTCTTTTTAAATTTTCATAATTCTGTTTCCTGAAAATTATTCCTCCTGTTATGAAAATTATTCATAGGCTACAGATTACCACAACATATGGAGTTGGAATATTAACTGATTCAAAACATAGAGGGCTGAGACCCTCTAGATTTTTTCTAGAGGACTGGGGACTATGTTGAAAATATAAATTTAACTACTTATTCAGAATAAATAAATCCTATGAAAATACACCCAATGTTACAAAGAGGAGCAAGTAGTAAAATTAATATTTTAAACAAAAAACCAAAAGTAATATACTTTGAGAAAACAATATTTCTAGATTGCAGTGAAGTGAATATTGTATAAATAAAACAACTACGGTATTACTTTTTGTTACAAAATATCACCTTCTGTTATGTTTAGTGAAATAGTTATATATTTTAACAGATTGAAAAACTCTGTATATCACTCTTAAATAGATGTAATATCCACTGAAATAGACAATATTGGAAAGTAAATAAGTGTTTGTATAAATAAATTGTCTATTTTAGGGAGTTTGTAAATTTTATATAATATTCATTTCACTATAGCAGTATGGAAATATGTGTTGCGAAAAGCAGAGAATGAAATACTGTATTTATATTGGTTTTTTTGTTTGGTGTGGGTAGATATCTAAATATTTATTTTATGTAGTACAATTAACATACTTTATTTTTAAAATGGCTTTAAAACAGATGACAAAGCAAATGTTTTTAGGCATAAGCACAGACCTTTAGATACTGCTATATATTGCCTCACACAAAATGACATGCAACATTGCACTTCTGAAAGTTTTAGTTTAATATTTTATAGCCTTGAACTTACTTTGAATGTTACCAAAATTAAACAGAAAATTTATAAATTAGGCTATATAAAGAAACCTAAACAACAAACTAAAGTTCTTGGGTGGTATGATCCAATTTTAGGAATGAATAACATTCTTTCTGTGATGTGGCAATAAGAAATCATGAGAAATATGTAGCTTATAGAGACTATATTATGTCCAGTGACTAATCTCTCTCTTTAATTAATACTTGTAAAAATATCTCAGTGATGAGTCATATCACAACCAACTTTACAGAACCTACTGCTTCAAACAAAATATTCTTTTATTTATTACAAATACTGTTATTCAATGTATACTCATTGAACATACAGTAATTATCCACTATATGTATTGGATGTGGGTGTGTGTATTTCTATGTATTATTCTGTTATTAAAGACAATAATAGCAGACTTCCATTTCTAAATAAACATAATATGTTAAGAATTATACAAGAATATTATATTATACAAGTTTGTGTGTGTGTGTGTGTGTGTGTGTGTGTGTGTGTGTGTGTGTGTGTGTGTGTGTGTGTGTGTGTGTGTGTGTGTGTGTGTGTGTGTGTGTGTGTGTGTGTGTGTGTGTGTGTGTGTGTGTGTGTGTGTGTGTGTGTGTGTGTGTGTGTGTGTGTGTGTGTGTGTGTGTGTGTGTGTGTGTGTGTGTGTGTGTGTGTGTGTGTGTGTGTGTGTGTGTGTGTGTGTGTGTGTGTGTGTGTGTGTGTGTGTGTGTGTGTGTGTGTGTGTGTGTGTGTGTGTGTGTGTGTGTGTGTGTGTGTGTGTGTGTGTGTGTGTGTGTGTGTGTGTGTGTGTGTGTGTGTGTGTGTGTGTGTGTGTGTGTGTGTGTGTGTGTGTGTGTGTGTGTGTGTGTGTGTGTGTGTGTGTGTGTGTGTGTGTGTGTGTGTGTGTGTGTGTGTGTGTGTGTGTGTGTGTGTGTGTGTGTGTGTGTGTGTGTGTGTGTGTGTGTGTGTGTGTGTGTGTGTGTGTGTGTGTGTGTGTGTGTGTGTGTGTGTGTGTGTGTGTGTGTGTGTGTGTGTGTGTGTGTGTGTGTGTGTGTGTGTGTGTGTGTGTGTGTGTGTGTGTGTGTGTGTGTGTGTGTGTGTGTGTGTGTGTGTGTGTGTGTGTGTGTGTGTGTGTGTGTGTGTGTGTGTGTGTGTGTGTGTGTGTGTGTGTGTGTGTGTGTGTGTGTGTGTGTGTGTGTGTGTGTGTGTGTGTGTGTGTGTGTGTGTGTGTGTGTGTGTGTGTGTGTGTGTGTGTGTGTGTGTGTGTGTGTGTGTGTGTGTGTGTGTGTGTGTGTGTGTGTGTGTGTGTGTGTGTGTGTGTGTGTGTGTGTGTGTGTGTGTGTGTGTGTGTGTGTGTGTGTGTGTGTGTGTGTGTGTGTGTGTGTGTGTGTGTGTGTGTGTGTGTGTGTGTGTGTGTGTGTGTGTGTGTGTGTGTGTGTGTGTGTGTGTGTGTGTGTGTGTGTGTGTGTGTGTGTGTGTGTGTGTGTGTGTGTGTGTGTGTGTGTGTGTGTGTGTGTGTGTGTGTGTGTGTGTGTGTGTGTGTGTGTGTGTGTGTGTGTGTGTGTGTGTGTGTGTGTGTGTGTGTGTGTGTGTGTGTGTGTGTGTGTGTGTGTGTGTGTGTGTGTGTGTGTGTGTGTGTGTGTGCGCGCGCGCGCGCGCGCCGCGCACTTCTTTCTAAGTGAAAGAAGGGGTCAGACAAAATATATATCTTACTATATATTTAGTGGCCTAATGATCAAAATTTAAAAGGGATATTATTTTTTTTTTAGTTATCTTTAGAAAATTTATAAGTATTAACTATCAATGGCAAAAACAATGAATACTAAGTAGTCTGCTATGACCGTCTTCTATGCATTACTAAACATCACCGCACTGAATCCATACATCATTTTGAAGGCTAACAGCGGAGAACCAATTGATAGGCGATCATTTCTTAAGAGCCTGGGACTGGAGTTATGCCGAGACTATTTGACAACCAGAATCTCCATAAAAGGTACACCTATACTCACAAGAGTTGATTTATCGGCTTCTCGGTTTGCTGCTCCTGTAAATGGTGTGAAGGAAGGGAGATGCTTCAAAAGCGGTTGGCGGAAAAATCGCAAAACCAAAACAAGATGTAACCTGTATCAAGGATTTGTATGCAAGGAGCACACAGTGTCTCAATGTGTTGGCTGCTTCGAAGGAGAAGATATGGACATCAGTGATGGTGAGTAAGATATTGCAGGACCATAAATTAGGTGACAAACAGTATACAGATGTTTTACAAAGATCTTGTTTACCTTTTTTTAAAATTTGTATTATATTTCGTGCAAACCTAATTTTTAATATATTTAGTTGAACAAAAATATTTGTAGTTTTTAAAAGTAGGCTAATTGTAATGAGTTATATATATGTACCATGTATCTATATTCAATTATATATTTATATTTTAAATCAATATAATATTTTTAATGCACAAACTTAGTTTTAAAACATTTTTAGTAGACCTACTCAGCTTTTGTTTATAACGTAATGACAAGAGATTTAACAGTACTGTGATTTATACAATTATATTTTTCTGTGTTACATAAATATTTTTTTCCTCATATATCCTACATAAAATAATCAAATAACTATTTAGAAATGCTTTTCTGGAATTTTGATAGGAATAAAACCATTTTTCTACAAAACACGGCCATTTTTAATTAAACCTGATCTAAATGACCGTGAGTCAGTCACCACATTTTCAAATCTAAGTCAGTTCTGCCGGTTAGTTAGTGTTTTCTTTTTCATAATTGTCAATTCAAACTGTGAAAGAATGTATTAAGAACAATTTTTAAATTTCTATAAAAATAAAACAAATTTTCATGGAAAATATTTTAACAAATTTAAGTAAATTGGTTTAAAATTAAACACTTAATAAATGTTTCTTAAATAACTGATCTCTTCATACAAAAAAAACATTTGTATATTATAAATAAAACTTTATGGGTTATGTTTAATATTTTTTTAGTTAGTTTGATTTGTGTATCTTCACTGAGGATGACGACAAATTAGTCGTTGAAACGAGTATGAAATAAAAATTTTTATATTTGTGAGTTGTACCATATTTTTATTCTTTAATTATATTTGTATATTAGTTTAGGTAATTATTCCTTTCATAAAGTAATAAGTTCTGATGCAAAAAGTAAAACTTATACAAACATGATAATAAATTTGTATTATATTTTTCATTCCTAGATTTTGTATTTCAAAATTTACATTGAATAATGATAATTAAAAACATTTGTTGATTCCATCTTCGCGTGAGCTACTAGTAATCACTAAACACTTTTTAAATGTTTTAAACTTGCCTATAGTAGCACTTACTTTGCTTGTTGAGGACGACCGTTTCGGGAGATGTGTCCCTTTGTCAACTCACACCGTAACTCCACCATGAGTTACGGACAAAGGGACACATCTCCCGAAACGGCCGTCCTCAACAAGCAAAGTAAGTGCTACTATAGGCAAGTTTAAAACATTAAAAAAGTGTTTAGTGATAATTAAAACTTTATCTTATAAAATGTTGGCTATATTAAGCCAATTAAATAATGGAAGGCAACAAAGACAACCTACAATACTCCTTTTTACTTTATACAGTTTAATCCCATGATTTAAATTAAAATTTAGTTCAAGTATGATTGTCAAGAATCAGACATCAGGATTGTAACATTTAATCAAAAATTTGAAATAATCATTTAATTATGTGCAGTATAATTCCACTGAATTTTTGTTTTAATGTTTACTTTTCTTAGCATAAACCTTACATAATAATAAATACTATAAACACTAACATCTCTCTCTCTTTCTCTCTCTCTTTAAGACACATCCATACTTAATTTTATTTGATTCCATCTTCATTTTGAAATATTAGTTTTACACTAAAATACTTCAAAATTTCTTGATATGCATGAAAACTAGGCAAGAGCACTTGCCTACATTAACACTTACTTTTTTGTTTATACTTGTAAGAGTTACAATCTCAGTTGACAATCTCCTAAGTTGACAATCTCCTAAGTTGATAACCTCCTAAGTTGATAATTTCCCAAAACAGTAGCCCTTGCATAAAGAAAAAACTAAGTTCTATTATAGGCAAGTGTATTATATCTACATATATTCAAGTGTTTTCAAACTTTTTTAGTAGTAAAAAAAGATGGTTATGTTTTTATGATCCCTATTAAATTTTAATTATGATATTATAACAGCAAATTTTAAAAAAATATATAACTAACTAAATTTTTCTTTCAGTTACATTTTTAATTCTACATAGACAAAGTGATACATAACAATGTTTAATAAAATGATTGAGTTAAACTAACTGTAAACTGCAACCAAATATTTCAACTTTATTGTAGGATTTATTTAATTCCCTGATCCTTTTCTATTTATCTTGATACTAACTGCTTATTATTATTGATTACATTTTCAAAAAAAAAGATTCTCTAACGTCTCAAAAACTTAAACATTGATCAAATCAAATGAAGGCTTGCAAATTGTTTTTGGGTTTGGTTGAAAGTTAACAATTAATCACAGTTATTAATCTATATATTTTATGAAAAAAATATAGGTTTATGAGATAACAGTGTAAAATATTATACAGAAATCTCTCTAATACCTGTCTATTATAAATACTACTTCTTAATCTTAGTTTTAGTAATTCATTTTTTGTTAAAAAAAAAAAATAGAAACTGAAAAGACGTTTATGCTATAAGGGTTTTATAATCAATACTTGAAATTTTACTCTTGTAAGTATAGGAGAAAAGATTCAGAATCTCCATCAATGGATGATATCAATCATAGCATGTCAAAGCAAAAGGGTGATGTTATGCTGTAGCGACATTTTGGTGCTGCCTTTAAAAATAAGTGAAATATTCATTTTTTACAATGTAGCCTATATACATGTTAAATTTTATACATTTCAATGGGACTGCCAAACCTTAAAAGAGCTCTTAGTAATAATTTGTTTTTAAATTAGCCATGCAAGAAAAAATCTTCTAGAGTAAAACTACAATGGTACAATTTTCAAATACATTATTATTATTATTATTTATGATTTGAAATTCCTGATTTACTAAATTTTCTGATTTACTAAAATTTGCTGATTTACTGAAAAAAAAAATTATGGAACTTGAGAGAATATAAAAATTAAAAGATCAATTTTATAAAACAATATAGTAAGAATACTCATGCATAGTTTTTCAGCAGATGCATTTCACACTAGGCTTTGTTCAATCTAGTGCATCTAGATCTAGTGTGAAATGCCTTTGCTGAAAAACATCAGTAAGTAGTGTTTTTTTGCCAAGTGGTATAAAGAAGTATACATAAATAACATAAGCCTCAAGTTGTACAGATAAAAAACAGCAGGTATTAACATAAAGGTATTCCTTCAGAGAAAAATCCTCAATTACTCTATAGATAAATGTAAAGATTTCTAAATCATAGATTCCTACTAATATCAATCTGTGTTCAAGAAACAATAATAATTTTCTGTGTAGAAAACAAATTAATCCCATTAAAAAAATAAAATCAGAAAAGTACGAGTATAATAAAATATGTTTTAGAAAAAGAGACAGGATAATATCACTTGTAGGTTAAAAAGAGATTTAATGAATGGTAGGTAATATATTAATAAATAAATCATTTTTTAAGGTACTAAAAGATGGAAAATAATTTCTTCCCTGAAGTTTAAAGGCCTTCTTCTTTTTCTGTCTTCCAGAGTGTTTACTTTTAATCCATTTAGAGATTTACAGAGTGTTTACTTTTATTCCAATTAAAAATTTAAAGAATTAGATAGAAAACTGACAAATGTAGGCTGGTAATAATGTAGATTGTTTTCACAATATATATAGTAAAAAAGAATCCCACTAAACACTTGATATATTTTGAAGGCACTGGGAATTCAACCAGATAAGAATGTGAATAGTATACAAAATCACACTAATGTATTTGTCCCAGAAATAGTTACTGTCCAGATTTCCCAAACATAAGTTCCAGAATGGCAAATCTTATAAGTAGCCTAAACTATATATGCTGTATACCTTAATCTTTTTAATACCTATTGAAAAAAATCATCTGCAAGAAAGAAGGTGAATAGAATTATCTGATGAAGTGGGCAGAAGGGCTCTTTAAAGTATTCAATATTTGAATTTTGTTAGGACAAATTTGGGAAGGGGGATTACTTTAAGGATAAATTCAAGTAGAAATTTAGATTAAAGAATTATTAGTTGTGACTTGTTATAAGCATGTTTGATTTCTGAATCCTTTTGATTATACTGAAACTACTTGTTGGGAGGTTTAATGGATATGTATATTTAGAATTAAACACAGGAATGCATTTTGTACTAAGCTTTTCTACATTACCATATAATGACAACAGGATTCAAAATGACTGGTAACTTTAGATAGTCTTTAAATACAAAGTAAAAGTAAACTCTCTGAACTTTAAAGACTGTCACCCTATTTCTTGTGGTAAGATACTGGGGTGTCTAAAGTAAACAGGTGCAGTATTGGTTTTAATGACTTACAAAAACTAGCATATACCTCTAATAAAATTCATATTAATTAATGTGAGGAATATAATAAAAGAGCACTTAACCCTATTTGAATCATATTTGAAAAATCTTTAATATTGATCCTGGTATAACTTCTAGTTTTCTTCTTTTAGCTATGAAATTACCTTTATTCTAAATGGGCACACAATCTCAAATCCATGTGATACAAGCATTTGACAAAATATATGTAAAAAATAGAGACTTTTTTGATCATATAACCTTTCATAACAGATCATATAGTAACTTTTTTAAATATGTAAGAGATATATGTACTTATTACACTTTTGTAATTACTTGCGACCAGACTTTCTGTTAACTAAAAGTTGTTAAATTGTTAACTTATACTTGGAGGTGTACACTTACTCGGAGTGTTACACTTACACCTCCAAGTGTAAGTTAACAATTTAACAACTTTTAATTTAACAAAAAGTCTGGTCGCAAGTAATAACAAGAGTGTAATAAGTAATTAACAACCAGCTCGTTATGAACAGCAACAAGATTTAGATATGTGTAGTTGTTTCTTGAAGCAAGCGCAAGTATAATTTTTATATGTTTGAACTAGTTTGGTTCTGATGTAATACATGAAACATTGTTGTATTTAGTAAGTAATCAGTTGTAAGTCACTATTATACTTCAATAATATGATCATGTTGAATTATTACATTAATATATCATTCTTACATAATAGGCCTATATGAAATTTTATATCTACTAACTGATCAGTTATTTTTTTTGTAATAAAACTTTCAACTAATCAAAACATTACCAAGTCTTTCCCGTTTACTTTACACTTAAAAATAAAGTCCAAATTGTAAACAGAACTCAATGTTTACAATACAGCTATAAGCCCACCTTAAAGACACCTGCAAATATCTACACAAGTATAGACAAAATTCTTAAAATGCAAGTTTTTATATGCCACTCATTTTTAACATGGCAAGGTTTTTTTTCAACATTTCAAAGCTATGTGGTGGTACTCATACCAAGATAAATATAAACATTGTTTATAATAAATAGTGCCAAAATGTTTAATTAAATTACATAAAGGTTTCATACTAACCTTAAATTTGTCTACTCCTTCGCCAACTTGTTCTACTTCGCCTGCACATTCAAAACCCAGGATAAATGGAGTTTTAGGGAGAGAATCAATTACACCTTGTCTCACCATCAAATCTTGGAAGTTCAGCCCACTGTAACAATTAAATTTACCTTGCAAATCATCTTATGAATCGTATAATTAACTCCGGCTTATTTGTTTCTTAATATGTATTCTATATGTCTGGATGTATGACATTAATTCATTTACTAAGTTGCGTTAAAAATAATCGGCAGCAAGGTTTTTCTAATTCCTTTATCTGTAATAGCTTGTCACGTTTGTTAAATTACATATAAATCTACTGCTCATATAAAATGCTTGTTTGTTTACTTAATATTGATCTATGAATAACATTTCCAAAATCTGTTTGAAGCGCACTTTTTTATATTATTTCAACTGTTTAGTGGATTTTGGCATATTAGTTTACATCAATAATAATTAACCCTGAAAGTTTCCCTTTCTTCTTTCTTTTCCAATCCATTTTATCAATAGGCTACCATGTTTGGGATAACTCTTAGTTCTTAATAACCTGTTCCTGTCTCTGATTCCATAATAAAAACCGGATTTATTTATCACTGGTACAAGAAATAGATGAAGATTTGTTTGATGTATATCCTTGATTGTTCTCCTTACCTGATAGTAAGCACTTTTTCAACAAATATTTGGGTTATATGACAATTTTATAAGGCTCATGTTTCTGACATCGTCTGTAGGTATTTAAAAGAGATAGTTTAACAATCGGACGTTACCTTGTTCACCGGCGAATAGTCCTATTTATACAACTTCTAGACAGATGCCTAGTTATGCAGTAGCAACTTTTGGCATTTGAGAATTGGAGGCATGTAACTGGTGAGAGTCATTTGATGAGTTCGCGTATAATGCTGGTTCCTAGCGCTCTACAACGCTTAAAGACACTAGAAAAAGTCTACATTGTTTCAAGTCAACACTCACAAAGCTTCTTCAGGGTGTACAGCGGTTGCATCAGGTGGCACGAGCTTGGAGCAGCGATAATTTTCCCAGCACCAGAATACGAATGATAGGTAAAGCTCTATAGCAATGGACTCACAATAAGTCTACGCATTGTAATTTGTAGAATAGATACTGTAAACCAAAGGTATGACGTGCATCACCTGCCACCTTAAATTATTGTATCTATACATTTTTTATCAACACTTTCAGTTTCACTTGCGAGTAAAGAAAGAAGTTCTTCGAAATTAAAATTATTGGAGAAGGTTCTTAGGAAAACAAAAAAAAACTGTAGAAACCACAGTAGTGCAATTATAATTATCAATAAACAATTCTAAAAATGTTTATAGAATCTGATGTACATTTCACTAACACAGTTAGCATCCTTAGGAGGTCGCAAATATACTGGGATCTAAATCCTCAGACCTTATAACTACTCGTAAAGACCTTATAAATCCCACTCCTCAAGGCGGGCACCCTTGATTATATAGAACTAATTGACGAATTTAGAAATTTAATTGAAAAAGTTAAATTTTATTAGTACTTAAATCTAAAATATTATTAGGCTAATGTTTAGACTTGTTATTCAGATTAATGTTAGACAAGGTTTTAGTAAGCCTTTATTGTAGTATTAACAGTTTAGAATGACCAGTTATGTGTCATAATTTTACATTGTTAGGATTATACTATAATTAATATAATCTGACCCTATTGAATATAGTATATAATTCTGGAATACAGTAGGCCTATGCAAGAAGTTCCTTAGAATAAAAAAATATACTTAATTTTGTGGTTTTTCTCCTTCAACCAGGTATGATTTTATTTTTTATTTTTTTGTTTCCTGCTAATGTACAGTCTTATTCCCGATTT
Source organism: Prosapia bicincta (assembly GCA_036971475.1). Lineage (NCBI taxonomy): Eukaryota > Metazoa > Arthropoda > Insecta > Hemiptera > Cercopidae > Prosapia > Prosapia bicincta. The sequence goes on from JBAIZL010000001.1 coordinate 195,084,167, forward strand.
CCATCTTCAACCTGGATTCAAGTAAATATTTCGATTTAACCTGAAGTCGATTTTCGGGCGCATTTTATTATCATATCAATTTAATAAAAACTTAGGGCGCCATTTTGGAGATTTGTATAATACTCAGAAAATGTACATCAGGGGATTGAGTTTGTTTATTCTTGGAAGCATTTGTAGCAAATTCTAACTTGCAAAAAAAATGTTAGAACATTTATTTCCAATTTTTACTAAACTGATAGACAACTTCTTTTGAGATTATGTTTCTACGTTATAGGTTTTTATTGTTATGTTTTTTTTTATTTAAATAGTAAAGTAGCTTCTAAAGAGATATATTACCACGCATTTGAAGGATATTTGGGAATTGAATGGTTCAACTCTTCTCGAGTAAGAGTAAAATCTGTTGGGCATTTAATTCAGGAAATAAATTGTGATATTCGCCTAATCTTCCTTCTTTCAAGGTTAATTTTATTCATACCGATTATCCTCCCATACACTTTCAACTAAACCTTCTCTATCTGAAATATCTAATCGTAACTTTGAAAGTACTCGTTTGCAGCTTTACTGCGCGCTGCAAAGTGAAGTGTCGCGCGGAAATGGAACCTGTTCTTTTTGCCGTCAACAGGTTGCTCCACTAGCTGTTGACTGTAGTGTCGCGTCTGCAGCAAAAGTGCGAGCCACGCCGTAGCTTGTTGAACAAGTTTTTTTGCCTCTGAAGGAAGTTGTTTTATAAAGTTATTTTTAAGTTTAGTGAAGTGAATTCTGTTGTATACCATGGAGCTCGAGTTAGATTGTGAGGTTATAATAAAAGAGGTTGAAAAATACCCCATTTTGTACAATAAAAGTGACGAGAATTATAAGAATAGAAATGCTAGAGTTGACGCATGGAAAAAAGTTACACAGAGGATTGTTGAGGGGGCGAGATTCATGGAGTTGGAACCAAAACTATTAAATGACTTAGGTAAGTAAAATATTAATGACAATTACAAAATGCTTTTGGTTAAAACACATAAATGTATTTATATACTTGTTACACTTTTGCTATTACTTGCGACCAGACTTTTTGTTAACTAAAGGTTGTTAAATTGTGAACTTACACTTGGAGGAAACGTTTTCGTCTTACCGTTTCTTCAGCCTCAAAAGTGTAATAAGTAATTAACAACCAGCTCGTCATGAACAGCAGCAAAGATTTCGGTATTTATATAGTTATTACAAACGTTTCGTTTGCATTATGGCAAACATCTTCATTATATGTAATTTTATTAACTGAAGTTATTTTATAACTTTAATTTTATTAACTGAAGATGTTTGCCATAGTTCAAACGAAACGTTGTAACAATTGCAGAAATACATAATTGTGATTTAACCAAAAGCACTTTGTAATTATTCAAAATTGAACCACACAAGTTTAAAGACAAAGTTTATTATTAATGACAATGACAGTTTATAAGAATAAGACACCTAATGTTGTTTATGCCTTATAATAAGAATTATTTTTCAAATTATTTAAAGTCTAAATTAAAATTAATTGTATCCATACTGTATCTCCTTAATAATACCAATCAGACTGTACTGATGTTAAAGTAAATACAATTTAGCAAGCTGTCTTGTCATATTAGAGGCCTACATACAAATGTAGTTGATAAATATTTGTGCCAAACGAATTACAAATAGCCTGTTGACTTAAATGTTATCTTTAATATACGTTTTTTTATATGTACTTCTTTTGCCAAGGAATTGATCCTTCTTATGAGTTGAAGTGGTATAAGGACATATTTCTTACATTTATTCCATTGGTTGTACCTCGAGGCGTGATGCTTTCCTGATAGCATGTTAAAGTTCAAAATTGTTAAAGTCTTCAAAATTGTGCCCATCATTTCTTCTTACGTAGTTATGTAATGTACATAATATAAGGCTGGTTTATATCATGCTGTCGGCAAGCTCTATGTTAACATCAAGTGGCCGATGTAAAACCTCCACGTGTTTGCCAATATGCCAAAGGCACATTCTACAAACCCTCGCTCTAGAAAATCGATAGTTAAATATGCGCCTCTCAGTTGTTAGACGTCTACTAGGAAATGATCTCACAAGAGCACTGCTTAGAGCAAATGCCTCGTCAGCAACAAAAACTTGTTATGGTGGGAAGTACTTTTAATTCCCTTTGGTTTTCCTGTGTACAAGTTCTGCCCAAACTTTGTAGATTTCAGTACAATTAAGTAATTTTAACCTCCATATGAACCAACGTTTTTGTAAGTACACTATAACAGTAATCAGCAACGGTCACAGCCATAAGAACTCTAGAAAAGAAATGTTTATTATTGAAAATGTTACTGCCACTGTACTCAGGTTTCACTATACGTAGGCCTATATACGCGGACACGTAACTGTCCACTTGGGCTTGCGAGATTGCTCGTGTACTACCACTTCTTAAAACATGTTACATATTCAGAATGTTCTATACATCAACAGTTTCTGCATCGATATGTCTGCACATATTTCAAGATTGTTTGCTATCCCATACCGAAGCAAATTTATCATCGAATTTAACTAATATAGACCGACTCATGCAACTCTGTGTTCTGACAGTTCTTATCAAGTTTGTAGGAAAGTATTTATGCTAGCCATCTACCTCCCGTCTCTCAAGGACAAGCGTAGGGTTTCAAGGCCCGCACTATATTTGTTTATCATCTGTTACACCGATACAATTAGGAGATTTGGCTTTTCTTTCAAATATATCAGCTATATTAATCCAGTCTTCTTCTTTTGGTATTTTCATGTATTCAGCTTGACGGGTGATCCACAAAGATTCACGTGTTTCTTTTACGATTGTGCGGGTAAGTTTTTCTGCCCATACCAAACTGTAATGAAGCTACCGAATAGAGAACATCCTGTGTCTAGGTACCTGAAAAAAATTAAAATAGTTTTAACCTTATTACGATTTTAAATAAGACATTGTTCTTATTTGTAGGTAGAGAGGTGCAGAAAAAATGGAAGGCTTTGAGGGATGCATACTTACGATCGTTGAGGTCACAGAATATGAAAACCGGAAGTGCAGCAGCCAAAAGACGACCATATCCTTACCAACAACAGATGTCTTTTCTACAACCTTTGTTTGTCAACCGTCAAAACTCAGGAATCAAGGTAGAGGAGGAAGAAGATTCATATGCTTCAACTAGAAATGAAGAATCAGATGGCTTATTACAAGATGAAGAAGATAGTATGTCAGAGGAATCTGTACAAGTTTTTAGAAAACCTGCAGGTAAACCGAAGAAGATTAACTTTGAACCCCAGCTATTTGATATTCTCAAAGCTCAGCAAACATCTGCGCCAATCCCCGTCTTGTCCGATGATGATGACGACAACAAACTCTTTCTTTTATCCCTCTTGCCCAAAATGAGACAATTAAGTACAAATGCTTCTTTCGAATTCCGTATAAAAGTTATGCAATGTTTACAAGAATGTTACACAAACAGTAATGTACAACAATAAACAACATTCAACCATATTTTCAACACTCACAAACAAATATGATGCGCAAAGAAACTATTTTTCTACCTGTCCAACTACAATGTGAGACGATCATACCGATGACTTGATTATAACCCTTTTTACTTTGTAAATCTATAATTTAGTAACTGTATCCACTATTGTAACAGTACTTATAACTTGATAAATTCATTATTTGTTAAACATGTTATTATTTTTTAAACCCTTATTTGCGCACTTATTTTCGTAATTCAAAGTGTACAATGCTCTAGTGGGCTACACTTTAAAATATAAACAAATGTATTAAATTTTAAATAGAAACCTAGTTTATATTTTATCTATATTGCTCAAATACGTGTATATAGTAGTATATACATTGAATATTTTTTAAGAGTTGAAATTAAGAATGTAGTTGACCTTTTTTAAGTAAAAAAAAAAATATGAAAAAACTAAAATTTGTACAAAAATATTTTGAAACAAGCCAATATACCAGGTTTAGCACAGTTAGGCAAAGGCCTACAGTTAGCACCATCGTAATGTAGGCCTACAAAGGGTCTGAATTTGTTCCAGAAACAAGTAATTTAGTTTTCTAGATAAAAACAATAATAGGTAGTACTATTATTTGTGGGTTTATTGCATCCAGCTTACCTTAAAGTGACAGAGAGCTTCTCCTCTACTCCTATTGCTTTAATAGCTTGATAACTTTCTTCAATCTTGGCGATACTACTCGTAACAAGTTATCGAAAAGGTTTTCAGACATTTTTGAAAAAATTCAAAAAAAATTTGAATATTTTCTCAGTAGGGTGCTATGCAATATATGGAAACGCACTCAGACTTCCCGTGCTTATTATTGGCTGTATCCACCAATTTATCTTGAGTCATCGGCGACGTGCATAAACTAAAAGTATCCTCAGTACAACCTGCCGAATATAACCTTGCAGCGTGGTGCGTTCCGGCTTACGTCTACCGCCACTCCAGATTGTGGTCGGTATACTGTTACCTGTAGAGCCACCCAACTGTCACGCTTAGCGCTCGAAGCTTACGGAGTGATAGACTATATAGTCTGAACGTGAACGCACCGACTAGCCTTTATTACACGCGCTTATGGACGCTTGAAGCGAGTCGCTTGTTACAGTGCGGACCTCGTAACCGTGCACTTGGCCTTGAGCGATCGCTCGAGATTTTTCGTGTACTACCACTTCTGAAAACATGTTACATATTTATAATGCTCTATACATCAACAGCTTTTGCATCCGATATGTCTACACATATTTTAAGATTTTTTGTTATTCCATACCGAAGCTAATTTATCATCGAATTAATCTAATATCGACCGTTTCGAGCAAGTCAGTGTTTTTACAATCCTTATCATGTTTGTAGGAGAGTATTTACACTGACCCTGTATGTCCTGTCTTGCATACTGCGATCTCTCAAACCCAAGTGCATGTTTACGTGACCCGCACTATACCAATTTGTACACGAAACCAACCATAAATGTGAAGCTTTACCTATTTTATAATTTCTTAATGTTATCATTACTTGTGCACATAATTTTCAATTATCTTTTTAATATCACAATTGACTAGCCTAACTATAAAACACTTCCGACAAAAATACATCCGAAAGTTTTACTTTACTTAATTGTAATTAAATTAAAGTATGAAAACCATCCGCGAAAAGCAGGATGTAAATTTCCATGAAAGCTATCCAATGTATATTTTCGTGTTATCCTTTATTTAATAATTAGCCTTTTATTAAGATTAATTAAAAGGCCTTGTTATTTCTTGCAAGTCATAAACCCTATTTACTTACAATTTGAGCCTACTTTAATTTAATGTTATTTAGTATTAATTAATTTTTTTTAATAACTGAATTCTCTTGTCAACTTATGTCTAATTTTAATGAAAAACATCTTCTATAACAGCATTAATTTTTTAAAATCTTGCTTTGGGGTATTAATTTGCACTCCTAGAAGAAATATCTGGCTGCAGTACTGTATTAAAGGTTTCGCGATTCGTAGACATACAAAACCTATTACGCCTAAAGACGACCACATTTAGGCTAAAATATCTGATGCTATGGTGTTTAATTATTTCTTAGATTGAAAATACTTAAAACAAGCAAGAATAGAAGAGGAGTAAAGACATCGTAAACTACTGACGAACAGCGAGGAATATGAATTCTCCGAAGCAGCAAAAACCAGTAACGGGGGACCCATAGAATAAAAATAGGCCTATAGGGTATTCACTACTAGTCAATACAAACGATAAAAATCTTATTTTCTTAAATCGATTTTGTTTTCATAAGTATTTATTTGAAAATTTCTCACAATTATAAATTAAAATACTTATAGGCCAAATTTCTATTTAATTAGATGGTTTAATGATTTTCAGGTGATTAAATTTAGTTTATAAGTTTGACATTATCAACTTTTAAAGAAAGTTTCTCAAAGAAAAATCTATATTATGGAATGTAGAAGCAGCGAGGAAGATTCTTAAATGTTACAGTAGCTAAGAACCAAGTTGGGGTTGAGAAGTGTCAAGTTCCGACAGTATTGGAATGCTAGAACTGCGAAATTATTGTCCCTGGGGTGGACCGCCCTTTGTATCTGTCTAGACAGTGTTGCCATATTGACAACTTAGGACTAAATTCAATTTAATTGTTAAAATAAGCGTAAATATTCTAACACGTATTTAAAAATACCGGACATATTGCTGTTTATCTTAGAAATGCACAGTGTTTTCATTTGACGTAAACATAACCTATACAATAAAGAAAAAATATTAAATATGCAAATCTTTTGATATGGGAGGAAGCGTTTTCAACCGCACTAGGCAACATCAATAAGAATCTGATGATGACCTCATAGTACGATCGGAAACTTTTTGTTTCACTGAATTTTTAAAAGTTCTCTTCAAATCTAAGTTCGCGGTAATCGTAAAATTACCGAGCTTTAAAATAGAATAGATATTAAACACTATTGCTAATTTTTATCCATGAATTTAAAGTTAATGAAACTATTTCTATGCCCATTTAAAAAAAATTTCGCTAGGTTAAATTTAATGTTTAACGGGGTTTAATTCATTATAGAAATGCTTCCTTTACATAGCAATAATAATGACATAACCTATTTATTTGGTTTGTCTTTTCTTTGCAGAAACTGCAATGGGCCTTTAAATAAAATGTCTTACTTAGTGGTCTGAATTTTATTTTTCAACTACTTTTACCAATCTTTGAACTGACATAAAATTACATGCTGTTTTATAACATAACTACAGAGGGTCTACATTGCTGGTAGCTCAGAAAATAGAAATATAATTTTTAAAAAAAAAAACGGTCGTTTTGACGTTAGTTTAATCACTAGATCCCAGGGTCGCTATTGTCGAGGTATAATCCAAATTAGTAAATAAATGTTGCCAAGTTGGCCTTTTGAATCCGAAGCACATAACCCGTGGGTAAAAAAGCACGCAGTCAGTTTTTCAATTTGGCAACATTTATTATTTTGGTGATCAATCGAAAGGAGCTGTCTTAGGTCGAACTAACGTCAAAACGACGAGAGAATTGTGTTTCTATTCTCTGTGGTAATAGTGTAGTAGATAATTTGGAAGAAGATGACACTCAGAAGAGTATCTTAAGGTTTCCCCCAAACAACCAAATGTACTTATTTTCAAAGAATTGCTACTTAAGTACACTATATAAGACATAATAAGAAATCTTAAGACCAGAGCTGAAAGCTAACACGAATTGTCCATTACATTCCGATAAAAAGCTTTAGCCGTTCTTTATTCAGGGCGTAGAAGATTCTTCTCATAAATAAAGTCATATGTTGTGGAGACTTAACCTAAGTTTTAGATCATAAAAATACTGTTTTACTAACTTAATTATGATTAACATAACATATAATTGATACCAAACGATACTCGTGTCATATAACTGATTTTTTATATATTATTTATAATAAATTCCATTTTATTTAGCCTATAGGCCTATATGAGCTTAACGCAATGCTCTTATACACGTACATATGTAGGCCTATAACAATATGTATACACTTGCCTATATAAGCACATACTTTTGATGTTAAATGAGGACTCCCGTTTTAGGGGCAGTATATAATTTATCAACAAAAGATTGCTGACAATTTTACATGAGCAATCTACTTACTTACTGCCTTATCAGACCTTTTTCAGCAATGTTGTGAAACAGGATTTAATGCCGAAAGATTGTTAAATTGTTGCCAAAAATATAGTAAGACCACTATATGAGACATTTTTATGTAAACACATCGGCCTATAATAGTTTCTGTAGAGAAAGGTAGATAGAGACCAAATTAAATGTTTTTACTATTATTTTAGCTAAATAAAGTTGAATATTTTTATAAATAAACATCATCGACAATAAATTTTACCTCGTTAGATATTAATTTTGTTTAATACTCAAATTAACATTTTCGTTAATTATCAAATCCGTAACTGAAAAAAAGCCTGTTCCTATATCATAAGTTGGCAAATCATTCTTTCCTGTAGGCCTATAGGTTATGCTTGTACTATATTAATGTATTACGTTCTTCGATATTGCTATGGATACTAATTTATAGAAGTGTACACTACACTATTAGCCCAAGTCGAAGATGGGCAAAAACATTCCATTGCTTTTTTTTGAAAATATCTGTTTAAAATTATTTCGCTCTTAATAGATGAAGCTGTTCTACAAACTACAAATGGGTATTATATTTTGTATGTTCTATTGTGCGTCAATAAATAGCATTATTAAGTTCTGGATCTACAAATCATCTAAGAAAACAATAAGGGGTTTACCACCTAGTAGAGGGGTAGAAAGAATAAAGATGTGTAGGAACGTAACAATGGGAACTAAAACCTCCACTTCATATCGGACGACATACCTAATTACATTTTAATTCCAGCAAGCTTTTAACATAATTATCGAAAAAAATCTCTTACAAACATTACACTCTACCTCCCCCCCCCCCCAACAAATCGAACGCAATTTCAGTGCAAACTAACATCAATTGGAGTTAAAAGTATGTATACAGTAGAACCTGTAATTCGTCACGTTTGGGACCGGGGGTTGACGAATACGAGAGAAAGAAGAATTACGGAAGTCGTGGAATTAACATGTAATTATGGGTAAACATAGCACACAAATACGTAAAAGGTATGTAATGTAGTTAATGCTGTACAGTGCTTACAGTATATATGTCAGCCTCAACAACACTATTACAAAGTTCTATAAAAACACTAGCAGCCTGCCTCAACAACACGATTACAAAGTTCTATAAAAACACTAGCAGCCTGCCTCAACAACACTATTACAAAGTTCTATAAAAACTCTAGAAGCCTGCCTCAACAACACTATTACAAAGTTCTATAAAAACACTAGAAGCCTGCCTCAACAACACTATTACAAAGTTCTATAAAAACTCTAGAAGCCTGCCTCAACAACACGATTACAACGTTCTATAAAAACTCTAGAAGCCTGCCTCAACAACATGATTACAAAGTTCTATAAAAACACTAGAAGCCTGCCTCAACAACACTATTACAAAGTTCTATAAAAACTCTAGAAGCCTGCCTCAACAACACGATTACAAAGTTCTATAAAAACTCTAGAAGCCTGCCTCAACAACACTATTACAAAGTTCTATAAAAACACTAGAAGCCTGCCTCAACAACACTATTATAAAGTTCTATAAAAACTCTAGAAGCCTGCCTCAACAACACTATTACAAAGTTCTATAAAAACACTAGAAGCCTGCCTCAACAACACTATTACAAAGTTCTATAAAAACTCTAGAAGCCTTCCTCAACAACACGATTACAAAGTTCTATAAAAACTCTAGAAGCCTGCCTCAACAACACGATTACAAAGTTCTATAAAAACACTAGCAGCCTGCCTCAACAACACTATTACAAAGTTCTATAAAAACTCTAGCAACCTGCAGTATAGTTCGTAATTACAAATACGGTGCCTTGTAAAAACAATAACACTAGCAAGAAAAAGTACGGTGTATTAAATCTATTTACGATTTAGTTTTGAAAAAAGTTATTTCCCTTTGTAGTAACTAAAGAATACTTTTCTCATGGTGCCTATACTACGTGACAGTGCAGACGGTATTTGTTATTACTATGACGAATCACAGAAGGGACGAATTGAAAAGTGACGAATTAGAGAGTTTACTGTATTTATATATAATAACTTAAAAACACAATGTACACTTGAACATATATTATAGGTAAAAACTTGACATTATTTGCCCTCTGTGGAACCGTCACAAGATGGATGGCGGAAGAGTGAAGTATGCATTGTTTCCACTGGGGGGGGGGGCTAGGCGGAGAATAGCAGAAATGCAAAGATCTATCATAGGATAAAGTAAAGTAAGTAATATTTCCCATTATTAGCATTTATTTTTTGTTTCTGAGGACAACCGTTTCGAGGATGTGTGATATTATCAAATTACAACACTGTAACACCTGAAAAACCGGACCTCATTTAGGCCTGTACAAATTAGTAGTGTTGCTATAAGCATGTGTTTACATCCTATATTTAAATGTTTATTTTTTAAATAGCTCAAGTTTCTGTACCCCCCCCCCCCCCCCGAACAGTAGTTTAAAAACATTCAGGAAGATTTTTCTAAGCATCGTTTTTAATTCAATTTTATTAGAACAGCTTTTATCTGCGTGGAATTATTTAATCACCCGCAGTTTCTTTACTGAGATATATTTGGATAAAAAATACCAACGTAGGTTCTTTGCTCCAGTTCTTGTTTCGAAACTAAGCAGTCACGTCCAGACGTGCAACATCCACGAAGTGACGTTACGCTTCGACGTTACATGTCCGTCTAAATATACCACGCGATGACGCTACGTTACGATATGTCGTTGCATGTCTGACCCGCTTTTACTAGTCATTACTATAAAAATTGTTTCAATATTTAAAGTATAAATAAACAACACACATGAAATCAATAAAATGTAAATGCTTTTACTGCATATGAAAGCCGGAAATGTTTTGACTCAACAATACTCTTTCTGTTCTTCATAACAACCTTACTACACTAAAGTCGGTTCAGAATGTGTTTGCGCCTGATGTAAACACAATCACGAGGCGAACACGTGCAAGGGACGGTAAGCTATGAGTCCGGTTCACAGTCATGCATCGGCAATTGGGCTACGTCTTACACTGGTACACTTAATCATTCGAAAAAGAGAATTATAGACTAATGAAAGTAATAAGACTATTCAATAATTTATGCTACAAGTTTTTAACTTACCATGTTATTATTTCATGTTTAAGGGGTCTGCAAAATCCGATTCCGATGACGACGATGACGACGAGGAACTGTCGTCAACAGCTATGACGAATGGCTCGATGTCTTCAATTATATTGTCTAATTTCCACATATTGGACTCTTCAACGTCCACCACATGTTTCACATATTTTTCCCACTTATCAGGTGTAACACGCGAGACACCTTCGGTTAACAGTCTGTGCACCTCTTTAATGTTAAAAGACACATTGTTAGACGCAACATAACCTTTAACCTCAGCCCATACCATTTCTATTGGGTTTAATTCGCAGTGATAAGGAGGGGTTCTCAAAACTATTCTATTTGTTTCTTTAGCAATTTCATCGATAACGTATTTTTTGTATTCGACCTTCAACATGGATTCATCTGAAAAAATCCCTTTGTCAGTCAACCAATTTCGAATTTGTTGCTTATTCCAACGGGTCGTAGGTAAGCGTTCTACTTGTACAGAATGATACGGAGCGTTGTCCATTACGATAACGCAGTTGTTGTCCAATTTCTGTATTATCGCGGAAAACCATTCTTTAAAATTTTCACCATTCATTTCTGAATGGTAGTCAGTATCTGATTTTGATTCGAAAATCAACAGTCCATCTTCTACAAAACCTTTTTGTGACCCAATATGAGTCACAATAAGTCTCTTACCCTTTCCAGTTGGACATTTTAAACCCGCCGACAGACCCCTCAGAAAAGCATCTTTACTGGAACAGACTGACTTATCTGTCCAAACCTTTGATTTCGTATGGCCTGCATTGACCCACGTTTCGTCCAAATAATAAATCGTACGACCTTCCTCGCGATAGGCTTTTATTTTTCTTAAATAATCTCTTCTCCATAGAATAATATCTTCTTTGTCCAACAGTATACTTTTACGGTTACGTTTCTCATACCTGAAATTTAGCTTTTTTAATATGTGAAACAAAGTGGTTCGTCTTAGGTTAGGTAAGCCTAACTGTTCGTCGGTATTAACTAAGTGTAGTACTTTATTTAAAGTCGGAAGTTCGTTTTTAAAAAATAACTCGTGTACTTTCTTTCTTATAGCAGTTTTTAAAAAGTCATCCATATTATTAAAAATAGTTTTGGTTTTTGGTTTCCTTTTGGCAGGAGACTTCAGCGTACCCGTTTCTTTTTTTTCTTTAACGATTGAAAAAACACTTCGAGCAGAAATTCCTGCAGATATCGCTACTTTCTGCAAGATGTCTTTGATAGTAGATCTTCTCCGGTGCACTAACTCCATCAACGCGCATGCGCGTGACGTCACAGATAGAGGGTTACTACTAGCTCAACAAATGCCACAACAAAATGTAAACAAACAGCGGCTGTCTGCTATTCTAAGATTTGTTTATATGTTTACGTTCCATGGCTGTTGTTCATTACTGTTTTTGTTTCCTGACTACAATGTTAGTGTTAAAGCTACGTCATTATTTTATTTCTGTTCCTTTCCAGCCTACCACAGGCGATGGAACCTTTCTTGTCGTCCTATATGACGAGCTTCGTGTAGTTTAACTCAGACGCACAACAACCCGTGTAGTAAGGGAAACTGTCTTGAGTCAAGTTCAATTCATTCGAGGATTTTTTTACGATTTTAAAAACTAATTTTAATTTGAAATTGTATCACACTGATTTCAGAACACACAATGAGAAATCCAACGTCTTAATTTAAACATTCAGTTTGTTGCGTATAGGCTATCAAGTTATACAACTATTCTTTCAGCTTAGTTTGTGAGGTTATGTTAAAACAGATAAGTCATACACAAATGAATCATTTATTGACTAATACGCGTTTCAATGACAAAGTCATCATCAGTGAGTGTTGCTACTACAAACTCTTGTTGACAGTTGTAAGTTAGAGTTTTAGTAGCAACTCTTCACTGATGATGATGACTTGTCATTGAAAGAAGTATGAGTCAATAAATGATAAATTTGTGAGTTTTTTGTATGTCTTTTATTTATTTTATCAAGTTATATTCAAGACGATCTACACACACACGCGCGCGCGGGCGCGCGCACACACACACACACACACACACACACACACACACACACATATATATATATATATATATATATATATATATATATATATATATATATTCTCTGACGATAAATAAAGCAAAATTTAAAACTTTAGTCGGCTGATTTTTGAAGATATTTTTGTTTACATTTCTTGCACTACAAACATAGCACATGATGTGCAGGGATGTGGATTTTTAGATAGATGAATATATATGATTAATTAAGTTGAATCAATACTCTCCCATGATAAAAATGAACTTGATAAGTATAGGAACATGAATCAATTTGTACTGCAGGATTGGAAGAGGTGTTAACCTTCACACTCTGGGTCACTCCGTATTATTAATTAATATCGAAGAGCGTTTTTGATACACATTATTTATATTAACAAATGAGAATAATATTAGTGAAAATTAGAAATTTATTTATTTAAAAATAAGAAGACTCGTTTTATTGGAATTATTAATATACTCATCTTCATTTCTGTCAGGAATATTTCTATATGTTTGAGTACAGTTGTCTGCCATTCCTAAAGTTTTGATATTCTCCTCTGTTGACGCGTTTAGGAGTAAATCTATTTTCAAAACTTCAATCGTACTCTTGAAAGTACTTCAGAGTACGGTTGTAGTTTTGAAAATGTAGTTACTCCGAAACGCGTCAAAAGAAGAGAATATTGAAACGTTAGGAATGGCAGACAACTGTACTCAAACATATAGACTCGTTTTACGTAATAGGTTTAAATTTATATGTCAGTCATTTTTATCTAAAACCCTGAAAACATTTATAAAATATTTTGCAGTAAAAATATTAAATAGTATGTTTTAAACAGAAAAATAAAAAATAAGTCAAGGACTGATAATCAATTATATTATACCATAGTTAATTCATAATTAATAAGTTTGCAACTATACAAGACTACTGGGGAAATTATCAATTAAATGAATATTTTAACGTTTATGTTTTTTGGACAAACGTCGAAATGTCACAAAAACCGATGTAACTGGATTAATAAAAAGATTTTTTTATCTTTACGTAATTCCTTAATGGGGCAGTTAGAAGGTGGTAAGCACGATTCTAATTCGCCGGGATAGAAGAAATCTATTCAGGTACGCGTCTTTCCCCTATAATAGGTAGAAACCTTCCAATAACTCCGATAAAAAATATGACTATTTCAGAAAAGCGTCCGTTCCACCCAGTCACGAATCTTCCTTACTTATACCTTCCAATATCTCCGATACGGATTTTTGGCTACTTCAGATACTCTTCCTTGCCATTACCATTGTTTCCCAACACAAAAAACAGATGTAACTGAAATAATAAGATTTTTTTATCTTTACGTAATTCCTTAATGGGGCAGTTAGAAGGTGGTAAACACGTATCTAATTCCCCGGCATAGATCAAGTCTATTGGATTTGTGGCTACTTCAGGTACGCGTCCCTTGCCCGTACCAATGTTTTCCTACAGGAGGCAGATACCTTACATATACAGAATATGACTATTTCAAAAAAGCCTTCGTCCCACCCAGTCCACGAATCTTCCTTACTTAAACCTTCCAATATGTCCGATACGGATTTTTTGCTACTTCAGGTACGTGTCCTTCCCCTTACCCATGTTCCCCTACATGAGGCAGAAACCCTCCAATATCTCCGATACGGAATATAACTACTTCAGAAAAGTGTCCCTCCCACTCAGTCTACAATTCTTCCCTACTTAAACCTTCCAATACCTCCAATACAGAGTCTGGCTACTCCAGGTAAGCAAGTTTGCATACTTGAGCTGTATCTTTTCCAATTCCTCAGACCAGTAGAGGTTATATCTTCCTAAATCCGACGTTTTACTATGCTCGCTTCTACCATATCCCTCTCGTTATAACAGCTGCTTTTAATTTGAAACACATTTGGATATTTTGTGAGTACGGTTTCTATCTGTTATGCTTACTCTTTCATTGAAAATATGATTACCCTTAGTGACCTTAAAGGTTGAAGTCATAAACTTACATTCTAAATTTTGAACTCTTCCATTTTGTTGATCAAGTACAAAAATTAATTTTGTTTCGAATAATCTACTAAAGTTTTCAGTTTTAATTAAACTTCAACTTCTCCAAATTTAGTTAATCTTATAAAATTTATTTTTTCCTGTAGGCCTAAAATAAACCATTTTTTAAAAACTATAAGCCCAATAGCCCAATATTTTCGGTATAGTATCGAAATCGTTTTATTATACCTCTACAATATTTGTGGATCTTATGAACAGCCCCATACTTATGCAATAACAACCTTTTTAGAGTTTTCGCAAACAAATTTAATCTACCCTTATATATTTACCCCGCCGAGTTTAAAACCAGTCGTAAGACGAGACGTTATTGTGGACAACACAATGACTATACAAGTTGGGTGGAGTCAAAACATCTTGTCCGGGAATGTTGAAATTTTACTGAGAAAAGTCCAGAGCTCAAAGAATATACAGTAACTGCGTTTCCTAACCCGAACAGCTCCCTTCGGCGTAGATTAGACCTGTGGAATGTCAATCCCCGCCCTGTCAACACCGATAGGGGAAGCTATGCCCTACGCTGAAGAAATAGTTCAATTAAAATGGCGGCCGGTAGTGATTGGGGGTTCTGTCGAGGCTTACTTGTATCTAGCGTTTACACGCACAGTTACATCCTCCTATGCGACAGTGGTTCATACATCTATAACCAATCATATTTGAAACTTTCCCATATTATTAAAATAGTTACTTTACACCTTCTTGAACCAAATATAAAGTTAACTTTTAATAAATTAAATTGTTGGAAAATATATCTGTATTAGAGTTAGGTTGTATTAACTCCATATTATTTGAATAACATAATATTGTGCTACTTTATTCATGATCTGATTGAATAAAACATTCCTCCTACAATATTAGAACAGAATTTTGCAACAAAATCAATTAGTTTTTCTTTTAAAACACAGTTTCAATACATCCCTAATTTGAGGTTTTGTGTAACGATCTTTCTTTTAGAAAAATATTCCCAATTTTGTTTTCAAGGAATTGATCCTGTTAATTAATACTGATAAGTTTGACGGTTTCTACCAGCTTATATTAAGGAATAAGTTTTAGCATACATTTAACAAAAAAGAATTGTAACAAAGCAATTATCTAAATAACTAAGCTTTTTTGTGCTGAAGCGTTTAGAAACCATTATTTTATTGACGAAGCCTAACCTGCTACTATGAAACGTCCAGTAGCTCAATAGTTTTCCCTTAGTTTTTTAAATAATTACTTGTGATATATTCAGTGAAATCAAGATAAGTAGGCCTACAGTAAACAATTTTAAAAAAATTATTTATTTTAATACAAAGATTTTTACATAGTAAAAATTGTTATAAAAATAGAAAAAATAAAATGACTAATGTTGGTTAGTTAGTTTCAATATCTCAAGAAACGTGATATAAAAAAAAAAAAAATTAAGTCAATTCCTACTTAGGTCAACAACAACAACAAATATTCTAGTTACTTTATACTAAATAATCACAATTAATTTAAATAAAGTAACACAAGCTATGCTTTAAAAAAAGCTATTCTAGTACCATAACCTGTAACCTAAAATCAGCTGTTTATAATATCATATGTTATCAACTATTTTAAACCACATGAGACGAAATAACTATATTGCATACCTTGCCCATTTTGTGAAAAGTTTTTCTCCCATAAAATACTAAAATTAATTAATGAATTCATGTTTTAAAAAACTGTATCAACATCAAGTGCCATCCACTAAAAGTTTTTTTAAATGTATTTAAACTTGATTGGACGAATAAAAAGTATTTCATTAACGCCTGAAAGTTTGAAAAAGATAGGGTATAAAAGGAGAGTTTGAACTTATGGAAGGAATTGAAAAATGATTTAAAACTTGTATTGTTTTCTAACAATTTATGCCTGTCTGGACTTTTTTCTGGTATTGGTATTGTCAGTGAACTTGTTTCTGCGAATTCCCAGTTTGAGCTTCAGCAGCTGGCGATGTTTCAATGTAGTTTTGTGTTTCGCTGTATTGCGGACAACTTGGGTCAAGTTATTAACCGATGATTCAGGCGCAATAAGTTCCAAATCTTTAGTCGCAATAACCTGAACAACAAATTAACATCAAGGTTTCTCGGAAAGTTCTGTCCAAGTGCCGATGTTTTCTATACCTTTCTCAATACACGTTTCGTCAATCTCAACAGTTAGACGTTCTCGGAATAGGCCTACTAACTGCGCAATTTAGGCTCAGGTAGTAGGCTATTCTCCGTCAACAAAACTTGTGTTTGCCCACTACCTGAGACGGCTGAAAGATTAAAAGAGCCCTTGCTGAAGCACGTATTTGTAGACTTCATAACAATGCGTTGGAAACGGGTCTTGACTTGTGGCAGCGATTCAATAAATATTCTTCAGTACTATAGCCTAACTTAATAATAACAATTTAGTTTTGCTTTTTATTGACGTTTATAATTTTACGTAAAATAAATTTTCTGGGTAACGGGAAACATTACTTTATATTTGCTGGGTAACGGGAAACATTACTTTATAACTGATAGAAAGTAGTCCTGTTTCAGGTACCTCAGGGATATCAACTTAATGTCGAATACACGAAAGGTGCGTACAACGAAATATGCGTACAGGATCAAGTTTTGACGGATCACGAGAGTAACCTATAACGTCAGTACGTTGTGATAAGCGAAAAATGCGTACAACTTTTATGCGAACACGGATCTTTTAAAACTATTGAGCTACATAAATGAGTTTACCTCTGAGCTAAACATAGATGTCGCTTAGTTTCTCGGATCTGGAGATCATTTAAAACTTTAGTATACAGCCCATCACACTTTTCCAGGCCTTGGACTGGCAAAATGGTATAGATATGTTGAGCTATCATTTTGGTGTATTTAACGTCATCTTGTAGCCTCAGTAGATTTTTTCTTTTATATTTTTCATTTTACAGAATTTTTTACATTTTAATCTATATTACAACTTGACCAATTTATTTGATCTTACAATCTAATTTCTTGGGTCTAGTCTAATCCATTTTTTTGTGTAGGAAAGAGATCTTAAACAAATATTAGTTTGTACTTTCTAAGTATGTTTTACTGTTTTTTTTTTAATTCTTTCGTTCCACTTGATATACTTTCCAGACCTTGGACTGGCAAAATGGTATAGATATGTTGAGCTATCATTTTGGTGTATTTAACGTCATCTTGTAGCCTCAGTAGATTTTTTCTTTTATATTTTTCATTTTACAGAATTTTTTAAATTTTAATCTATATTACAACTTGACCAATTTATTTGATCTTACAATCTAATTTCTTGGGTCTAGTCTAATCCATTTTTTTGTGTAGGAAAGAGATCTTAAACAAATATTAGTTTGTACTTTCTAAGTATGTTTTACTGTTTTTTTTTTAATTCTTTCGTTCCACTTGATATACTTTCCAGACCTTGGACTGGCAAAATGGTATAGATATGTTGAGCTATCATTTTGGTGTATTTAACGTCATCTTGTAGCCTCAGTAGATTTTTTCTTTTATATTTTTCATTTTACAGAATTTTTTAAATTTTAATCTATATTACAACTTGACCAATTTATTTGATCTTACAATCTAATTTCTTGGGTCTAGTCTAATCCATTTTTTTGTGTAGGAAAGAGATCTTAAACAAATATTAGTTTGTACTTTCTAAGTATGTTTTACGGTTTTTTTTTTAATTCTTTCGTTCCACTTGATATACTTTCCAGACCTTGGACTGGCAAAATGGTATAGATATGTTGAGCTATCATTTTGGTGTATTTAACGTCATCTTGTAGCCTCAGTAGATTTTTTCTTTTATATTTTTCATTTTACAGAATTTTTTAAATTTTAATCTATATTACAACTTGACCAATTTATTTGATCTTACAATCTAATTTCTTGGGTCTAGTCTAATCCATTTTTTTGTGTAGGAAAGAGATCTTAAACAAATATTAGTTTGTACTTTCTAAGTATGTTTTACGGTTTTTTTTTTAATTCTTTCGTTCCACTTGATATACTTTCCAGACCTTGGACTGGCAAAATGGTATAGATATGTTGAGCTATCATTTTGGTGTATTTAACGTCATCTTGTAGCCTCAGTAGATTTTTTCTTTTATATTTTTCATTTTACAGAATTTTTTAAATTTTAATCTACATTACAACTTGACCAATTTATTTGATCTTACAATCTAATTTCTTGGGTCTAGTCTAATCCATTTTTTTGTGTAGGAAAGAGATCTTAAACAAATATTAGTTTGTACTTTCTAAGTATGTTTTACTGTTTTTTTTTTTAATTCTTTTACTTAATATACTTCCTGTTTCTTCTCTTTCCTTCTAAGTGTAAGTCCAGTGTCATGTGCATAGGGGTCGAAGTTTCAGCCTCTTTTAATAAGCCTCTTTCGATTAAATAGAACGTATCACTTTATCGAGCTTATCAGTTAAACGCAAAGTTAACACTGACATAGTGGAAACCCTTTTTGACTGGGAAAATCTAAAACCTTGAAAATTATTAGCAAATAGTTTAGGGGTAGATGACCTGGTTTGACAAATGGAGTCTGGTTTAAACGCTTTTTTCGCTTGTCAAGTTTACGACTCACCTTCGTCAATTGCTATTGTTTACTCATGTACGCATATTTCGCTGTACGCATTTTTCGTGCCACACTTAATGTCATGGATACCTCTTAGGGCTCCTAACAGGCGACATAAAGTCCCTACTTAGGTTTATATTATTTATTAATATCTTCATACAAAACTCTCATATAAACATAAAACCTATGGAAACTAATAGAAGAACAAACTCAGGTTGAATCTAAACACAATACTGTATCACATTTCGAGTATTGCATGAAGTAAACTAGATATAATATCTAGTCCGTAAATTCAATAGGAGTTGCATTAGCAAATGAGTCTTTGTGCGATCCAAGTAGGTCAGTAACAAATAGCTTCCTGTTGACAATATGGGAAGCCTCTGACGACATCGATATATTAAATTTATGAAAAGCTTCGAATGCATTGTATTATAAATGTTCTTGATGAAATGTTTTTAGTTTAAGTAATATTTAACAAGAAAAATGTCATCCGCTAATACGTCTTGATGAGTCGTGGCATCATGATACTCGCTCTTGATAATGCTGATGATGGAAACCTTAGATGATTTTGTAGAAAAAATGTTATTTCTTGTTTCTGAGGATTCAGAAATATTATTGATTAATTATATTAATTAATATTATTGACACAATTACCCAATTACCGTAAAATAAACAAATTTATAAAGCATTATAAAGCGTAAAATATATTTCCCTTCGAAAGATAAAAACTGTTGTAGCTTATATATAAACTTCCAATCCTAATTCAAAAATTTTCACAATCGAAACGTTTTCAAAAAACGATAATCAAAATTATAATCGTTTAACGTAGATACTTGGTAAAAAGGGCGCATTAATAATTTAAATATATTATACTGTTAGACACGATACTGTGGTTCGAGTAATTCAATTCCTTCTATTAGGTTACACACGTCTTATATATATATATATATATATATATATATATATATATATATATATATATATATATATATATATATATATACCTTGTGTATAAGATATATATACATATATTTTGTACACATTTTCAATCTGTAATAAAAGACGATCTTATTCATCCACTCAAGTTAAAATACATTTTGTTTAATCTGAAGTGGATGGCAATTGATGGTAATACAGTTTTTTCAAATACTTATTAGGTAATTAAATTTAAAAAACTTGATATCCAGGTCGGATTCGAACTGAAAGTCTACATTTTGAAATCCAACACTTTGGCATTGACCCAACTTTTCCATGGCTAGAAATCTGTACTTGAAGTTATATAAGCCTATATTAAATAATAAGAGAAAGGTTCCATGCAATAGTGAAGCATAACAAGAGATAGGTAGAATGAGAAATTATAGGTTATCAGCTTCATAAATTAGAAACTAAAAAAATTAAAGCGAATAAATAGTAACAAACAAAAATAATATTCCAACACAATATACTGTATAGAGAGAAAATCACAAGGAAATTCGCCTTCTATATAGCCACTTAATATTTTGCTTCTGCCATATGTATATAGGTATTTATATTAATTGTAGGGTCTGATATAAAATAAAAAATAACGAAAATAAATTTTGTCTGTTGCCTTCAGTAGGAATTGACTTTAAAAAATTATAATACCTATTTTATTTTTCAATTAACTCGTAAATTATAATTCGAAAAGTATGTATAAATTTTATCGAGTCCATGTGTGTACAACAGGCAAATATATTTTCAAATGGCCACAGTGTCAACATAACCTCAAATGTACTCGGACACTTAATAAAAATGTAGGGACTTATTTATAAGGAAATGCCAAACCAACGTGGTATTACGTTAATTTTCTAAATTTAATAGTTGGCACACTAATCTATTTCGGAACGAATTTTGACCAGAAAAAATATTTCTAGTCGCTTATTTATCAATTTAACTTGGCAAAAAACCACTACTTACTGATATCACTCGGCAGACGCGTTTCGCACTTGTTCAGTGCATTATTTAGTGATGATACTCTCGGTCTGTTAATGTCTAAAAAACGCGCCTATATCAGTAAACACTGGTTTCTTACAACTATTATTTGAGCTTAGCTTGTGAGGTTATGTTAAAACAAATAAAAACATACACAAAACTCACAAATTAATCATTTATTGACTCTTGCGCGTTTCAATGACAAAGTCATCATCATCATCATCAGTTAGTGTTACTGCTACAAAATTTAACAACTCAGTTTGTAGTAGTAACGCTCACTGATGATGATGACTTTGTCATTGAAACGCGTATGAGTCAATAAATAATTATATTGTGAGTTTTGTACTGGTTTCTTGTCAAGCTAAATTGATAAATAAGTTGCAACTTGAAAAACCTCAAAATATACAACAAAAAATGCAAGTTTTATACATTTTAGGTTTTAAAATCTGATTTACTTGCTACTATTAGTAACCAAATAAACATTATGTACAATTTTTCAAACCATTTTGGGGAAATATTATGAGTTCTGAAAAGCGTCCTTGCAGGAAAAATAAATTGCGTCTAATTTTGTTAGTCAGACTCCTCGTAGATAATTACGTTGTTTTTACGGTTCAGCTTGTAATAAGACACAACGCGCGTATGTATTATTGGTTTAACATTTTTTGAACTCATTTTGTGAGCATTTAAGCGGCAACAATAAAGGAACACATTTCAGACAGCCTATCTCATAGTGTCGCACTTTGCCACCACATTCGTCTGGGAATTTCCGTGCAATTCTTATCGCGGAAAGGAAGTCTGGTCATAACAGCCAACTAATACAATCAAGTAGGCTTACATTCACAGCCACTGTTGGTGCAATATTCAACATATTCTACAGTAATCATTCAACAACAATAACTCTTGCTACACATATTTAAATATCTGTTAATATGTAATTGTTGTTTAATGATTGATTATAATTCTGTTACCGTGCTCTGTATAGATTTTTGTGCATTCTGCAGTGGTTAAGTAAAAAATAGTGTTTTAACGAGATTCAAGAACTGGAGTAGCAATTAAGTACAGTTTTTTGGCCCATTCAAGGGGTTGTTAAATATTATTGCTTTATTTCATAGACGCTGGCCTTAATAAACCACTATTCAATACTTTTATTACAGGTTAAATTAATTTCTATTTATAACTCTTACTGTAACCTTGCTCAGGAATTAGTTTTTCAATTCATTCTACTAGCTCATACTCTCCTGATATACATCTTGTACAAATTTTCAATCGTTATTAAAATTCGTTTGCATTCATCCAATCAAGTTCAAATAAATTTCCATTAGCCCATAAAGAATAATAATTGATGTTGATACGATTTTAAAAAATATTATAAAAATATATGAGTGAGTGTGTGTTTGTTTGTGTGTTTGTTTGTGTGTTTGTGTGTTTGTGTGTTTGTGTGTTTGTGTGTTTGTGTGTTTGTGTGTTTGTGTGTTTGTGTGTTTGTGTGTTTGTGTGTTTGTGTGTTTGTGTGTTTGTGTGTTTGTGTGTTTGTGTGTTTGTGTGTTTGTGTGTTTGTGTGTTTGTGTGTTTGTGTGTTTGTGTGTGTGTGTGTGTGTGTGTGTGTGTGTGTGTGTGTGTGTGTGTGTGTGTGTGTGTGTGTGTGTGTGTGTGTGTGTGTGTGTGTGTGTGTGTGTGTGTGTGTGTGTGTGTGTGTGTGTGTGTGTGTGTGTGTGTGTGTGTGTGTGTGTGTGTGTGTGTGTGTGTGTGTGTGTGTGTGTGTGTGTGTGTGTGTGTGTGTGTGTGTGTGTGTGTGTGTGTGTGTGTGTGTGTGTGTGTGTGTGTGTGTGTGTGTGTGTGTGTGTGTGTGTGTGTGTGTGTGTGTGTGTGTGTGTGTGTGTGTGTGTGTGTGTGTGTGTGTGTGTGTGTGTGTGTGTGTGTGTGTGTGTGTGTGTGTGTGTGTGTGTGTGTGTGTGTGTGTGTGTGTGTGTGTGTGTGTGTGTGTGTGTGTGTGTGTGTGTGTGTGTGTGTGTGTGTGTGTGTGTGTGTGTGTGTGTGTGTGTGTGTGTGTGTGTGTGTGTGTGTGTGTGTGTGTGTGTGTGTGTGTGTGTGTGTGTGTGTGTGTGTGTGTGTGTGTGTGTGTGTGTGTTTAACAATGAAACAATGAAGTACAATTCACTTTGTATCTTTTAACTTCAAATTACATTGAAATTGAGAATGAAAACAGTAATAATTCCATTATAATTTAAAAACTTAAAAACCGATTTATTATCTAACTACCTATTTACGTTATGTCTTGTACTGTATATAAAGATATAGCACAAAACGCAAAACAGGGAAAAGTAGGGGGAAAATGCAAGCCTCGACCTGAATACATATTTATTTTTATGTGCTACGTAAAGTGTACTTTGGTGCAAATTTCCAAATCATAACATTTTTAACAGTAAAAAGCCCTTTTAAATTTTCCCATGTAGGCTACATGATGAAAAATTTATAATTTGCCCTTCAAATCAAATCTCTCAGTGAACCAAAACGTTGCAAAATTTGCAGTAAATACATAATAAAAGCCCTATGTAATATTCATTCAACAGTGAAGCACTTAGCGCCCTTTGTTGTTAGTAAGCTGTGGTATTTAAATGGGTGGATTAAATTGCCCACTTTTGGGGTCAACGACACAGAATATTCCCAGCAATATGAATATAATGAGGGGGTTAGGGTGGCGTCTAGTCTGGTGACGGAGGAAACCTATGATTCATAGCCGACGCCTACACTGTGGATATATTACAATCTACGTGTTGAACAAGCCTAACAATGATACACATATTGGCTTCATCAACACAATGCATTCGCTGTGTGCACAATGTAATTTATTCCTGCTGATAACTGTAAAACGATTCAACACTTCTCAATTATAGTCGACTATACGTTCCTCTGTAGAAGTTTGCGATAGTGTATGTTCAAAATCAATAGTTATCGAATAGTCACATGCTTTCTGTCTACGGAGCAAACTGATTTGGTAACAAAACTATTTTATGGTATTTTACTAAAACGTGTTGTTAGACGCGCTTAAACCTTTTATTTTGATTATGAAATTTAAAAAGGTATATCTTTGTAACTGTAAAATATACAATACAGTAGATCTCCAATTATACGAAATCCGACTAGCCTATAAGCTTAGAAAAAATATAAAATTACAAAAAAATAAAGTTTTTTCTCCTATTTGCAACATACATACAGTAATTAATTAAAATTGACCATTTTTCGAAAAAAATCCATTTATCCGAATTTTTGGGGGGTTCAGTCCCAATTGATTCGGATAATTGGACAGTATTTGAATTGTGGATGAAAACATTTTAATAATTCTAGTTAAAATTTAGAAACGTTAAAAACTGATTTATCATCTAACTAAATAGTTACCTAATGTACTTGTTTTTGCTTAAGCTAGTGTTTGTTTATTTACAAGGACCTACTTAATAAAATTTTAAAATAAAAAGTTGTAATAAAAAATAAGGTTATGTTACGGTCTTTATTGTATGAGTTTTATATAAGGTTATGTTACGGTCTTTATTGTATGAGTTTTATATAAGGTTATGTTACGGTCTTTATTGTATGAGTTTTATATAAGGTTATGTTACGGTCTTTATTGTATGAGTTTTATATAAGGTTATGTTACGGTCTTTATTGTATGAGTTTTATATAAGGTTATGTTACGGTCTTTATTGTATGAGTTTTATATAAGGTTATGTTACGGTCTTTATTGTATGAGTTTTATATAAGGTTATGTTACGGTCTTTATTGTATGAGTTTTATATAAGGTTATGTTACGGTCTTTATTGTATGAGTTTTATATAAGGTTATGTTACGGTCTTTATTGTATCAGTTTTATGTCTTTTCTACTGAACGTTTGAATATACAATAAATATCTAAGAAATATTGTATTTTTAAACAGTTTTATAAGATTATTACGTTCTTGTTTACTCTATGATTTTATTTGATAAATCAAATTATTTGGAGTTACAATTCTGTCAGCAGTCCCACTACTTATACTGTGATTACATATAAAAATTGTATAGCGAGCAAAAAAGGTAGGAAATATTTTACACCAATTTTACTTAAAATACTACATCAAATATTTAAAGTCATCCGGAATAATTTGTTTTTCAAAAGCTTTTCGTAGAATGAAGTTCAAGCGTTATAGAGACAAAAGAGGTATTGTAGTCTTAACAAATTTATAATCATATAGTATTTAGGTTATATATTGTCAAAACATATTTAAAACACATCAGTCAGTCAATCAGAGAAGAATGGACTTTGCCGGTCCTTGGTTTTGGAGTGTCTTTCTTCTTTACCGGGTAGGCATACGAAATCAGGAGTAAATTTTTGGTTGGAAAAATAAGTGGGATTTTACATTTAGAAAGGCGTTTATTAGGTTTGGGCGGATAAAACTGTGACGTTATGCAGAGGGACCTTCTTATTTCAATCAAGGGGGTACTGGATGACTGACCTTTCTTAATGTTTTTCTGTACAATTTTTTAATCTGAGGAGGCAAAACAGATTAGGCAAAACGAGAGTGGATAAAGGTCCTGTTGCACCTGGACCGTACCTTATCAGACAAGGTATTGAGGTACGGAAGCCTGGCCGTTTGGAAGCTTCTAGAAGATACCGAGTAGATCATGATACCACTGTGTCTGGTTAGAGTTAGTCTTATCCCAAGTCTAGGCCTTATAGCAAGATCGTAAGACTCTTGCACACTGTTATTACAGGTCGTAACAATGATTTAATTTACCTTTAAACATTTAATTATCTACGGAATGTTTTAATCTAAAAACAAATAAAAATATAATTGCGCTTAGATAATTATAAACCATAACTGGTGATGTAATTGCATTGTATTTTATATTTAAAATATAATAGGCCTACGCAGTAGTGTAACTAATTATATAAAGTTGGATTGCATTGATTAACCTCTCAAGTACAATAAGTAGCTTAACGAAAGATGAAAACTTGAATCTACTTTTTTTTCAAAACTTTACTGAATATAATATTTTCATAAATTTTTTGTGTAATTTGAAATTATGTTAATTATATGTAAACAGGGGCTAGTTTATACCCGATCTTCCCACAATCTACTAATGCACCAGCGACCAAACAAAATATGAAGTGATTGTGGCGTGCGAGTGCGCGCTCTTTCACGTTTAAGGCTGTAATAACAGGTAAAATAAAAATAACTAAATGAGGTAAACCTTTTTACAAGGCCCATTCAATCACACGCTCTTTCTCTCTCTCTCTCTCTCTCTCTCTCGCTCTGTTCAACTCTAAAATATAGTGACGAGATGTCAAGCTACTATGAGAGTTTAAAATAGAGGATGTCATGGCACAAACGCTCAACCATCATAAAGTACAGAAAAAGTAACCAGTTATTTTGTAATTTTAATATCTCCTGAACTTAATCGCATCAGACACATCAAAGTGCCTGTACGGTTCTATCGCAGGTAATGCGTCATCGAGAGATCAATACTTTGCAGACATTTCGGACTCGATGAGGCTAGGTGCCACCGAGTCTGGTGCGTGCGGCCAGTTTTACGACCGGTGTCTACGTCTGCCACACCGCGATATCGATTCAATCGTATGGCCGTGGGCTAATTTTGTACAGGGGGTCAACAGTGCACACTTTATCCTGCGCCGGGAAAACACTTCATAATTCAAGTAATCCTTAGTTTCAATAAATCTGGGACTACTAATGTAAATTTTTCAATAAAATGTTCACTCTTTATTTCGTAACATTAAAATTTTTTTAACTAAAAATATTTAAATCATCGTATTTTAAAAATCGTAGTTTCATAAATTGAAAACTCATTTAGTTCAACATCAATGAAACAGCTGGAGTAAATGTAATAATAAAAATGAAAAGTTTAAATAAAAAAACAATATAAGTATAAAACAAATATATTTCACGAAAGGAACCTTTAGGATGCATTGTAGGTAGAGAACGTATAGCCTACATTTCATGAAAGCAACCATTTACGATAGCAATGAATCTACACTGTTCTCGGTACTGGGTAAGTTCATGTACCCCCCTAATCGATATAATTTGACTATCATACATGACTTATAGTGGGTATCCAAGTCACGATAACTCCAATTTCGAATAGGGCTTCCTACGACCTACGCCCTGTAGGCCTACATGTCAGCCATCTGTCGGAATAGAATAAATTTATGACCCTATCCTAAAGCTATCGGTTTTCACCACCCTTTATATATATATATATATATATATATATATATATATATATATATATATATATATATATACATACATAATAGTTAATTATCCCATAAATAAAATAAATGAATGTTTCCCTGCCCACGTCCACAATCATCTGCAAAAGAGTTTTGAAAAGACACCAGATAATGAAAGCATGTAATATAAAGAACATATCTATTCAGGCCAGAGAAATTTAACAATCAATTTTGAAAAATTAGACTGTAAAAAGTATATCTTGAGAATATAAAAACTCCAGCTTGAGAATGTAAGAACTTCATCTTGAGAATGTAAGAGCTATATCGAGACTGTAAGAACTCCGTCTTGAGAATCTAAGAACTCCATCTTGAAAATGTAGAACTCCATCTTGAGAATGTAAGAACTCTATCTTGAAAATGTAAGAACTCCATCTTGAGAATGTAAGAACTCTATCTTGAAAATGTAAGAACTCCATCTTGAGAATGTGAGAACTCCATCTTGAGAATGTAAGAACTATATCTTGAAAATGTAAGAACTCCATCTTTATAATGTAAGAGCTCCATCTTGAGAATGTAAGAGCTCCAACTTAAGTATGTAAGAACTCCATCTTGAGAATGTAAGAACTCCACCTTGAGAATGTAAGCATTCAGCTTGTGAACGTAGCTACTACAATTTGGGAAATAATTGCACCATAGCTAATGCGAGCCAATTAATTGCTCATATTTCTTGAGCCGCCCGCTAGGACTAAATTTACAGAGTTCAACAATTGGAATAAGTCTTATAAATTAGACGTTATAAATACTAAATGTGTGCTTAAATTTTCAAATATTATATACTACATTTAATATTGAAATGTGTATAAATACTATACATACACAGCCATTTTATAATATATAATGTGTAGACGGTATCTGAATGGGGGCAAGTAAGGTTCTACAGAAAACAATAAAACTGTACGACCCTTTCACAGGTAATAAAACACTACTGTCAACCTTTGTGTAATGAAGCGTTAGCCCCCATCGAGATGCTTCTAGGTACTTAGAACCTGCCGGAGGAAAGATTCGATTCGAAATGGAACCATTTTTGCAAGCTATACAATTTCAATGTTTAAAATTGTATTAGTTTTAGTGGGTTGGCTTCTAAAGTACTCAAAAAATACCATAGTTAGAGAAACGGGGTTAAATGAAAAGACTGTGCAACGGCTTGTGAACGATTTTCAGGATTTACTAACGGTTTGGTTGATTGAAACGAGTACTAAGTTGGGTGGTGTCAACAGCGTCGTTGAAATTGATGAAAGTGCTATTGGGCGTCGAAAATAAAACAGAGGGCGAGTACCAAAAACAAGATGGGTTGTAGGCGGTATTGAAAGAAACACAAAAAATGTTTTCTCAAAGTAGTTGCAAAAAGAGATGCACACACATTAAAAAACGTGATTACTAAATATGTTGAGCCCGATACAACAATAATTACTGATAGTTGGAAATGATATAATACACGAGCATTACTTTTGGCTGGATTTGAGCATTTTAATGTGAATCATACACGTAACTTCTTGAATCCTAATGATGGTAGCATACACACTCAGAGAATTGAATCAAACTGGGCTAAAATAAAAAGAGACACGCGGTAAAATATCTTCTCCTAATATAGAGACATACCTCACAGAATACACTTGGAGAAATCTTCATCCAACAACTGAGGAGTTATTTATCGATTTCATAAATGCAGTCAACAATTTTTATCCTAGTTTTATCCTAAAAATCTATCTAAGCATTTTGTATATGCGACTAAAACCATTTGACTGGGGGCTAACGCTTAGCTATTGTTGACTGTTGACAAGGGTTGACAGGGTGGTGTCGTAAGCTCAACTGGTCTCATAAAAGGCCATTGTTCTACTCACAACCTTCCTTGCCCCCATCCAGATACCGTCTACCCTATATAATAGCACAAATACTTGTAAGAATGTAAACAGATTTGAATTATTCCATATCTTTATAATGTTCTAATGTTGATATTACATCAGGATTAAAAACATGCAACAATTTTTACCTTGGAAATGTTATAAATACAAAATGAAGCCTAAAAAATGTAAATTTTAGTAGGGAATTTGACAATGTTTTTCCATTGATAATTATGTAATGTTCGTGGTTGCTATTTTCAAAGTTGATTCCAAGTGACTCAGATAAACGATACGAGCTTTAGATTTGGTAGTTTTCACTCACGTAAAAGCATGCTCATAAATAATAGTACTTCCAAACACAACATTTAAAAAAATACTTCTTGCAGATTGCCCATTTCTAGAGGTAAGAAATGTTTGTAGGAATCAATTAATGAAACTTCACACTATTATTACTCTAACTGCCTTTTCCTATGATATAGTATTATGTTTCCCTAAATTCAAGAGCGAGGTTTTATAGTGGTCTATTATAACTTGAAACCACGATCGAATTTGACAAACTCAAGAATTCTGGGAGATTCTCACCTCAAATCCTTTTGTCTAGCAGATTTCTTTGTTTTTTCAACATTAAGTTCGAGAATCTCTATGCGAACAAAAATTTTTCCCTCCAAGAAATAAGAACGACAGAGGAAAGCGAATGACTTTCAGAAACCCTTCTTGACGTCGGGAGGGATTTCATTTGACACTTTTAAAATTTTGTTCTACACCCACACTGCTTTTGAAATCGCCACGTGTGCTGCAGGACCTTCTCGTGGACCATCCCGAGGCTATCACTCACCACTAGGTGGGACTCCCGAGTAAAATTAATGATACTGTCTAATATCAAAATCGCATAAGGTACAAGCTCTGTATAACTCTTATTCGGTGAGTTTTACCACTGATAACTCGAATTTGGTTTAGTCGAAATACTGTCGACAACTCGATTGATTGCCGGTACCTCAGGATTCTAGTTAGCGAGGTTGACTGTACTGCCTGAACATGGTTTAGTCGAAATAGAGTCGACAACTCAAATGGTTTGCCGATATCTTCGGATTCTAATTAGTGAGGTTGGTTGTACTGCTCGAACCAGGTTTAGTTGAAATACAGTGGACAACTCGATTGTTTGCCGGTATCTCCGGATTCCAGTTAGCGAGGTTGACTGTACTGCTCGAACTGGGTTTAGTCGAAATACAGTAGACAACTCGATTGATTGCCGGTATCTTCGGATTCTAATTAGCGAGGTTGACTGCACTGCTCGAACCGGATTAGTCGAAATACAGTCGACAACTCGATTGTTTGTCGGTATGTTCGGATTCTACTTAGCGAGGTTGACTGTACTGCTCGAACCAGATTAGTCGAAATACAGTCGACAACTCGATTGTTTGCCGGTACCTTCGGATTCTAGTTAGCGAAGTTGACTGTACTGCGATTGTTGAATCACTCGGTAGAGTAAAATTGAATCTCAATAGTCAACCACGAGGTCTTGCGTTTCAAGCAAAATGAAATAAATACAAGACTTCTCTGTATCGAATTACATTCGTGTTGCGCAACCTTTATGATGAATGTTTGTGCAACAAGTTTGAAGTGAGGTTATGTAATCACAACAGTTGCGCCTCTTTTTTGGTAAATTTAAAATCAGTATAAAGTATTGTGATTAATTGTCGGCGTTACAGTCAACTTAAACTGAGAATGATTTGACAAAAAAACATTGTTATTATTTTATTGTTTTAATAAGTTTTGCTAAGTTTTTATTTCAGAAAATTTAATCTCAATTGTTTTTCTTGTTTAACGATTACAAACCTAAACCTATAATACTTTGCCTATAACCTAGGAATAACAAACTGTTCTACACAGCTTCTATACTCGAGTTAAATCAAACTGACAACCTAAAAATTGTTACATTTTTGCTAGATGAATGTACCGTACTTTTGAGAACACTAAGTCACGATCATATAAAAAGATAAGAGCTAATTTGTTCCACAAATTGTTATGTTATTACGAACGAATAGGAACAGTGTATTGTTTTGCCTAATACAATGGTTGTGATAGTAAGGAATAATGACGTAGTAACTAGGCATAGTTATTTCCAAGTAAACAAGCGTATCTCTGGTTAGTCATTCGCTTAGTCACCGGTCTTGGTCCAGATATTTCCTATGTTTTTTTTATTACAGTTATATAATTTGTTGACATTAGTTTATCTACTTTGTATTATTCAGTTAAAACATCATATTGGAAGTACTGATCCGTTGACTAATATACTATAAAAAACAAACCAGTAGAAACAACAAACTAAGACCCATACCGTACATCTAAAAATTCCTAAGCAGAATTACTGTATTAGTTGACTAACAAGAGGAAAATTCCTTTACAAAATCAACAATGTCGGGATTAGAATTTGTAACCAACTTGTCCTGCAGAAATGTACAACATAAAGCACAGAAATTAAAAACATTAATGCGTTTGAGAAATAAAAAAGCTTTATTTACTGACTAATAATTAATAAACTAGTAATATAAAAAATGTTTCAAGTAAATTCCTACTGAGGTTAACAAAGATAAATTTTATTTTAGCTACCCTAGAGCACAATTTATGATATTGTGTGGTAACCATGGCAACAGTTTAAAATTGTACAATGGACGTTTCGACACAACTAGATGGGGGGGGGGGAATTCATATAAACTTTGAGAAATATATATTTAGGTATTGGAAGGTTAGCGCAGTGCTAAGGCGCGCTAGACTTCGAACATGAAGAAACTCAGTTCGAATCCGGCTGAACCCCATAAATTTTATAATTTAATTATTAAATATTTGAAAAAAACTGTATTAGCATCAATTGCCATCCAGTATAGGTTTAAAAGAACCAGTATAGGTTAAACTTGTTTGGTTGAATAAAAACATATTTTTATCAACGATTGAAAATTTATACAATATATATATATATATATATATATATATATATATATATATATATGGAGAGAGAGAGAGAGAGAGAGAGAGAGAGAGAGAGAGAGAAAGAAAGAATTTAATAAAAACTAGATTTTTCTAGCAATATTATTGTCGTATGTCACTATACGAAACATGGAGATTGTTAAGACATATTTTCTGTAATACTAACTTTAAACTAAGGCACTTGAATAGACCAAAATAAATATGCGTCCTATACGTTGTAAATGTTTGGAAATGGTTTATGGTTTACAAATAAATAAAACCCTGTTTATTGTATATCTAAAAATAGCATACTTTTGATCAAATCTGTAATACAAACACTACACTGAGGCAATTGAATACATCATAATAAATATACACACTATAAATGCATGCAAATGGTTTATGGTTTAAAAATGAATAAAAAGGCCATATCTTGCTAAAACACATGTTTCTAGAAACATATTTTATACACGTTCTAAGGCACCTTTTTTTAAATATTTACCTAAAATATAAATATGTTTTTATCAAAAATTGTAATAAGTTGCTTAATATTTTACACGGTTTCAAGTAATTTTGCGAAGTGACTTTTTCACAGAAAAAAATCTTTGTAGTTCACTGCGCCGAGATGGTTTTAAAACGTATTTTCTTTACGGAGTCGAACAGCTGCAAGACACCACTCCTTAACCGCAGTGAGAATACGAGTAAACCACAATCTATTTCACGTAAGCGACAGTGGGAAAGCGATCCTAAAAGCTTTCTCTATCCACAGTAGACGGGTATCATCATGGCTCTTCTTAAGACCTATCCTACTAAATAGAAGCATAACAAAATTTTGTAGCAATGACATTGAAATGAAATAGTTTTGACGCTAGTTCAACCACTACTAAATACTAGAGTCGCTAGTGTTGAGGCAGCACCCAAGTTGAAAATTTTGTAGCAATGACATTGAAATGAAATAGTTTTGACGCTAGTTCAACCACTAAATACTAGAGTCGCTAGTGTTGAGGCAGCACCCAAGTTGAATCTCACCGCTCTCTATGTGGTGAAGGGAAGCTCGCAGTCAGCGGTTTGGCAACAGACTTATGACTATAGTTTATATATTCAAAAATAGTGTAGGAAGCTATTTGTAATAGTACAAATGCCTGTGCGGTATAAGTGTACAATGGGCCACATGCGGCAGAAGTCCCAAAAATACACAATATATAAAAGTCAATGATTTTATCGATAGACATACGGACAATAGAGTGTTGTCATAATAATAATAATAACTACAATATTTATAATAGTAGTAATGGTTATAACAAATATCGATTTAGTCGAAAACTGTTACATTAAATATGTTCAGTTGCTACAAGAAACGAGACTTGAAGTTCAGTGGCGAGGCTGAACGTGTCAGTTAACGTCTGAGCGGTAGGGTTGTGGGGGAGATAGGCACATGAATCTCTCTTCATTCCTGCGATATGGGGAGAGTTTAATAAGAGCTCGCCCCCTCAGTGACAAGGAATGCAATTCAGGAAGCTACGGCGATTCGCCTTAAACAAAAAACGAGTTTACCTTCTGTTTATTTACTTTCCGGAACAGACGCCTCTTTCATTAATATTTTTACGAATTCCGTCAGATTTCAAAAAGATTATTTAGATATTACAACTGATCACCGTATAGAGCTATAGTGCATGAATGAAATAAAGTAGCTTACCCGTCGCGCGTAAAGCTTTGTTATCAAAATCAAGTAATACAGAAAACAAAATTTCTAAAGTCAATTCCTAATGAGGTAAACAAAGAAAATTTTATTTTAGTTACTTTTTATTTTATAATTACAATTAATATAAATATGTATATACATATGACAGAATAACAATATTCAGTGGCAAAATAGAAAGCGAACTACCTTGCAATTTTCCAATTTTCTCTCTATATAGTACATGGCGTCGGACTATTATTTTTGTTTGCTACTATTTATTTGCTTTCTTTATTTTCGTTTTTAATTTATGAAGCTGATGGTGGTGTATAATTTCTCATCTATCCATCTCTTGTAATGCTTCATTATTGTAAGTAATATATTTCACTTATGATTTCATATTCATCTTTAAGTAATTGATTTCTAGCTATGTTGGCTCAGTGCCAAAGTGATGGTTTTCAAATCTGACAGGAGCATCAAGTTTTTTTAAATTAAACAAAAACAACCTCTAACCACAAATTCAACAATTTTTATTTTCAACAACCTTATGTACATTTCGATTACAAAGTAATCATCTTCAGAGGTATTTTACAAATGACTGTCATGTTGCAATCAGTCATTTGTATAATACCTCTGAAGATGATTACTTTGTAATCGAAATGTACATAATGTTAAAATAAAAATTGTTGAATTTGTGGTTAGAGGTTGTTTTTATTTAATATAAACATTTACGCCACAATTGCTTCAAGTTGTTAAGTTTTTTTTAAAATTTAAATTATTGAATAAATATTTGAAACAACTCTATTAACATCAGTTGTCATCCACTATGAGTTTAAAAACAAATATTTGTTCTTTATTTGGCGAATAGAAACGTGTTTCATTAACGATTCAAAATTAGTACAAGATAGCTTATATATCAGGAGGATGTGTGAGGTAATAGAAGGAATCGAAGAGGGAATGTTAAGATAAAGTGTTATGGAAAAATCAATTTTTTTCATTTACACACGGAAAACATTTAAAAGATTCATTTTAATTCTATTTATTTATTCCAGCACTTTTGAATTCAGTTTCCCAGTGAAATGAATTTCATTGTCTACAGGCAGCCACCTAACGTAAGATAACTTCACAGGAGTGTACTTAACAACTTCCCAAAGTTTCATTGCGATCTCATGTTTAGTAATGCATAAGGAACAGACATATCTATCTTTCTATCTACCTACTTACTCATGTATCTGTCTACCTACCTATCTACCCATCCGGGTACATCGTAACAGAAACGTACATTAGGTAGAATAATTTATGTCGTCGTATTTCGAAGTGATCCAATTCATCTACTTTATTTGATTTTTTTAAGCCATAAAATCAATAAAAACAACTGTCCAATATATATAAATTGCTACACTTTTTCAAACTCGCCACAGGCGACCAACGAATGAAGTTAATGGAAGTTCATTTATCTTTTTTTAGTGAATAAATTCCATTGTTTCAAACAGGGCATCATACGACCGATCCGGAATGACTAGGTAAATATAGATTCGTTTATCGTTTTTGGTGAATAGTTTTCTTTGTAACACAAAGGCATAAAAATCTACGTCAATAGTCGTGTAAGTTGAAGAAAAAGAATATAAATAGACAAATAGAATGGCGTTTTAGAAGGCTACACATGGAAGTAGAAGTAAACTGAATTATCGTAAAATTAGTTTTGATTGCTTCACTTCAAATCTTTAACTACATTCGTTTAAAAACAAGTAACATAGAAATAAAATAAAGTCAATAAAAAAATTATTTTTGTTACTTTTTTAAAATAGTTTCATTTAATATAAATAAGTACATACATATGACAGAATCACAATATTAAGTGGCAAATTAGTGAGAAACTATTAAAATCAATAATTATATTTTATTTAATTAATTGATAATTGAAAAAACTGTATTAACATCAAGTGTCAATCACTACAACTTTTTAAAAATGTATTTGAACTTGAGTAGATGAATAGGAAATATTTTATTAACGATTGAAAATTTGAAGATACATAAATATATTTGAATAAAGATATATAAATATATAGAGAGTGTGTGAACAATAATCGGGGTTGATGAATTCCCGATTTATTTCAAGGAACTGTTTAAACAGTGTACACAGTTAAAGTATACGATATTTATGGTATGAAAAAATCGACGGCTAGTCTATATAGGTTTTATAAATCGAAATCCTAGAATATCAAATTAGTGCAACTATATAAGCTTGGAACGCTGATGTTTTCGAAATTATTTTATTGTAACAATCGCCGTCTTTTCTAATCAGGTCATCATGGTTTGTTTTAGGTGGGCCCTACTTTGTATGCCATCACAACTTGGTAAGATTTAAAATGTACATAATCACGTAGGTCACTTGGGAATATTTGAACTTGAGAGACACACATTATTCCTGGCTAAATTATTTCACATTATTTTTCTACCTATGTGTTATTCTTGCCTATTTTCTTGAGTTCATTTCCTTCTCATGTTATGAACGAATCCTAAAATGTGTTTAGTTTTAGCTAATATAGCGACCACTTTTCTGCTTGAATGTTTTATAAAACGCTTTAAATATGGTTTTGAAAGTTCTAGAAGCCACGTGAGTAGTTGTAGTCAAAACCGCAATAAAAACAAAAATTGTTTCTATAAAATCTAAATTTCTGACAGATATCATCACTTGAAAAACATATTCTTTGGTTCCAAAGATTCACAGAGGGAGGTGTTGTAATTTTTGCGACAAACTGAACTATCAAATATTAGAATTACGAGCTACCAAATACTTGAATTAAAAGTAGTTTCTTTTCAACAAAAATAATTTTGAAGGTGAAACTTTAAATTAAAATTAAAAATCAGAAGCAGAATCGAATAATGTCAGAACATCAGCAAGAGTTAAATCGGTTGAAAGAGTTACTAATAATACAGGTAGGCAGCCAGGGCACCATTTTGTCTGACGAAACAACTTTAGAATTTACATTTTTATGAATCGTGAGGGGAAAGGTTATTTCACAAAGGCTCGACATTGGCAAAGCTCTTCCACATCAATGGGCCCGAAACTTTCATCTTAGTCTCTGGTGTGAGCAAAATGCGAACACTCCATTAAAGTTTTATCAACACAGAGAACATCTATGTTTTTTACGTAAAAATCTAAGTCTAAAATTGAACCATTTTTAAAAAAATTCAAGCCACACACGCACATCAATAATATGTAAGAAAATTATGTGAAAATAAGTCAATCAGTATCCCTGCTGTTTTAAATAAACGTAGAACCCCAGTAGAAAAACGTATTCTAACATTTAACCAAGATAACGTACTGCTATTGTCAGGACCCCTCCTTAAATCCAGGGAATACCAAAACCCTGTTTTCCACATTCCTACCCGTAGCCAGTGTCGCGGCAGACAGACGCTGTATAACCTCAGGGCCCACATACCTTCTTCTCTGGCTGGGCGAACCATTATTTTTGTTATGTTATAATCAATAAGGCGAAGCTAATATAATTTAAAATTATCTTTAAATTCGAGCTATTGTGCTCTTTACTTAACCCACCAATCGAAACCTGTAATTAAAACGGTTTCATTCAAGCTCTTAGTTTTTAAATCACTGTTATATTCTAAAAGTATTCACCTAATAGTAAAAGTATTTTTCTGTCAGTAAAACTACATAAATATGCATATTAGTTTCTGTCATTAGATCAAGTTAAATACAAACGTCCTAACTTCATCTGAATGTTGCTTTGTAATGGATCAATTGTATAAATACGAAGTGCAGGAATTCTTTTAAAGAATGCATTACTTTCAACCGGAAGTTACAACAGGCGGAAATTCTTTTCTCTGACTAAGCTTTAAACAGAATTTTGTTATCGAATTTTAAAGAGGTTTCTTTTGAACAAAGATTAGGGTATTTTAAAAACATTTCTGGACTAAAAACATTTCTATTACTACAATTAGATTTACAGCCATCTTCGCAAAGGAGATGGCTTTCAGAGACATAAAAGTCTTGTCATCTCCAAGAAAGAGCATGGCAGATATAGCGTTGCCCAGGGTATAACACGAAGAGGACTGCGACAACCCGAGTGAGGCTCTTACGTGGAAGCTTCCTTGGCCAAAGACCAAGAAGCACGCAAAGCCTCTTGAGGTACTTGGTAGTCCTCGCTATACTCCATCACACTATAGCATCGTGGCAGAGGTTGCACTCGTTGCAAAAAAGAGACAAACCCAGAAGAGATATTGGGAGGAAGTCATGCCTTGGGCGAATTCTGCCTTCCAGGTTGCGCTGGATGAAACATTTATAGGTCTTCACACTATGAAGCGCTAAAGAGGATTAGGCTAATCGCACACCCACACTCTCGCTGACCTGCCGCATTGGCCTACCAGCCTACCTACCACCCATGAGTCACTTACTAGGCCTTGGACTAGAAAATTAGTTTTTTTACTGTAACATTCCAGATAATTTTTACTGACATTTTTTTATTCTACATATTATTCTTTAAAGTATAATCCAAAAATTATGCAATTATGTCACTACTATATAATAATGGAAAAGATAACAGTCATTAATAATCGATTTCCGATATTTATTAAAATACATAAAATATCGATATAACTACTGCCGGTCTGGCCTCTATTTCTAAAGAATAATATGTACAATCGAAATGTCTAAAATTAGTAAAAGGTAACTAACTTTAACAGCTTTTAAAAAATTCGCTTTGTATCCGAAGCCTAGTAGGTGACTCCTGGAAACCCCTCCGCGGCAGATCAGCGCGTGGAGGAGTCTCGCTTACTCTCCAAGGGGCCTCAGAGTCTGGATGGCCTCTACGAGTTACGCATTCCGGGTAACATGGAAGGCATGCCAGAATTAGCCCTAGACATGACTACCTTCAAACCTCCAGTTTCGTTTCTGTTCTGGGACGGGTGCAGCCTCTGCCATGACGGAGAGGCGACAGCCAAACTCGTGACTAACTGTCCTGAGTTACTGACATGAGAGACAAACCTACCAAAACGCCAGTGTCTTGTTTCTACCGAAAAGCTCGTCACAGAATGGCTCATGGATGGTGGTGGTTATTGGCTAAAGTAAATTAGGTAAATTAAAATGGGTTGTATCAAATGAATATCATATTTTAGAATTAAAATTATTTAAAAGATCTAAAAATATTTCAGATATTTTGAACATTTTAAAGCAAAGATAAAATAAGATTTAAAGTTGTGTTCTTAACAGTTTCCTGTCGTCTAAGGATGACAGTACAAACATCACACACAACATATAGTTTCCATAGTAATTAATACAACTTAAATCAAGGTCTTGGTAAATACAATATACAACGTGTTACTGTAAGCAATTATCACTCATTACATACTTAAAACAGCAAAACAAAACACTATATTTGCTAAAGAAATTAAAGTACCATAAACTTAAAAGCCTCAACATTGTAGTTAAAATTATCATTATATCACTTCCAAGGCTTTATTGGCAATTTTGAAAATAAAATTAATCACAGTGTGTTCTAACATTATACGAAAAATATGAAAATATATCAAGTATATGTGTACAAGGGACCATTCCATACAAAATAAATTAAATTTTTTGAAATGGAAATCATTTTAATAAAATCAATTTCATTGTAAGTCCATAATGTTTAATCTTTAACCAAGGTGTGTGTTTTTTTAAACAAATACTTGATTTTGCTATACAAGTCTTTATAAATTTAAAATAATAGTAGGCAGTACTCTTCCTTGGCTAATTTTTGTGAAATTTTGGAACTAATAAGTGATATAAAAAACTTTTATTTTAGTTTCTTTTTATATTATAATTACAACTAATATGAATATGTATATATACGTATGTCAGAATAACAATTTTAAGCGGCCAAATAGAAAGAAAATTTCCTTGCAATTTTCTATTTTTTTTCTACGTATGGCGCTGGATTATT
This sequence comes from Prosapia bicincta, assembly GCA_036971475.1. Classification (NCBI taxonomy): domain Eukaryota; kingdom Metazoa; phylum Arthropoda; class Insecta; order Hemiptera; family Cercopidae; genus Prosapia; species Prosapia bicincta. The sequence continues at coordinate 195,124,254 of JBAIZL010000001.1, forward strand.
ATTTCTGTTTGTTACATTTATACCCTTTCTTTTTTTGTCGCTTGCATTGTGTTGTAGTTTCTTTTCGTTTTCCTTTCGCATTTCCCGTTTGTGAAGCAAGGTTCGATACCGTTAATCCAATTTCCTTGTTTATTTTATTCTTTTCATTTATTTTTAACCCTTGAGAATTGTTTATGATATTGAGTGGTAACTATGGCAACAGATTAAGATTGTACAGTGGAGGTTTCTGCGACAACCAGATGGGAGCAAAAGTAAAATTCTTATGCTTCTTTGAGAAATACACTTTTAGCTATGGGAAAGTTGGTCGGTGCCAAAGGGCTAGATTTTGAACATGAAGATACTCGGTTCGAATCTAACCTGGATCCCCCAAATTTTTATAATTTAATTATTGAATAAATAATTGAAAAAACTGTGTTAAAAAATGTATTTGAATTGGATGAATAAAAATGTATTTTATTAATAATTGTAAATTTGTATACACGCACGCACGCGCGCGCGCGCGCACACACACACACACACACACACACACACACACACACACACACATATGTATAAGGAGAGAGTAAGCTGAAAGAAGGCATTGAAAAAATATGGTAGTCATACGACTGGCCAACAGAATGTAGTTGATAAATGATAATAGAATCTAGTTACAAAATTTAAAAATAAAAGAATGTAGCTAATAGGGATACCTTATACTGTCGAAGGTTTACTGAATAAAAATTTAATTAATTAATTCAATGGAAGACGGGTCTTAAAAATTGTCAGTTGCGCCAGGTTAATATTCATTTCAATAATTACATTACAAATATATAGCTGGATTCTATTATATCACCGCTACACCGTTATATTATTTTCATTCATTAATAGATTTATTATAGTTAGATTTATTTAATTGTAAATTAATATAAAGCCTATTTATTGGCTTATAAAATTTATTAAATATTATCATTTAAACTTAATAACGTAGAAAAATATAATATCTCAAATGTTCAAAAAGCTGTTTTACAACATAACCTACAACATAAAAACAGTTGTTGTATGAAATCATATCTTTTTAATTAATTTAAGCTAAACCAAACGCACTCAAATCTGTGATGACGCGAACTGAAGGATTTTCCTCCATGCCAAGAAGTGTCAGGGAAGTCCAAAGACTTTTTTACTTTAAAAAATCAATGTACTTGCTGTCACAGATATTTATCATATTTAGCAGTAATAAAACAATGCGATAAAGCTCAATAGGAATGCGTACGGAGAGAAAGATAAATATAAATAAACGTGAGGGTCGTAAAATTATTAACAGAATGAGAGCAAATGCCGCCGTTCAAGTTGAGGCAAACGTTCTAAAGTGATTTAAAACGAGCCGTAGCCATGTTGAATAAGTCTGCAGTAAATGAATGTGACTAAGCTTAGCGTTATTCTAGTAATAACTACAGATTTATAGAGTATAGCTACGTAGTTCCTCACTGAATGAGGTAACTCAGAGGTGACGTAATTTTGCCACAGTCATTGGATATTAACTTCCTATTTTTAATGTTTCAGTTGTTAAAAACTCTAGTTTAAAAACAAGCAATCGAATTAAATTTATGAGCTGTATTACGTTCAAATCATCAATCTGCAGATAATCTGGCAGATTTAACGAGTATATTTAACAAATATTTTAAAGCAATTAAAAGCATTTCCTTTTAGACATTATTGTATTATATGTGAGAGTGTGCGCCACTCTCTCTCTCTCTCTCTCTCTCTCTCTCTCTCTCTCTCTCTCTCTCTCTCTCTCTCTCTCTCTCTCTCTCTATCTCTCTATCTATCTATCTATCTATCTATCTCTATCTATCTGTCTGTCTGTCGGTGTGTGTGTGTGTGTGCGCCTCTCTCTCGCCCGCTCTCTCTCTCTCTCTGTGTGTGTGTGTGTGTGTGTGTGTGTGTGTGTGTGTGTGTGTGTTTGTGTGTGTGTGTGTGTGTGTGTGTTTTAACGGGTTTGCGCGTCTCTGTGCCTGTGTGCGCAGGGGGAAGTGTTGGTAAGAGTACCCAGTTTATGTACATCAGTAAGACTTGTTGCCTACTAGAATTGAGCACAGGGAAGTGTTTTTGAGTGTACCTTAACATTGTACTTGTACAGTGCTTGAACTGAACATCGCGATGAAGTGAAGACAAACCATTAGGACATGAAATGGAGTAGTGGAGGAAAAGAAATTGTGTTAAGTGGGCGGAGAAAAAAACAGATGTGGTAGAAAAGAATGTGATAAGAATGAAAAACCACCGGTTGAGATCGAAAGTAAACGGCTGTTGCAAAAATGGACGTAAACTTTCTCAGAAGGGTTCGAAAATAAAACAATAGCAGATAAGTTAGAATAAAGGAACATAAAATGAGGCAAAATAAAAAGTGAAAAGATAGAAGTAGAGTTTTAACTGAACTTAAGATTGGGCGGATGATTCAGTAAACTTAGTATATCTAGTACATTCCTAAGTGATGACGTAATATTTATCCAAAGGTCGGACATTGGATATCAACATCCTTTTTATCTAAAATGGTTCATTTCCGTTTAAAGTTCTATAAATAACATTACTAACCAAGTTTCTCGAATTTTACAGGCTACAAATGTCTCTTTTATACGTGAATAGACGAGCATAAAGCGATTAAACGTATTTGCCGTGTGTTTATACTCGTCTAAAGGAGCGAGGCATAACTTTCCGTAGAATCATAAAGCTTTTGTTATTCAATAAATGTACAATATTGGCTCGCTGCCAGTAGTAATGATTCTACATGAGAGAGCCTAATGGTGGTGGATGTTTTATCTATGTAAACCCAGACTCGATTCATCTGGCTAGAAACATACACTTATTACTAAATAAAAATTATGAATATAATTATCAATATTTTAATAAACAGTAAACAAATGAACCTTTTGGCTTTTGAAACCTGAAGATTCACATGTCCTCTCCATGCACCAATTCTGCCCTGTGCCATTTGAATCAAGTCCTAAAACGGTCGGTTATAATAATTTTGAAACCAACCATCCTATAAATTTCGACCTTGCTTCGAGACCAGAAACTTCAAGTCATGCCAGTGGATGGCAAAAGGAGTTGTTTTCAAAGCAATCGCCGTGTAACTTTTCGGGGTAGTTTTTAAGAAGATTGTAGCATTTTATGAGTAATGGATTAGCTTTGTGCGTCTTAGCGTACTAGTTTCCAACTGCTATTTTCTACCATAGGGAGGTTTTGGGTTGGACTTTAAGCAACCAGTATTTTGTGTGTGTTGCATTTATCAAAATTGCTTACTTTCAAACTTTATTTTTTCGATTTTATTTATTATTTTTTTTCTTAAAAAATCAGCTGCATGGCTTATCAGAATTTAAAACTAATTAATTATACAATCTCTCTATAGCGCCTATGTGACATTTTTGTTCACTCCAAAAATTTGCATAGCTCAATGCACTTAAACATTTTTTCAAGTCACCACTGTTTTTGAACTCATCAAGGATACTTTTTATTCTCTGGGCTAGTTTTTTTAATACTTTTTCCTTTTTCTTTCCATTTCTCAAAGTTTCTTAGATTTTAAAATGAAAAATGTCTCCATATTTATTATTTTTAGCTTCTCTGTGAGAAAAAAAAAGTTGGATGTCTTCCTTACAACCATGGCATTTAACTTGAAGTTCCGGGCCTCTACTGCGTTCTTTGTGCATTGAGACTGGCCGTGAACATTCCATGTGACGTGGTATGGTAGCATTTTCCAACCACTGCTGAATGAAATAGTACAAACATTCTGTTAGTTTGAAGTTGTCTCTGGAGCGTCTTTCATAACACTATGAAAAATTATTATTGGATGCTAACAACTATCGGAACAGGCTTCCTTACAATACGGTAGAGTATCGGATATGATTGATTATTGGATCCTTACAATTATCGGAACAGGCTTCCTTACAATACGGTAGAGTATCGGATATGATTGATTATTGGATCCTTACAACTATCGGAACAGACTTCCTTACAATACGGTAGAGAATCGGATATGATTGATTATTGGATGCTAACAATTATCGGAACAGGCTTCTTTACAATACGGTAGAGTATCGGATATGATTGATTATTGGATCCTTACAATTATCGGAACAGGCTTCCTTACAATACGGTAGAGTATCGGATATGATTGATTATTGGATCCATACAATTATCGGAACAGGCTTCCTTACAATACGGTAGAGTATCGGATATGATTGATTATTGGATCCTTACAATTATCGGAACAGGCTTCCTTACAATACGGTAGAGTATCGGATATGATTGATTATTGGATCCTTACAACTATCGGAACAGACTTCCTTACAATACGGTAGAGAATCGGATATGATTGATTATTGGATCCTTACAGTTATCGGAACAGGCTTCCTTACAATACGGTAGAGTATCGGATATGATTGATTATTGGATCCATACAATTATCGGAACAGGCTTCCTTACAATATGGTAGAGTATCGGATATGATTGATTATTGGATCCTTACAATTATCGGAACTGGCTTCCTTACAATACAGTAGAGTATCGGATATGATTGATTATTGGATCCTTACAATTATCGGAACAGGCTTCCTTACAATACGGTAGAGTATCGGGTATGATTGATTATTGGATCCTTACAATTATCGGAACAGGCTTCTTTACAATACGGTAGAGTATCGGATATGATTGATTATTGGATCCTTACAATTATCGGAACAGGCTTCCTTACAATACGGTAGAGTATCGGATATGATTGATTATTGGATCCATACAATTATCGGAACAGGCTTCCTTACAATACGGTAGAGTATCGGATATGATTGATTATTGGATCCTTACAATTATCGGAACAGGCTTCCTTACAATACGGTAGAGAATCGGATATGATTGATTATTGGATCCTTACAATTATCGGAACAGACTTCCTTACAATACGGTAGAGTATCGGATATGATTGATTATTGGATGCTAACAACTATCGGAACAGGCTTCCTTACATTACGGTAGAGTATCGGATATGATTGATTATTGGATCCTTACAGTTATCGGAACAGGCTTCCTTACAATACGGTAGAGTATGGGATATGATTGATTATTGGATCCATAAATTATCGGAACAGGCTTCCTTACAATACGGTAGAGTATCGGATATGATTGATTATTGGATCCTTACAATTATCGGAACAGGCTTCCTTACAATACGGTAGAGTATCGGGTATGATTGATTATTGGATCCTTAAAATTATCGGAACAGGCTTCTTTACAATACGGTAGAGTATCGGATATGATTGATTATTGAATCCTTACAATTATCGGAACAATCTTCCTTACAATACGGTAGAGTATCGGATATGATTGATTATTGGATCCTTATAATTATCGGAACTGGCTTCCTTACAATACGGTAGAGTATCGGATATGATTGATTATTGGATCCTTACAGTTATCGGAACAGGCTTCCTTACAATACGGTAGAGTATCGGGTATGATTGATTATTGGATCCTTACAATTATCGGAACAGGCTTCTTTACAATACGGTAGAGTATCGGATATGATTGATTATTGGATCTTTACAGTTATCGGAACAGGCTTCCTTACAATACGGTAGAGTATCGGATATGATTGATTATTGGATCCTTACAATTATCGGAACAGGCTTCTTTACAATACGGTAGAGTATCGGATATGATTGATTATTGGATCCTTACAATTATCGGAACAGGCTTCCTTACAATACAGTAGAGTATCGGATATGATTGATTATTGAATTCAATATTGCTTTAAAGGAATAGCTTAGTTAATATTTATCAGTATTCAATAGTAGAGCCGCAAATGGCACGGTGGCAGATTGCTTGGCCGCAAGTAAAGTGCTCTGTGGTCGCAAATGGCACGGTGGTAGATTGCTGGGTCGACACCAGGAAAAGTAGATGAAGTTAAGTAGGTTAAGGATAGGAAATAATCCATCCTTACTGAGATTAGGCAACAATAATGGTCTCATATATGGAGTAGCCTTGTTCTCAACAACTACTTCGGTGAAGAGATCTGTACAGACGTAATTGGCAACTCTTATCGAATCCCTTTTGGTGTCCTAGTAAAACTCTTAACTGTAGGTTAGGTAATATGTTAACTTGACTATGACGAAGGATTATGGCATCGCTAAACCGCTTAGGCACTTCCCGGAAGGATAGTGACGTCAACAAGTCTTCTTTTCACCTTCAGAGGCAAACTTACTGGCGGTAGACATTAGATAGACAATTTTTACGTAAAAGTAGAGGATATGTATAATAAAGATAATGATAACTTGAAACGCAGTATTCGGAGTGTTGAGTTATTGTTAAATTGTTCTTAATAATGCTAACAATGATGGTTGGCGAAAAAGGAAAGAACATTGTACGTATTATTTAGAAGTTATTTTTCAGAAGATATTTAGTGTTGGCTTAATAACTAAGAAGCAAAAAATGTTGACACCGCACACATGCATGCGCGCGCGCGCGCGCACACACACACACACACACACACACACACGCTAGCTATTAAAATTTATTGGAAACATCTAGAAATATATAAGCAAAAATTTACAGATAAAGTAATAAATGAACAGGTCCAAACCAACACGGAACATAAAATATATAGTCTACTTGGTATAAATGAGAGTCAACTTTTAAGAGTTTATTAATTACAGTGCTCTCATTCTCGAGCTTTAGAAGAATAAGGGAGTAAGAGTCTTTTAAAGCTCGAAAATGAGAGCACTGTAATTAACAAGCTCTCGAAATTCGACTCGCAAATATACCAAGTTAGATTTTGTTTAAGTACATTAAACTGTGATATATATATATATATATATATATATATATATATTCTGATACGTATTCCTTCACGAATGGAAAAATATGAAGAATAGTTATTATCTGGAGTTCCCACGTTTCGCTAGAATCTCATCTAGCATTGACGAGGTGAGCCCAACAACAGATGAAGAGCGAGCCAGATAATAACTATTCATCATATACAGTATATATATAATACAAGATTTTATACCAAAAATTCCAAGTATTATCCATTTAGTACACTTTCATGACCAAAACAAACGAGTTTTCAAAAACATTTGTTTTTAAAAACTGAAAAGCCTTAAAATATGATACAACTTTAAAAAAACTTTCACTGTATAAAAGAGTGAACGTCAAAATAATCCTAGACATTTTAAAATTATCCTATAAATATGTTTTAGCATGGCGTATGATTTAATAAATAAACTGTATGCAGTTTTATTATTTTTTTTCAGAAATGTCCTAACAATGTAACCGTCAATAATAAATCATAGCAAGTTTGTCAATGAAACACATCTGAGGAATAAAATGTTAGTTGTCACTTGTGTTCAGTTTATTTTTATCAGAAATTTTTCAACTGTTGTTTTGTAAACATATATTTCTAAACAATAAATCAAAACAATTATTTCTATAATTTACTTATAAGTAGTATATTTATATCTACAGTCAGTATATCTTATAAAAGAACAACAAAAAGTCACTACTCCAAACAGACATACAATTGTGTTTATTTTTTCACTGTTTATATGTTTTCCCTTTATATAATTTTTTTCATATCTTTCTCAATGTAAACAATTCACTAATCTTACAAGTCATTGTATTACAAATAGTTTATCTCACACGTCATTTTTAACTCAAATTTTTATTCTTAATTTACCCTTATAATTATTCGAAGGGGCAACTTAGAAATTATAAGACAATTGCCATGTCAACCTAGAGGTTTCGAGGAATAGTAAAACATAAACTACAGAATGCTAGACCTACATAAATGAACATTAATCTATAATTTTTTTTCTTTCTCTGGTTGAAAGCGGAATCGGTAAATTTCTCAATGCTGAATTGATCATCCCACGAAAACCACTCCTCACTATTAAAAAAATGCAACCTATCACGCTTGTTACAACAGAAAGAATCAAGAAGCAGAATTGGGATTTCGCCAAAGCATCTGTAAACATTGACAAGTCTACAGCCAAAACTAACAATAACCAGTCCATGTTGTTCTAACAAACACCAATCATAATCATGATGAAGTATTTTACTTTAAAATAGGCAAAGTTTATTTAAAGTTTTTATTCTGGTTCGGATTAAAAATTCGAGAATCCGTTGTATCACTGTCTTCATTATTTTACTTATTTCCGTTCATAATACAAACTTGAATTAAAAAATGTCTTGTAGAATGCGTTAGTACTAAATGAATTCCAACTACCATCTCTATTTTTGTTTGAATTTAATACAGACTAACAAACTGAAGCAATAAATAAAAATTAAAAATTTACAGTGTGGGCTACACAAAATACAATTGGAACTGGCCTACGGAAATGAACAAATCATTTGAAGAAAATAATTGATTGAAATCTGATTTTGAAAATTGCCAGCCGTGAATAAGGAAAGTTTCATTTCAAAAATTGGAATAAAATATATATATTTAATTATTATTATACTGAATTAACTGTAGTCAGATTTATTGAAATGTAAATTGATATATTTATTAACGAATAAAAAGACATTGGATAATAGTATTTCAACGTAATGGACATTAAATTAAGCAATATATAACATATAAATAATATTCGAGCTGGCTTGTGAGTGAAAGTTATAATTAAAGAATAAAAATATGGTACAACTCACAAATATAAATTTTTTTATTTCATACGCGTTTCATAAAATAGTAATATGTTTTACTAGTAATATAGGCTCATCAAAATTAAATATTTATAATTAACATATGTTATTTAATGTAATTATATTACTATCTGTGGCTATAAATTTCACAATGCCCAGATCTGATTTTCACTTTTGTTTTTACTTTTGTTAAAACTTTATAGGTTATGTTATATATATATATATATATATATATATATATATATATATATATATATATATATTAGTTAATTTGATTTGTGTATCTTCACTGAGGATGACGACAAATTAGTCGTTGAAACGCGTATGATAAAAAATTTTTATATTTGTGAGTTGTAACATATTTTTATTCTTTAATTAATATATATAACATACTTTTTAAAGCTTAAGCTGCTATACAACTTAACTTATAATATAAAATCAAATGTATGAAATCATTTATCATTTAATTTAAAGTAAAATATGAAGCTGACATATGTCTCATCATGAATGAAGCGTGATGGACGAGATGATTTTTTCCCGTGCAAAACATATAGTCATACCCAGCCAAAAGAGTATTCACTTCAAAAATTGTCCTTCTCTCTAATAATTACTATGTCCAAGTTAGTGTTCCCTCGATAACCGACCTTCACAAAGAAAGTCTCTGGTTAGCAATTACCGAAAACGGTGATAACTAAGTACAAAATAATCACAGGGTACATTAAAGGTAGGTGCCAATGCATGCTTGCTGGTGTCACCTTCCATTGTAATCACAAGCCTAATAATCAATAGCCAATGTCTTTAAGCAAACATAACCTTAAAACACGTAAACACTTCAACAATAGGAGCACAGTGCAAAAAGACATTGTTATGTCACGTGACATTTTCTTTGGTGGCTACTTCAAGGAATTTAACTTTAAGGCACTGTAACTACTATCTTAAAAGTTATTTTTTTAAATGACTTCTTCACAGTTGGATTGAAATTACCTCTAAATTGTTACGATGCTCGTTATTAAACTATTAATTTATACGTTCAGAAATAAGGTTTTGTTATGTCTGCTAAAATTTTAAATATTACACATTTCGATCAACATGGTTGATCATGAAATAATAAAAATAATTTGTAATTCTGTTGGGATATGGGATGATAAAAACTATTTGCCGTTTTAATCTATATGCAACACTCAAGACTTAACCTTTTCTTAAGCAATGTCTTACACATGACTTTTTTATTACTTCTTCTCTAAACAAACAAGACGTAAAATATTTTGTTAATATTATATATTACAATTAGTTATGCCGATAATATTATATTGTTTACTTTATGATAAATTGGAAATAAATTAGGCTATAGGAAATCACCACCAATTCTTTAATATAATCATCTTTGTTTCCATTAGGAACATGGCATACATTTGAGTGCCCTCCTCTGCCTTTCTTAACATTAAAACATTGTTCTCTGTTAACGCGTTTCGGAATGTTTCCATTTCCAAAACTTTCAATCCACTCTTATATTATCGAAAATATATACTGTATTATACAGTAAAAATACAGTATAGATTATTGATAATGTGACAGTGCATTAAGTGTTGAAAATGTAGACATTCCGAGGTGCGTCATCAAACAATGTTAGAAAAGGCAGTAGAGGGCACTGAAATATATATATCAATAATCATTGAAACGAAAAAACAATTCAGTGTCGTATACAGGATTCAATTTCGGGGGCAACCCTTCTCTTCTACCAAAAAGCAAAAGTTTTAATTAAATTTTTTTTTTTTTTGTAAACTTTTTGTACTTGGATAGTTTAGCAAAAATCCATATATAACTGTAGTAAATAACAAGTATAATTAGACAAAACGTATTGCGAAACAAACAATAAAATTAGAAATTAAATACTTTTTATGAAATTATTTAATATTTGTTTAAACAAAGCGTAATAATTTATATTTTACATTAATATTAAAAATTCTACCTGAGATATTAATATACCATATGGTTTTCGATTGATCTTTTATAAGATTTATTAAAATTTTTTAATTGATCAATGTTTTAAAAACGATCAATTTTATATACTTTATTTTTTATATTTTGGGAGGGGCCCGGACCACTTATCGGCTCTATACGCACCAATAAAACAGTTACTAACAGTTTTGATTTTCCATAGTCACTACGATTCAATTCAGTAATCGGTTAGTTTATGATAGACAAATTATTCTTCACACCCGAACCTACCTCAATCTAATAATTTGTATTATAGTTATAACAAAAAAAAATAATTTGACGGTACAAAAAATAAAGTGAAAATATTTTAACACAACCGAATTTACGACCACACATGAAATCCAGAGGTATGTTTGTTGTGCTAACTGCTTGACTTGCCACAGCAGCTGAACACACAGTTTAAACAAATTAATAAAATACTAGACTACAATTGAACTCTCAGAAATCAGAAAAAGTGCTTTAGAATAAAGGTAATAATCTTAATAAATGAAGAGGAAAACATTAGTTCCAAATTTGAGTGTATTTTTAAAGTGACATTATTTATGTATGACTATAATTAATCCAGGTCATGAAAACTATTTCTGGAATATGTCATTGTTGAAAAAGTATTTTTTGTATAAATTAAAACAAAAAACAAGTTACGGTAAATGAATTTATGTAATAGAATTTTTATTGAAAAGCCATGGATTTTATATAAAAAAGGACTAGAAATAATATTTGTAAGCAGGGGTGCAGCCAGGTGTAGGCACAGGGGGCATCCCCCCAAAACCAATTAATATTAGCAGAAAAATATTGGCCTATAAAACAAATATATTCTACTCAACCAATAATAGGATACAAAACTAACATTGATTATTATTTTTGTGAAGCGACACACAACGAACCACGGATACTACTAAAATATTAGTAATATTTCTGATTACTAAAGTAGCACAATTTACAAAAGGTATTACAGCCTAGTATATTTTAGCAAAACGGTTTCCCAACAATTGGGTAATTTTAAGTGCCAAAACAGCGTAAAATATGATTTTTAGAGATAAAAAGCTTATACATTTCCGCAGGGGGTTGCACTCCTTGAACTCCCGGGTCGTTGCCCCCCCTCCAATACATGGTCCTGGCTACGCCCCTACCTGTAAGCACCAGTTCCAAATAGTTTACTTGAAGGGGAAATAAGGTTTAGCAATTCGTCGGTCAGTTCCAAGACATTATATATTTTAGTAATTATGGGCAAAGTAGCATCTTATTTATTTGAATTCCAAACATTCCCATTTACTAATTTTACATCAGTTACTAAATAGCTCTTTATACCTTTTTATTATGTTTTTCAAAGAAAAAGACAGTTTTAATCCATCGACCATAGCTTACGCCATCGAACTGCATTTTAATTTATTCTTTTCTTAGCAGCCAATCACATTTACCAGCTGAGAGTCCCATAAGGAAGCGGTATAACCGGCCCATTATGCCTTATTACTACTCTGGGCAGCTCTTTTGTCTGTATTTATGGCTTAATTGCTCAGAGTCAGACAGTCGGGCTAGACTGAGTCACCCACTGACTGCATGAAAATGAGTCATTCTATTATCTGGCTCATATACTCTGAACGGGGGACTCATTCATGAGTCACAACATACAGTCACGACTTAAGGTAGCATTTTTTTATTGTAGTTTATTGCGTAGTTTACTGACATGGCAATGATGCCAAGATTGACTCCATCAATTCATCAACCGTTATACGTTGATTGAACTCAGTACTGGCCATCTTTTATTTTGATTTGATGATGAACTAGAAATCTGTTTACTTTAGATATGTCCTATTGTCAACTCATAGAGTAACTGAATTATTGGTTGATTTTGGTTGGGGTGATGTGAGGAGATAGTAAAGGGGTTAGAATAGTGTAAGACATGAATTACTTATACAATGGGTGAGTGTGTGTGTTGGGTGTAATTTGAAATGTTTTCATACTGACGAGTTGTATAGAATCGGCTATATTATTTAGTTTGTACAGAATTTGTAGGTTTAATTATATGTTTGTGTAGTTGTGGTTTGTGGGCATGAGGCGTTCAGTCGAATTATGATTTGTGAGTGCTTTTGTAATTCTCACAAATGCGTAAACTGACCTTCGTGTTTGGTAAATTTAGAAACTGGGCCATAAAATGCAAGCAGGTTTGTTTGTACCAGTAGAGTTGAAAATATCTTTTTGATGTTGGGTTCTGTTTGTTGAAGTTATTGTTTGCGGAGTACGCAGTTTTGCAACTATATTTACGAAATCTATTGGTTCGTGAGTTTTGAATGATCATCGTACCACCACAAACTTCCAAAATAATCACATAAAATCTCCATCCATCTGCGACCGTCTCTCCGTACTGCAGTGTATATATAACTCATTCACCTTCCTTGAACAATGATCGTAATTATTTCATAAAAATAAGTCAATGTTCTTATATATTACATTATTATTATATAAGACACGTGTTTAATTCTGTCTAATATGTTTAAATGTGACTTCGACATGATTATGTCCTACGGAAATTTACCAAAATAACCACGCGCGCGCGCGCGTGTGTGTGTATGTGTGTGACAGAATCACAATAATAAGTGGCAAAATAGAACGCAAAATTAATAATTAAAAGTAATCAATCAAATTTAATTAACGAATTAATATTTAAATAAAACTGTATTAACATCAAGTGTCATCCTCTACAAGTTTTAAAAAATGTAATTGAACTTGAGAAGATGAATAAAAAGTATTTTATTAACGTTTGTAAATTTGAGCAGATATAAATATAAAATATATAAAGCAGATTAAATGTTTCAATAAATTATCTTTTTCATTCTTTCTCGATCTTTCTGATAAAACATCAGTCGGGTTCCCGTATCCTTGACAGTGATGAAGTGTTTCGCAATTATTTGAACTATTTCATAATAGCCTATTTACAAATCATACATTTATGCAAACATTTTCTCATACTTCTTTTTTCAAAAGTGCAAAAATAATATATACAAGATTATATACAAAAATTGTATCTATAATGCATTACGGAAAGTATTTTATATTTCAAAAAACAAAATGCTTTTTTTGATATATTGGTCTACAATGTTGAAAATGAGAAACCAATATGAAAAGCAGGCATAAAAATAACAGCTATACCAGACCCTTAAAACCAGTTTCCAACTGAAGCCGTTCTGAAAGACGTTAACAAAAAAAAACAGGCTTTAAAACTCTCAAGACGTTTGGATGTGCAAATTGCAATACTTGGTTATCTTGTTCAGTAGCGCCCCATTCAATTCGTTTGGGAACCGAACTAGGGCCACGCACAACACCTGTCACCCTACCCCCTCTTCGCCCCAATACAAACATCTGCTGAATACAGAGTGGCTACGAAGTAACGCGCTAATTTGCAGACGTGTTCAATAAATTGTCAAAATAAACCACGGTGCAGTAACGGTCTTGTTTGATTTTTATGGTGCAAAGGCCCAGCAGAACACTTCATTGTTTCAAAAATTATTAGTTAATGTTGGCTGTAGGTTTTTTTCGAACTTTTACCCATTTTTCTACATAATTTTAACAGACCCTAAATAAATTACCTAATAAAAAAAACTTTATTTTCGAACTTTCAACTCATTTTCCTATACTTTTAACTGAACCTAAATAAATTAACTAATCAAAATCACTTTATTTTCGAACTTTTACCCATTTTTCTACATAATTTTAACAGACCCTAAATAAATTACCTAATAAAAAAAACTTTATTTTCGAACTTTTAACTCATTTTCCTATACTTTTAACTGAACCTAAATAAATTAACTAATCAAAACCACTTTATTTTCGAACATTTTCCCATTTCCTACATAATTTTAACAGACCCTAAATAAATTAGGCAATAAAAAACACTTTATTTTCGAGCTTTTACTCATTTTTCTACATAATTTTAACGAACCCTAAATAAATTAACGAACCAAAAACACTTTACTTTCGAACTTTTGCCAATTTTATGTACATAATTTTAACGGATCCTAGATAAATGAACCAATAAAAAACGATTTATTTTCAAGCTTTTGCCCATTCTTCTACATAATTTTAACGACCCTAAATAAATTAACTAATCAAAAACACTCTATTTTCGAGCTTTTACTCATTTTTCTACATAATTTTAACGGACCCTAAATAAATTAACTAATAAAAAATACTTTATTTTCGAGCTTTTACAGATTTTTCTACATAATTTTAACGGACCCTAAATAAATTATCAAATCAAAAATACCAATTAAAACACATATCTTTCTCGCCCTACAGAAACAAATCCAAATCACTAAAAGAGAGTTAATTCGTTCTTTCAACTGGTAGACAAAAAATATAAACCCTTCCTGTCAAATAAAAGACTTTTTACTGAATGTTTTACAGCTGCATTAGTAAATAAGCGGAACGTACAAACACAGACGCAATGAATAGAAACTACGTAAATATGATGAGAATGTGTTCATTTTTCACCCAAAACTCAAAACATTTTTATAATACAATTGCTCTTTTAATTGATAACTTAAACCAGTTGTCTAAATCTCCCCATTGGCGTCGATTGAATTCAATCTGAACTCAAAAATTTCTCTTTGTCATTAAGTAGCTACTAAATTGCGAATTCAACAAATTTTTTTCTAATACATTGAATGTTCTATGATTTCTTTCTAATTATATTTTAAGTAAAAACACATTTAGACTAACATCGCTTATTAGTCATTATGTGCAAGTTAGGAACTTAGTAGGAAGCACATTTTTGGAAGTTCTTTCTCTTGTTGGTTTTAGGGCGAAGATTCGATCATGGCCTAAGAAGAAAAAGGAAAAATTCTGTAAACAACAGATTTGAAGAAATATACAAACAAAACGTCTTAACAGCAAATAAAACTTCCTATTTAAACCCCATATGTACATTCCGTTTTAAAGCAATCATTTAAAAATAAAGTCTTTTTGTAATAATTTGCTTTAAAGTTTTATTTGTGGTTAAGCGGTTTTATCGATTTAAAATAAAAACTACGCCACAGTAGCTTCACGATGTTAAATTTGAATAGAATACGAGCATAATACTCTGCTCTCTATTGCGATTATACGGAGGTGTAACCCTTCTCGCGAGTGAAAAAGAAAAATGGGAAGGAATGAAAGTCAAGTAAACAGAACAAAAAGATCCCTTAGTACTAGGGTGGAGATAAATGACGGGCAGAGTGTTTTCCTCTTATTTGAAATAGACCTACTCTCAACCGGAGCCTAAGTGATGACTGTGTAGGAAAAGTATATGCAAGCCTAAAATATACATCCCTAAGAAGAAGAAGATTGAGATATTGAATATGGTGAAATGATGAAGGCCCATATATTTATGCAAATAGGCCTATATGTCTCGTCTAGTTTAAGATACATAACCTTATTTATTATAAGTTTATAAATTCCAATTTTACAATTTTAACGTAGCCTTTTTATAAATTTGTAATTTAAAGTTCAATTAAATATACCCTAATAAATTAACTTACATAATTAGCCAGCATGTGTAACTTTATGCACCACTAACGTATTCAGAAATAATAGACTATAGGCCTAATTAGACGCTTTACATTACATTTTAACTGCTAATGAACAATACAAAAAGTAATATATAGCTTACTAACAATAAAAAATACAGATGAAATGCATATTTTAATCAAATTAAGACATTTCTCTACATACAGGAAATTGCGATTTAAAATTACACAACATAACCTCCAAAAACCTAGATGTGTGTTAAGACAAACAGCTGTTAGCATTAAACGCCATTCTTTTATTTGGGGAAATATTCGTGACAATTCGTTTTAGTTTGCAAAATTTGATGTCTGAAATGTGACATCACATTCTTACAGCTTTACTCATGTCGAATAAAGAACTAGAGCCCTATTAAAGACGTTTACACTTTAATGTAAACTAATTATGTCCCTCTTGGCTACGGAAAAATTCTAAACTTATCCGTCATATTTAAGTATTATAAACATAGAAGTAAAACTTTTGCGCAAAGAGTCAAATATGAAATGATATACTATATACAAATTTAATAACTAAACAGAAATGTTAAAAAGAATGTAATAACTAAAGGCTAATCAAAGTGGTAGAGTAGAAATATAGATGTAGCGACAAACAACAAAAAAAGTAATTAAAACAAAGCCTAACAGAGTTTATAGACCTTTGCGTGACTAGTGGTCAACATATTTCTCTTCTACCTAACAAAAACCAAACCACAGGTCGTCCACCCGAGTTTTCTTTATACTATAAATCGATATTAAAAACTAAAACACGAATCATTCTGGACATGAAGTTTAAAACTACATAATGATCAAACGTAAAGCAGTTTAATCTGTGCCTGTATGAAACGTTTTGAATATTTCGAGGATAATAAAGATCACATTTTAGGCAACAGTTGACAAACCAGAATGTAATAACTAAAGGCTACTCAAAATGGTAGAGTAGAAATATAGACAAACAAGAAAAAAAAAAGTAATTAAAACAAAGCCTAACGGAGTTTATAGACATTTGGTTAGAATAAACAAGTAACATCATTTTGTTTTTAGTAAATTTCTACTAAAGTCAACAAAGGAATTTTATAGTTTATTTTTATTTTATAATTACAATTAATATAAATATGTATATATTTATATTACATATTGAGTGGCCAAATAGAAATCGAATTTCCTTGCAATTTCCATTTTCTTTTCTATGAGTATTGTTGAACTATTATTTTTGTTACTATTAAATACGCTTTCTTTTTTTGTCACTTGCTTGTTTCTTTTCGCTTTCCTTTCGCATTGTCCTTTTCTGAAGCAAGGTTCGATATCGTTAACAAGATTTGTTTGTTTGTTTTAATCTGTTCATTCATTTATAATCCTATAGCATTATTTATGATATTGTGTGGTAACCATGGCAACAATGGGGGTTTCGACGACAGATGGGAGCAAAAGAACAATTCATATATTTTTTGAGAATCCACTTTTATATAACAGTGGGAAAGTTGTCTCACTGCTAAAAGCACTGGACTTTGAACATGAACACGCTCATTTTGAATCCGACCTAGACCTAGAGAATGTGAACTAATAGAAGGAATTGAAAAAAAAACAAAATTAGGTTTCCCAGTAAGACATTCGAACATCACGACTTTTTTTGGAAGACAAAGGAAATTGGAGGCTACTCATTCACTTCACCAATCAATTAGTTTACGAATGAAACTTAATTTTTTAAATCTTTAACCAAACCTGTCCGAACCGAATACTACATAGCTATTTGTAAGATATCTATGTTGCAATGCAGTCTAACACATAACAAAAATGCGTCTAAGTTGAGTCTCGTTCGTTGAGTTCACTTTTTGTTTACTTAAGTTATTTGAAAACGTCGGTCACAATAGAAAATCCTATAAAGTTATTCGCTACATACTGAATGCCCAGAATATTTGGCTAAAAGAAATGTATCGGAAAATTGACCAATTTTCGATATTGTAAATTTTTTTTCAATAGTGAAAGTGCAACGAATGACTTTCCTCCGAGAGAATTATGTGATCAACAGCGGAAGAGAAAACATGTGTAACGATATTTTCAGCTGCCGGTCTCCTGTCATTTACGAACCACTTGGGAGAAATTTGAGATATGAGATAATTAAGAGAATTAAAAATAGTATTTGAAATTATTCAGAAACTATCTCCAAATGTTGAGACATTTACAAGAAATGTTTACCTGTCAAAGTTATCTTTGCTTAGTGTCAATGGTGTCAGCCATTTAAATAGTTAATTTTTCTATTTCTCAACATTGTTTTGCTACTGAGAATATTTGTCTTTACGGAAAAATATATCAGCAAGATGGCACAGTAGGCTTAAGTATTGCTTCATAAGCAATAACCTGATCTTTCAAGGGTATAATTCTTAAGGAAAGCGATAATCTTTTCAGTCGATGTACATACACGAAGAACACCAAAAACCCCAAGAGTAAAACATCTAAATAGAAATAAAGAAGATTCCGTTCGATAAGATTGACTGTATGACGGCGGTCCTAAGTTGTAGTTTGGCTAACATACAAACAGGAAGTCTCCTAATTGAAGCCGTTAATTGATCATAAGCTCTAGTTTTTATCTCATATTTTAACTAATTAGTATAATAATTACGTAAAGCTTCAAATAATTTATAGACCCTCAATTATTCGGTAATATTGAATTTAATTTCACCGAAGAAGTTAGATCTTTTCGATCAGTAAAATTCGTCTACTGAAAATAACACACAGATACAACCAGCTTGGTTGTATAGCGTGGTCAATGCAGTTATCCTTGTCCAATGACTCATCTGTGAGCCTCGACAATGCGGTCATCTGTGCAACTTAATATTCAAGACGTGAAGGAAACTTTAGTAGTTTTATGCTATACAGACAATTAGATCACACATTCACTTCTGAAAAGGCGTTTGACTAACAATGAGTTTGTCACGTGTTGCTTATCGGCTGATGCGTTTTAAAAGAGTTTCAACTCGAAATTTTCGCTGCCTTTCATACGCCCGTGTTATTTATCCCTTGGAGAGCGTTCAAACGTTTTCAATTTTGGAAAAATAGCACAAAAGTGGAAACAGAAAAATGTTTACCCTCAGAGCCTTAAAAATAAGAAAAACGCTCAAAAGCCTCTGACGAACATGATGCAGATTTACGATTTTCCACAGTTTGTCTTGATTTCTTAAAGATATATTATTAACTATTAGATTTAATATTTAAGTTATTTAAATTTGTGGCATATTTTGTATATATAAAGTTTCAGGTTTCCTTTGGATCTGACTAAATATCATAAAAAAGTTAGTGACAAAAGGAAAAATTCTGCTATTTAGAGCAAAAGTTGTCCAAATTACAAGGTGGCTAGGCCGAAGCTCAATATTTGGACCAAAAAAACGGGCTACACCAGTGTGGTGCAGGGTCTGAGATATCTATTTACCGAGGGGTATGGAATTAATATTACTGCCCGGGGGAAACTTTTTTAAAATTACATGCAAAATGAGCATTTTGAGGCTGTTAAGATGGCGTCAACTGACTGACACACTGATCCAATTTTGTACAATTTTATTAAATAACTGTATCTTTTTAAGGTTGAAAAACTATTGGCCAGCCGCATAGAATTACCCGGCGGACCGTATGCGGCCCCCAGTTGAACAACCCTGGCCCAGACGATGTTTTATAAACACTAGACATATACCATGATAGACAGAACACTGTTGTATCTCTCTTGGTGGAAGATGCTTACTTACACACCTGAAACTAATTCTATTAAAAAATAATCTGTGATATAACAGTACCCTGGTATTTTATCTCCCTCTTCGTTACCTATAGAAAAAAGGTACTTCCGGACATTGTCCACAATGTTTTACACTAATGGATTTTTTTTAAAATTAACACCTTTAAAATATGTTAAAGTGTAAAAACCTAACCTATATCGTTTCATCGTCAAGCAACAATAGCTCTTTACTCTACATGTAATTTTTTTTTTAAAGTTGTTAAATGATTACTCTGACTAGTGAGTAGGTAGGCTACCCCCCCCTAAGAAGGATTCTGTATACAGGTAGGCACATGCCATCTGAGAGAGGATATAAAAGAGGGGGCTCATTGCCATACGTAGAGTACCAGAGTTAGACCTACCCTCTATAGGGGTTATAACAGATCCCCTTTGCGTACCCCTTGATAGGAGAAGATTAATAAAGTGTAGATGAAATTTCGTGGGAGTGAAGAAAGGTAATAATCATCCCTTGGTATTGGGAGTAGGGGCAAATTGTGGCACGACTTGAGTAGGGTCGTGCTTGACTGAAGTAGGTGAAGAGAGGGGCCTACCCGTCACCCGAATATACAAGTAAGTACCATGTTAGGCCTATATTATTTAAACGAGTTTGAAAAGTGTTTAGGTGGCCAAGCGACATCTGTTCAAATAGAAAAAACTCAAAATTTAATGCTTCAATTATTTCGTGAAAAAATGAATTATCAAAATTATTTCACTTGAATTTGTGAAATACGGCAGATCAAACATTTTTATTACAATGTTTAAAAACACGAAATTTATAACTGGGCGTCTATAAGATAACTTTAAACGTAATATAACTTCTTATATATTACGCAATTTACGTATGAGAAAGGAAATGAAATCGAGAAGAGCTGAAGTTTCCGTGGTTACCGAAAGATGTCACGTCCGCAGCATCCTGTCTCATTCTATTTCACAACTTCATGTGAAATTACTGCCCAGTAGGGTTGTTGTTGATTTCAACCGTATGAGTTGTGATACAAATATGGGGCTGCAGCCTTCAGGGCTCCACTCTTCTTACGCAAGCGATAACCCCCCCCCCCCGCATTTTCCATTACGGCTATAAAATCTATTCATTTTATTTCAATTTTGAATTAAATCGACTATTTAGTTAAGCACTGTCTTGTACGGTGCATCTGAGTCCTGATTTTATAGGGGCTTAACCTTTCTCTCACACTTTCATAAGTTAATACTGTCACCGGCACACGTGAATAGCCCTGGCCTAAGGCAGGTCAAGACGATAAGTTCATTCCCAAAAACATTTCTAACACAAAACATCAGATTTACAGAAAATTACAATGCAGAAACGTGATCATATATAATTTATTTTGTACACCCGTTCTCATTAAAATTAGTATTTTTACCTATCTGTAAATACTTATATTACTAAAATATAACTACTAAAAAACTACCATATGGTTAGGTTATATTTGTAGTTCAGGAATACATTGATGCGCATGTGCAGAACTGAAAACCTGCGCGACTCATTTCTACACCAGGACTCTTTTCGTGCGCCGGTGACAGTAATTGCTAATATGTTATTACCGTCAAAAACATAAAAATTTCAATGCATTTTAAAAAACGAAAAATCGCCAAGAATACGTTAGGCGGCAGTCTTTTTAAAGGATTTAGGAATTTTATATTTATAATTGTAGAAATATTAATGAATAGCACAAGACAATTAATACTTTTAATAATTTATTTTGTAACATTTCAACCACGATAACAGAAAATACCTTTTTCATAAGACCATTATCAAGGCACTAGAATTACAAAAAACATTAATTAAATTTAATAAATTATTTCAAGACTTTAGTATCACATCGTAATTAAATTTTACATTTCTGATTTAGACAATCTTCGAAAATTACGGAAATAAAGTGGAAATAATTTCTATATCTGTGGATTTAATCGTTAATAACGATCTGTGATTACCTTATTGGTGTTTCAGTGAAACTTGTCTTGTCCAACTTAGCATTCAAGTAAATTTTTGGAAAAGTACTGAGACAAAATGTTATCCATCACACTAATCAGGGTTTCTGTGTTTAACATGATTTTGTCAGTGTTTTTTTTTATAAATTTACATAAATTATAACCTCTGATTAGTAATTTTATAATACAATCTATAATGTTATATTGCAATCGCTTCAGAACCTTTGGTCCATAGAATAACAAATACAAGGCTTTGGAAATTCTCTTCTTACTTCTGTTAGGAATATTCCTATACATTTAAGTACCGAAATCTTGTTGATGTTCATGACGAGCTAGTTGTTAATTCTTATTACACTTTTGGTATTACTTGCGACCAGACTTTTTGTTAACTAAAAGTTGTTAAATTGTTAACTTACACTTGGAGGAAACGTTTTCGTATAACAACTTTTAGTTAACAAAAATTCTGGTCGCAAGTAATAGCAAAAGTGTACAAAGAAAAACATTTAAGTTAATTTGTCTGTCTTTCCTAACATTAAAATATTTTTCTTTGTTGACGCGTCTCGGAATAACTCCATCCTCAAAACTTTAAATATTATATTAAAGAAAATACTAATTAAGGTTTTGAGAATTATTCGGAAACGCGTCTAAAAAAACAATATTATAATGTTAGGAAGGGAGAGAAATATGCTCAAATATGAGGTTCTAGATTTATCATTAAATAAATGCACTTATCAACGGACACTACTCATTTGTCATTGTAAATTCTTTTAATAATGCAATCCCAGAAACACAACTCGCTGCATTAACACGGCGAACTGAAGCCGTGAAACAGGAAATTCCTGACCGGATATCATAGTGGGCAGAACAGAGAATATATGTTGGCTTCGAACCATATATCCGGAACAAATGGTCTAATTATTGTGAAGTTGTACAGTGCAAGGCCATCAAGTCTTGAATGTAGAATACGGGTTGCCTCCTTGCTAGTGTTAAACAGGTTACATCTCATTGAGAACACAGATTAGTATCTTTTAATCTAATTGCCTAATTGGGTTTTTAGCAAATGCACGAAATTTAAAAATTATCTCACAGATACATATTGTAAAGACAGACTAAATCATATAGTATTAAGAAGTTTTCACCTTCCCTTCAAAATGGAACTTTGTACCACTATTTTAAAACCCATCTTCATTAAACAATCTTCATTAGATAAATAGATTACCAAAGAAATTTACAAAGACATTCAACTATCCTCCTTAGATATTTCGTTTATTTTAGCTTGAAATTTATAAAGTATTCTATTTAATTAACACCCTCTCTTATACTTACAAACATAATGTACCTTCTATTTCTATTTCTTTTAGGGGTGATGACAGAGTTGAATATACTAATTTTTGTATCAATACTAATCCCGTTTTATAGTATATTTACAATTTAGAAGTTCTATGTAACAAACACACAGTTAAAGTTTAATGCTAGATGATATTATTATAATTTTTTTAAATATTAAACACACGATGTTTTATTGTACTTCTTGGCGAATTTTATAAAAAATTCAATAATTAGTATCAGGTTCAGTTAAAAAAGGCCTACGTCAACTGTAAGGGAGAGGAGGTTAGGCCATATATTTTCCAAATAATTTATTAGGACAAAACACTGACAGTAAACTATTTAAAACACAAATTAGTCTTACCCCTTTGGTTATATTAGAAGAAATGTACATCCGAATTTTCAAAAATGGGTACTGTGCTGAAAGGTTTATATCGTTGACTTTTGTTTAATTGTGAAATTTTAAAATTAATTGTATACGGTGGCGGCTCCAGGGTAGAAAAAGGGGGAACCTGCCCCCAAGACCGGTCAGTATTTACACTAAATACAATTGCATTACTTCAAAATAAGAGGATATTTAAAGGTTAATATTTGCTTATGGAATAGAAATGGTTGTTTAAAGACAGCGTTTTTCTTTGACAGTTACAATATTTCGTTACATTGTTGACATCCACACACCATTCGTATGTGGAGAGCTACACAAGAAGCCCGGTAGGCTTTTTACACAACTTTTAAACCCCCCCCCCTCTCCCCAGGATGAAATTCTTGATCGCCACCTGAATATAAATCTTCAGGTAAAGTCAATTTAATTTGTACACAAATGTATCAATATCGTATTAACCCATCTAATATTAAATATTATTTGTCAGTTTTTGAAGTGTAAACCTCTACGAGCGTACATTTTTCGACGGAGGTAAACTGTATGACGACAGATTTAAGCCTGTATTCTGTTAAATTGAAAAATGTTACCGAAAATTTCTGAAGGCCAGAAATAAGGCTAGGTTAACGGTAACAGCTGTTTTCGTCTTCACTTGAGGATATGTGTAAATCATTTTCAAAAATATTTTCAACGTTTTCATTGCCAGTATATGTAAGTATAATTTGATTTTGAACACTTGTTACTAAAGCATAGAAACACTAAGTGTAACCACTTATTTTTTAAGTGGTTAACCACCACTTACTTTTTAACCTGTAACCACGATGAAGTGGTGCATACATCGTTTCGAAATAGAGAAGCGTTGGAAAGATTTTCATAAATAAATTACCAAAACATTTCTAAACTTTTTACTTTTAATCTACTGAAACCCCAAGAAACATCAAGTGACTCTTGATGAGGTCAAAATCTTTTTTGAAGTAAAAAGAACGCAAGAAAAGAGCGGTTATAACATCACTCATGTTTAGTTTGAAGAAGGGGGAGAATGGCAACAGCGCAGCGCTCGTCGAAGTAGACACCGGATGTGGAACGTTTTTTTAACAATCGTTTGGTGTTACGCATAAAGAAGACAAACATTGATTTCTTAAAAGCCTAGTTACCATAAAAGTAACGACATTTCTATTTACCAGTAAATAATTTCAACTGTAGTTAAAAATAGCTGAGTAAACTAATTTATGTATTGCTTTGTGACTGAAAGTTTGCACATTATTAGAAACTTCTGAGTCATCTAAATTAACATTATTTTCTTAGAAAAATAATGCAATCATTTCTAAACACGTTGACATTACATTACAATATAGCAAAACATATGTAGGCCTATTTCATTACAAAGCATTGTAAGTAACACCTATTATAACTAATACTGAGTTGTCTTTAAGTAACTTAGAAGAGAGAAATTTTATTTTTAACTTCAATGTAGGGAATAAACAGAATTGTTTTAAAAATAAATTAAATTTTATAAACTTTAGACTAGACTATTATTTGTAATTGACTTTTTAATCCCTACATAATAATTTGGAGCAATTGTGGTGTAGTTATTAATATTAAAAATAAATATAACCTCTTAAACCACAAAAATCTTTTTTTTATCCTGATGTACATTTCGATTGCAAAGCAACATCTTCATAGGAAATTATTACAAGACTAACTCCAAGAGTCAAGTTAGTCCTGTACAAGACTAACTACAAGATTTAGTCTTGTAGTAGTTTTCTCCGAAGATAATTGCTTTGCAATCGAAATGTACATCAGGACAAAAAAACGATTTTGTAATATAAGAGGTTTTATTTATTTATAATTAAAAATTTTAATAGGCTAAAGATTAATTTTAATTGAGCTTAATTATAAATTTATGGTGTCTCTCGATGTGTTAACTTATATTATCGTCCAAGTTCAATAAATTTAGGTTAAATATGGCGAATAAAAACTGTAAAAAAGCCGAGCCAAATAAAATTGTAGGATACAGTGTCACATTTCATTTACAATCAACTTATTTTCAAACAAGTTTGAACAAGGTACATTTAAACATGTAAAAATAAACAGAAAGACAAATCTAACAAATAAAATATTACAGCTTAAACGTTTGACAACCAAGTTAAGTTTTACCTATAACTTCACTTTCTGGATTTGTTTTAGCAACAATCTATTATATTATGAACCCAAATCTATCTATTATGGGGTCTATTATATTATGAATTAGATTTCTGAGAAGGTAATCCGGGGCATTTCACCCTTTGCTTCTATTTTGTTGCAGCCCTGACTTTAAATTTTATAATTACGAAATACTAAATAAGACAAATTGTTAACCCTTCGATCTCACAAAGGCATTAAGAGCCCTAATATTGACTCCCTGACAAAATTTTGCCATATTCTGCCAACAATTCTAAAGAAATACGAATGTTTGTTTAAATGTAAAACCTGTGTGTGCAGAAGCAACCGAAACCTAAAAAAGTAAAAAAACCAGAAATATAATTTTTTAAAAGTCAATTCCTACTTTAATCAACAAAGAAAAATTTTATTTTAGTTTCTTTCTATTTTATAATTATAAATAATATAAATATGTATGTACATATGTCCTAATATCTTTTTTTCCGTCACTTGGTTTGTGTTGTAGTTTCTTTTCGCTTTCCTTTTGCATTGTTCGTTTGTGAAGCAAGGTTCGATAACCATAATGCAGTTTTTTTTGTTTATTTTATTCTGTTCATGCATTTTTAATCCTAGAGTATTATTTATGATATTGTGTGGTAACCATGGCAACGATTTAAGGTTTTTCATTTATACCTTTGAAAAGTTAATTTCTAGTTAGTTGGTTCAGAGCCAGAAAGCGCAAACTTCGAACATGAAGATACACAGTTCGAATCCGACCTAGACAACCCAAATGCTTATAATTTAATTATTGAATAAATATTTGAACAAACTGTATTAACATCAACTGTCTTCCACTATAGGTTAAAAAATGTATTTGAACTTGAATAGATGAATAAAAAAAATGTTATTAAAGATCGAAAATTTGTACATGATATATATCAGGTGAGTGTGAGCTAATAGAAGGAATTTAATATGACAAAAATCATATGATGCCATTAAAATATAAGTTAAGCTAAAATTAACTGATAAATGAATAATAATATATGTAATTAGTAGCAAAAGCCTACTATACATTGTAATGTCTATGATAATACATGATTAATAATGTAACATTTTAATTTCATTGTCCTGCCGACTTTGTGACAACCAGGACATCATGCCAGCAGAGTACATATTTCAATGTACTGCGTTGGAACTTGTGGTAAATGTGTGCCTACATAGGCAGCTGTACATTGCACTAAATAATTGCCAGACATGCCGAAAATAGCGTAGTTAGAAACAAAACATTTTCTACAAATAATAAAACGAATTATAGGACATAATACGTTATCCCTTAATTTAATCAAATATACGTTACTTCTGAATATACACGAATTGAATTTCGAAAAGATTTAAACATAACCTCCAAATATCTTCTAAACGTAGAAGTAAAACAGCTGTAACGCTAACAGAACCGCTATAAATCTGACCCTATTTCGTTTCACAAATCTAAAGGACAAATCTATTAAGATGGCCGCTTTATAAAGTCAAATTAATACAGTTTTTCTCCCGTCGGAAAAAGTGTCAGGCTCATCTAATGAAATTTTCACTTCAATGTTTTGTCTCAGCACTTTATAACCGGAAAGAACTCGGCGAAGTGTTAAAAGACAAAGACAATCAGCTGCAACTTCTAAACAGATGCGAATCGCACCTCTTCCGGTTCCTGTTTGAAACTTGAAGTTCTAGGTTAGGGTGTAACTAAACTTTAATGACTGTTATCTATATTCATAAAAACAAATGAAACAGTTTAGTGAAATTTTTTTTCTTTTTGATTAAGTTTTAAAATTTCATAGTTTAGCAAATTTCATAGTTGAGCTTTAAAATTTCATAACTCTCGGTTTTGTAATTTAGTCATTTCTCGATGAAAAACTATTTTACATTTATAGTAATTTTTGTAAAATGTAATTTTAAGTTTTACTTTATGGCACTTTTTACTGAATCGCTTTAACTTCATGCCTTAACATGTCAGTTGAAACGATTAGAAACGAGTAGTGTAAAAAAACATTTCAAGTCAATTTCTACTGAGGTCAGCAAAGAAAAATTTTATTTTAGTTAGTTTTTATTTTATAATTACAATTAATATAAGTATGTATATACTTATATGACAGGATCCCAATATTAAGTGATAAAATAGAAAGGGAATTTCCTTGCTAATTTTCATTTACCTTTTTATGCAATATATGGCGTCTCTATTTTTGTATGTTACTATTTATTCGCTTTTTCCATTTCTAATTTATAAAGCTGATGGTGGTCTATAGCTTCTCATTCTATCCATCTTTTGTAAAACATTTTATTTTTAAGTAATAGACTTCTAGCTATGGAAATGTTGGCGAAGTGCCAAAGCACTGGATTTCAAAAATGTAGTTCCTCTACATCCGACAGGGATAAAAAGTTTTTAAAATTTTAATTAATGAATTAATATTTGAAAACACTGTATTAACATATATTGTCATCCACTATAGCTTTAAAAATTCTTATTTGACCTTGAATGGACGAATAAAAATGTTTTATTACGATTGAAAATTTGTACAAGATATATATATATATATAAGGAGAGTGTGGGCTAATAGAAGAAATTGAGAAACAGTATCAGCCATAGGACTTCTGAAAAAGTGCAACTACAGAAATTTTTATTTACAAAATAAAATCTTGTAAATAATCAAAAAGTCGATAAGAATGATACACAACTTCATGTAATTGTAACACTCTTTAATTGTAACACAACTTCATGTAGTTGTAACACTCTTCCATTGTAACACAACTTCATGTAATTGTAACACACTTTAATTGTTGAATTATCCTTATATGCTATTGTATATTTTAATGTTCTATAGAAATGACATAAACCTCATGCAAGAAAGAACATAACATAACCTTATTTATTATTACAATTTTCCATTTTAAAATTTTAATTCTAATAAACAAGCCATACTAAAATAAACTTAATAAATATACAACCCAAAACGTAACATAACCTTATTCATCTTTATAACTTACATTTTAAAATTACATTATACAATTTATCAAATTTACATATTTAAAAATTTCACATTTACATTTTATTAAATTAAGATTTATACTTAATAATAAATTAATGCAATTAAAAATAAATTGTCATAAAAAAATTGGTAGCCTAATTATATTGTTTAATTTACTACATTAACAGTAAGTTTAGTTACTGCATTAACATTAACATTAGGAAAAAATATATATTTTTCGTCAAAAGTTTTAGATTACTGATAATGTACGATATAGATGTAGATACGGGAAGTAACATGGTACTTTCTGTAAAATACTGTATTAGAGAAAATTACTTCTATAACATAGATAATATATTACTTACAAAGAGTTTTTGTGTGGAATCATACTTAAATAATTTATTCATATAGGGCATACACGATATTTCTAAACATACAGAAAATGCAAATAAAAATTATTTTAACATATCCTCCAAGCAACGTCTAAGTGAGGAGGGTAACAGCTGTTTGGCATTATAAAAATGTATAATATTTGTTTAATATACCAATCGCCATATGTTATGAAATATAACCGTCATAAAATATTTTATAACCGCCATATTTTGCATTCGGAAATCTTCGGGACAAAATTCGCTAACACCCGATTGGTTACATCCTTTAGTGTGAACTCCTAATGTGTTTTCACGCTCTGCATGGGAATAGTTTCAACTGTATTCTAATATATAGGCTACCTTTTGTAAACAATATATGTATCTTTTATTACTGAAGACGTTATCATTTTTAAGTAAAATTGTTTATTTTATTCCATCAAACACATTTTCATAATAAAGTTTTAAGCACACAACATAAAGAAATGTAAACTCTTTCATCACTGGCCGTAAATTTGCAAAACCTTCCCCCTTCAGCTTTGCGCTGTAACAGGCCTAAATCAATCTCTCGGCTAAATAAGGCTTTGCAAGATGAGGTCGAGATGTAATTGCATCATACATCAACCCGACACTATGGCGGGAATATGTCATCACTAACATGTAATCTAATCTCCATCCCTCCTTTTCATCTCGTCGCACAAAATCAGCTGTGACCGGTCAAAAATATTGTTGGTATTATCGTTACAGAAGACATTTGTCATTCTAAATCAGCAGAAAATCGTTTAAATATTAGACACAAATCCTCGTTTAAGGGTGTATTGTAGTGTTTTTTGCCTCGCAAAATTCCTTCTATTATTTATTATAGGCTATACGCTAGAGCAGCTGTATTGACGCCTACGTTATGTTACTTTATTTATATTAATTGTAATTATTTAATAAAGAGTAACTAAATAAAATTTTTTTGTTGACCTAAGTAGGAATTGAAACATTTTTGTTTATATTACTTGTTATTTAAAGATCCACTTATCAAACTGACTCTAAAAGTTAATGACTCAACTCAATTATTATTCGCTGTAACTATTATTCGTGATAATGTATGAAAGTTGTTTGTACTCGTTTTAACCTTATTAGAAAATTTAATTAGCATTTTTTGCCTATTTCCGAGTGACAAGTTTACGGCCACTGGCTAGAGTTGTAATAAATGTTTTGCTTTCATTAATTATAGACATACAAAGCTCTTTTCAATAAATGGGACTATTTATTGTACAAGTAATTTATAGCAAGTTTTTATTATAACAATTAAGAAAACCACGTTTTTAATTTACGAAACTAGTTTCAAATGGATCATTTGACAAAATAATTTCTAAACAAGATTTGTTTCTTTTAAAAGAAGATTATAAACCAAGCTATCAGGAAAAAAGATTTTGCTGTAATTACATAAGCAATAAGTATTTTAAATTTCTTTTTATTAAATTCTTTCTGTTAGGGCACACCTTCCCGATACATATCTAGTAAAAAATTTGAATTTAATAAACATATGTTTTTATTAATTCAATTGAGTTTAAATAGATTTTTTTAACCTAAATTATAAGAATTTGAGAGATTTAAGTTGAATTCGAACTGAGTATTAGAAGTCTAGCGCTTTGGCATTGAGTTAAATTCCTCATAGCTAGAAATGTATTTCTTAAAGATGTATATGAATTTTTTTTGCCTCCATCTGGTTGTCGACGAAACCTCCATTTCACAACCTAAACAAGCTGCTGTCCTTTTCCCTCCAACCTATCTCTGTCCTCAACAAAGTTAGAGCCGCCCGTAACAGTTTTAGTAGGTACCTTACTATCCGGCCACAGCCTCATGCCTCTTTAAATCAAGTACCTCAAGTACCTGTTACTCCTTAGTTCCATAATAACCTACCTAGTCTGGTGCCCACTTTGTCCCAAGACGTCAAAACACAACCTAAAATCCTTTCCGTCTTCCTCGCTGAGATCTATTTCCAACTCTCCATGGTCACTATCTCGTGTCACCAATCGTCAATCCTTCCGTGCTACCATCCTTGCGGGCTTTGTTTACCCATCTTAAGTTGTTTAGACAATCCGAAAACTCAACCAACTCTTACCTCAAACAACGTAGCATATGGGGTATTTTGACTCCGACCAACGGTCCTCCTCGATCCCCCATAATGCCTCCTTCCTCGTAACCTCCTTCCCCCAACACTTTTCTCCTCCGCCCCAGGCTGTTAAATTAAACCCCTTTTTCAAATAGTTTTAAGTTCATTTGCACCAGCTTTAAGTTCTATGTATACAATGTTAAGGTTCCTTTGGCATACTCAGTTCTGTTGGCTTTAAGCCTAGTCTCAAGCGTACTTGTTAGCAGCACGTTAGTCGTAAGTCTCCCCCAAAGGTTCCTTTGGTTAGCTGGATGTTGGTTATAAGGTAGCTTTTAAGGTCACATTGTATCTTTTCTCTGCAAATATTTATCTCAGGTTAAGATGTAATCTCTTAACACACATTTCTATGCGTATATGTCACAAACACTTACACTATCATACATGTTTTTACATGTAATAAAATTGATGATAGAAAAGAAGACAGTCAGCCAAAACTCTCAAGAATCCAGTACAGCATAAAACGTCTTTCTACTCCATCCGCCCAACGATGTCCTGTCTTTGCAGAAACCCTGACTCAGAGCCAGCCATTTTTGCAAAAGCCTGATTTATCCGCTGCATAACCTCGTGGTCTGCATGAAACCTTCTCCTTTAAGTCTGACCGACTGACTCCAAATTTCATCTTGTATTTTAACACCTGTAGCCACTTTTTCATTTGAAATTGAGAAACCACGTTTCAAAACATAAAATGTTATTTACCACAATTTTTACCACAATAGACCTACATTTTATACGATGGTTTGTCATGATTGGGTTTGTTAATATTAAACTTTCTTTTAAAAAAAAAATATATATATATATATATATATATATATATATATATATATATATATATATATATATATATATATATATGAAACTATTATTTTTAAACTACTATACTAGCGAGATCACAAATTATATACAGTATATATAAATAAATTTTCCTAAACGTTTTTATGACACAGTCCAGATAAAAATTAAATCGATAACATTCGAAGCCCTCCCTTGATTTAATCTAATTTTTTGCTTGTTCTCTTAAAACCTAACCTCTAATAATAATATTTTTTTATGGGGTTCTCTGTCCCATCTACCTTGAATTATCGAGACTCTACTGTAAAAACTTTATTTACAGCCAGTTAAGAAGAGGAATTTAACTGAGGCTTTATCTAACCCTATTTACAAGCACAGTTGTAAGACTCTTGACTTAAAAAAATAATAAGGATGCCTATTCATTTGAGCTTAACGCCTGTTTGAGCTATTCATTTGGGAAAATAGTTCCTTTTTTATATTTTGCTGACAAATGTGGGTTACGTAAATCAATAAAGTAACTATTGAACAACAAAAATAGGCCAAGGTTTATTATAAAAATGATTTAAACAATGGTATAAACATTTTAGGTATATAAGTTATAAATAAGATAAGTAATTTCAATCTAATAATAAGATAATAAAAAATAAGATTTTATGGAAAGTTTATATTTAATTAAGTATCAACCTTCACTATGCATTTCAAGTCATTTTTCGTAAATAAGATAAAACAAATTTAAACAATAAGTTATATAAAAAACCTTGCAAAGAAGTTTTTATCAGACGAAAGAATATCTTGTGCTCAAAACCTTTTGAATTGTTTCTACAGTAACAAAATAAATTTTAAAAAGAACTAAATATTTTTTGTATGCTAAAATTTTAATGTTTTTAACATGACTGATTAGAAGAAGCAAAGGAGCCAATCGAAAAGCACAGAAACATTTATAGTGTGACCTGTCCAAAGCGCGGATCGTTATAAAAGCGTAAGATCCGTGCTGTAATGGTCACGGATGAAAATGCAGCGACGTTTGTAGAAACGAACAAAGAGGTTGAACTTAGAAGTGAGGTTGCTAAAGGGCAATCTGTCTTTTTCTTTTCATTAAAGGATCGCCAGGTTTTATACACTTTTTCGTTATGTCAATGTCGGTATTTTGAGAGATAACCGGAGATGAATTGAACTCTACAAAACAGACAATCTGAGTGGCAAACAATCTATCATCGTCTAACACCAACGAGAGACGCCTCAGGTCGGCGGTTATCAGATCATGAGTGAAATGTTCTCTTTCTTATTAATCAAAATAAATGTTAACAAGCAGGATTATAATACTAGCCAGATTGAGAAAAGACAAAATTTGCCAGTTGGACGGCTATAGAAATAAAAAAAAATAATAATTTAATGCAGTCGACAGTGCGCAGACACGTTTCCACTAAAACGTGACGAGTCACACATGTGAAAGGATTGCGACACCCTTAGTAGGAAAGAAAGGGTAACCACTACAACGACTGTCAATCAAATTAACAGCCCTGACGTCAACGTTTATGATCAAATTTAGAAAAATTACTACCTGAGAAATTAATAATTAAAGAACATTTACAAAAAACTTACTGAAGCATAAACTAAGGCATGGCCCCGAAATATGATACAAGGGACAAACATTTTCTGCAAAATATCATTTTAGGCGGGTTTAGGCCAAGAACATTCGGTGGGACTAGGCCAAGAACATTCGGTGGGACAACGTTTCACACACGCGCGCGCGCACACACACGCTTCTTACTTTTTAATATAACAATTATCCCAAGACAGAAACTTCATCACTCTATTTAATAAGTGTAGCACGGATTTTGCAAATAAACATAAATGATTCTATTTTGTAGCTACTGATTAACATATAAATTATTGTATAATATATATTATTATACTATAATACCAACAGATCGATAGGTTGACACAGGAGTGATTCCAGGTATGGACGAAACGGGCGGGCGCCCTTCTGTGGGCACGCATCAATAATTTGTATTTACTGAAAATGTTGCATTTTTTGACGCCAATGAAACTTAAAATATCTGTTTAAAGTGGTAGTCGACAATCCATGTAAGTGCAACCCAAGACAATTGTTTTTTGTGTGTTTTCTCATGTTTTCCTGCTCACTTTTATTGTTTTTATTACATAGCACTATATGTACTACTATATGATAACTAACCAAGAAGGTGATGCCCTTCCATTCTAGTTTTGCCACATTAGGCATTAGTACGTTTGATATTACCTGAAAACGCGTAAAGTGTGAGTTTTGAGCAGGTAATTTTCAAAAACTGTCCCAGACACCCCCTGGTAAAGGGATCCACCATTTCTTATCGCCCTACGCCCCATAAGATATGCCATATAGCCCTTCACCCTCCGCCACTGGCTTTAAAAGATGTCATTTGCAAGTCAGTAGTAAAAACTAAACAGTTGCGCTTAGTACCAATGACATAAGTATGAACCTACGTTTACTAAAAAAAAAATAATAGATTAGAAATTTGATAAGACACTCATTTGCAATAATACAATAGACAATTATCCCGGACAAAAATATTTCGCTGATCCAAACTCCGCCGAGTTCAATGGCAGATGATCATTTAAAAGGGCTCTTAATGTAGATGTTCTTAATGTATTTTAAGGCTGTCAATCATATTATTTAAATCAATCAATGATAGCAAACGGACATTGATATTAAGGAAATGATATTCAGCAACCTTTGGTCCGAGTTATTAAGAATAATCATGGCAGGGTTGCAGGCAGATGCGTAGCAGAATTTGGAGGGGAGGCTGGTTAAAAGGTGGGTCTGCCCATTACCACGCCTAAAAGTACCCTAAGTCATGGCATATTTACAATGAATAACAAGACCAGGAATGAATGGCAAGAGTAAAATTTAAATATCAGTTAATATAATTTCATGAGAAAAACATTTTTAAAGTTTATTTGCTTATAAACTAAATAAGTTTTCAAAACAGTTTAAAAAAATATTGTCCTTTTATGGTTGCGTGCCATGTTTGTTTAATGCAGCTATCTGCTTTCCTTCTCACTTCATCAATCACTAGATCTAGTTAATGAATGTTTTATTAACTTAAAATTTATAATTTCTCCCCAAAACTAGGGCCTGAAGCTCCCTAAGCCCACCGTTGCTGCCTGGCTGGTCTAGAGCTACTCTATAGCGTGGATATGGAGATGAGTCTATCAGTCTATTAAATATTTTGGTAATTTGCCTTTCAGAGATAAAGAAAATAATGTAACTGGCCCACCCGCGATTAGTGGCACACTGCTTCTCAAGTACAAGCCTTTCACGCTTGGACAGACACAACAGTACGAAGTCTCGTAAACGCTAGAACCTTTTAAGAGTGTCCTGATAGAAATTACTGGAAGCGGCTAGTCGATATATATAGCTCTACTTAAAATGTAAGGGGGAGTTCAGTGTTTTCAATGTAGTGAAGAGAGTGAAAGCTTTAGTGACAGACAGTTAAGTGTAAATGAACTATTATCGAACTCAGTAGTTGTTATTAAACCTACTAAAACGTTGATGTTAGATAACTATTTAAAAATGTTGACTGTATAAATAATAGTATCCATAAAGGTATACGAGTTAATAAATAGTTATTTAGTATAAAATTGCCTTATAATCTATTGAGCCCTGTAAGAACGTAACAATAAGTCTAATAATAACCTCATATTATTATACAAAATAATTAATTTTTAATTATAAATATTCCTTTATTGCAGTATGATCCAGTAATATTGTTTTGATAGGTTTTAAGGCATCTGTAACCATTAAGATATAAAATCATCGCTTAACTACAATAAAAAAAAACACTCACTTATATGCTGACGCACTAACATTTAAATGTAGTCTACACATTTGTACTTTTACAAAATCTTTGAGTTCTAAACTTGAGATGTAAGGGTTTAACAAGGCAGAAGTGTTTTAGCTGGCCCTAAACCCTCGACTTGACCTAGCACACTTTTCTGTTCTATTTGGTCTTGCATACTGATGTTGATTTTTAATGATGCTTTTGCATTATTCCAAGGCCAGAGATTTTCTGTTCGCCACTGTCGTTTACTACTATCAAATGATGACTAAATGTTGAAACGTAATTGCCTTCGAAGTTTATGATTTATGCCACCGCCGCAGTAACTCATCCAAAAATACCTTCTAGGGGGTATTCACGTTCATGGGGAACTAAAAGCTAATTTATACCACAAGGCAGAATTTTAAAAATTAAATGTCGTTTCATGCAAGTTTAGCACAAATTTTGGACACATTTGGCAAAATGTGTAAATTAAATATGATGCTATAAGGTATATCTGATACTATATTAAAGTAGATACTAAATTCTTAATTTAAGTACATTATAAATTCAAGTAGTATTTAATAAATATTGAATTTAAGTAACTTACTTGTACAGTTTGATACTTATTTAAGAAAACAAGCTTGCAAACATTACGAAGGTCTTATAAGCAAATTTTTTTTATAAACTGTATCTCTACAAGAAATGTCGAATCTACAAGAATTCTTTCAGTTTTTTTAAACTTCATCCTCTGTTTCAGTATTCCCTCATGGATATAAATTATAGCTAATCCGTATAGGGACTTTTCGGAAATTTGTATTTCTTAAACATCGCCAAACAAAACTATGCACATTTATGGACACTGTATTGCGGACCACGTAACCGTGCACTCGGCATTCAGAGTTCACATGAGATTTCTCGTTTTCTACCACTTCTTAAAACATGTTACCTATTCAGAATGTTCTACAATCAACAGCTTCTGCATCCGATATGTCTGCACATATTTCAAGATTGTTTCCCTACTGCGATCTCTCAAGGACAAGTACAAGGTTGCGTGGTCTGCACTATATCATGCATATTTATCATCAGCTATCAATTTACTGTCAATTGTTTTTTTATGTAAACTATCGTGAAATTACACTGTTTGGATTAGGAGAGTTTGAGACAAATATGAAATTTGTGTTTAAAAATGATCAATTTAAAGTATTTTTAGCACATGAAAATTTTTTATAAAAATGTTATATCTTTCTGGAGGTAATTTGACTCCCAAGCCTCCCTTACTGGGATCTTGTTCTGTCGAATCTCCAAAAAATGTAACAAAATTATAATGATTATTCTTTTTTAACGATAATACTATATATTTTCCTCGCGCCTAATCTTGGACCAATAAAACTCGGACATCGATAAAAATCATAAGTTTAATCGTCCGATTTCTGTTAAGCAAGTAATATTTATCCAGACGTTTTACAATGACAACAGTTGTTATAGTACTTTTAAAAATTTTATCTAGCCGAGCGTTACAACATTAAATTTTCATTCCGATATTTGTAGTCACTCCCGGACGGATAAACTCACTGGCTTAAAGACTGTGTTTTTCTTTATTATCGTTACGTTGCGGTAAAGAAAAGAACTGCCAATAAATAATGTTCTTTAGAAAACACTTTACTTTACTTGTTCTAGTTCT